>JAVIAB010000160.1:40780616-41184633 GCA_032433765.1 Megaustenia siamemsis | reverse complement strand
GTGGTTGCCAACCTTAGTAGTATAGCAGGAAGGATTTGGATATTATTTAGGCGCTAATTAACAAAGATATATAGTAGGCGCGCGGGCGCGCCTAATGTACCGTAGGCGCAGGGGGAGTTGACCGTGACATTTCGTGGTCGGATGTTGACCTCTAGGCCCGGTGACCCCGGAAGTGCGCTGTTTATGTCTGGTGTGTGCTGACTTTTGTGCGCTTGGTGTACTTGAGCGATAGTGATAGGTTAGTAGATTATACAACATCAGTTTCTCATAATGAGGTTTCTTCTGGGCGCCTAATGTACTGTAGGCGCAGGGGGAGTTTAACGGTGACATTTCGTATCGGATGTTGACTGGGGGTGTCTGTCGGCGTGACCTCGGCGCTCCGTATTTTAAAAATTCCGAATTATTTTTGAATGTGACATTTCGTGTCGGGATGTTGACTGGGGGGTCTGTCGGCGTGACTCGGCGCGCCTCTATTTTTAAAAATTCCGAATTATTTTAAAAAAAACAGTCTCCATCTGATTTCGAACCGGGTCTACGGCGTGCCAGGCCAGGACACTTACCACTATGCTACAGGCGATCACAGAATTAGAGGCTGAATGAGACAGGTGAATCGTGAGGCTTTGTTGGTGCCTGACAGCTAGCTAGTAGTAGAGAAAGATTGACCCGCATTTAGGCGCTAAATTAACGAAGATATATAGGGAGCGCCCCGCGCGCATAACGCGTGCCGCGCAGGGGAGTTAACCGTGGACATTTCATGTCGGGATGCCCGGTGACCTCTCGTTGACCTCTCAACCTCTCGGCGCCATGGTCGGGGTGAGCTCTCCCAGTAGGGGACCTGTTATGATCAAGACCCTATTTCTCTGTGAAATTTCTCACTTGGGTAACTTAAGCTGGTCTAGCCGTCTACAGAGAGACAGTAAATTAATGTACTTTTGATATTCTATTACTGTAGTGTTTTTTTTTTTTTTTTTTTTTTTTTTTTTTTTTTTTGTAGTGGTTGTAGTAATAGTAGTAGTAGTTAAACTACTACTTTTTTTTTTCATGTATAGTAGAGAGACGGTAGAGTCTTATAGTTATTTTTATGCATGACAACTTTAATGTATCTATAAAATTCATTTTGAAATGATTTAACCCGTGGAAACATAAGCATCATGAGACTTATTAATGTCCAAATTGACCGCTTGTTCATAACACGGATACGACAGCGATGATGACTTAACGGGTTACACAATCAAAGATCCCGTGGTTTTGTTTTAGTCGATGACAATTTTTGAAATAGTAGCTGACAACTTTTGTATTAACAGATGACAGCTTTCAATGACTGTTTACATGCTATGTCATTGTATCAGTCATGTATGTCATGTCGAGGTAGTATACACGTATGTCATGTCATTGTAACAGTCATGTCAATGTAACAGTCATTCGTTGTAATAGTCAGCTCGTTGTAACAGTCACGTGTGTCATGTCGCTTTATCAGAGACGTATATGGTATGTCGTTGTAACAGTCATTTCATTGTAATAGGCATCTCGTTGTGTAACAGTCACGTATGGCATGTCGTTTTATCAGACACGTATGGTATGTCGTTGTAACAGACATGTTGTTGTATCAGTCATGTCGATGTAGTAGACACGTATGTCATGTCATTGTAACAGTCATGTCAATGTAACAGTCATGTCAATGTAACAGCATTTCGTTGTAATAGTCATCTCGTTGTAACAGTCACGTATGTCATGTCGTTCTATCAGACACGTATGGTATGTCGTTGTAAAAGACACGTCGTTGTTATCAGCGATGTCGATGTAGTAGACACGTATGTCATGTCATTGTAAAAGTCATGGCAATGTAACAGTCATGTCAATGTAACAGGATTTCGTTGTAATAGTCCATCTCTTTGTAACAGTCACGTATGTCATGTCGTTTTATCAGAGACGTATGGTATGTCGTTGTAACAGACATGTCGTTGCATCAGTCATGTCGATGTAGTAGACACATATGTCATGTCGTTGTAGCAGAAACGTATGGTATGTCGTTGTAACAGACATTGTCGTTGTATCAGGTATGTTGATGTAGTAGACACGTATGTCATGTCATTGTAACAGTCATGTCAATGTAACAGTCATGACAATGTAAAAGGCATTTCGTTGTAATAGTCATCTCGTTGTAACAGTCACGTATGTCATGTCGTTTTATCAGACACGTATGGTATATCGTTGTAACAGACATGTCGTTGTATCAGTCATGTCGATGTAGTAGACATGTATGGCATGTCAATGTAACAGTTATGTCAATGTAACAGTCGTGTCATGTAACAGTCATTTCGTTGTAATAGTCATCTCGTTGTAACAGTCACGTATGTCATGTTGTTTTATCAGAGCGTATGGTATGTCGTTGTAGCAGACATGTCGTTGTATCAGGCATGTCGATGTAGTAGACACGTATGTCATGTCATTGTAACAGTCATGTCAATGTAACAGTCATATTTCGTTGTAATAGTCATCTCTTTGTAACAGACACGTATGTCATGTCGTTTTATCAGACACGTATGGTATGTCGTTGTAACAGACATGTCGTTGTATCAGTCATGTCGATGTAGTAGACACGTATGTCATGTCATTGTAACAGTCATGTCAATGTAACAGTCATGTCAATTAAAACAGTCTTTCGTTGTAATAGTCATCTCGTTGTAACAGTCACAGATGTCATGTCGTTTATCAGACACGTATGGTATGTCGTTGTAACAGACATGTCGTTTGTATCAGTCATGTCGATGTAGTAGATACGTATGTCATGTCATTGTAACAGTCATGTCAATGTAACAGTCTTGTCAATGTAACAGTCATTTCGTTGTAATAGTCATCTCGTTGTAACAGTCACGTATGTCATGTCGTTTTATCAGACACGTATGACATGTCGTTGTAACATACATGTCGTTGTATCAGTCATGTCGATGTAGTAGACACGTATGTCATGTCATTGTAAAAGGCATGTCAATGTAACAGTCATGTCAATGTAACAGTCATTTCGTTGTAATAGTCATCTCGTTGTAACAGTCACGTATGTCATGTCGTTTTATCAGAGACGTATGGTATGTCGTTGTAACAGACATGTCGTTGCATCAGTCATGTCGATGTAGTAGACACATATGTCATGTCGTTGTAGCAGACACGTATGGTATGTCGTTGTAACAGACATGTCGTTGTATCAAGTATGTTGATGTAGTAGACACGTATGTCATGTCATTGTAACAGTCATGTCAATGTAACAGTCATGACAATGTAACAGGCATTTCGTTGTAATAGTCATCTCGTTGTAACAGTCACGTATGTCATGTCGTTTTATCAGACACGTATGGATATCGTCGATGTAGTAAGACATGTATGGCATGTCAATGTAACAGTCATGTCAATGTAACAGTCATGTCAATGTAACAGTCATTTCGTTGTAATAGTCATCTCGTTGTAACAGTCCGTATGTCATGTTGTTTTATCAGAGACGTATGGTATGTCGTTGTAGCAGACATGTCGTTGTATCAGGCATGTCGATGTAGTAGACACGATGTCATGTCATTGTAACAGTCATGTCAATGTAACAGTCATTTCGTTGTAATAGTCATCTCTTTGTAACAGACACGTATGTCATGTCGTTTTATCAGACACGTATGGTATGTCGTTGTAACAGACATGTCGTTGTATCAGTCATGTCGATGTAGTAGACACGTATGTCATGTCATTGTAACAGTCATGTCAATGTAACAGTCATGTCAATGTAACAGTCATTTCGTTGTAATAGTCATCTCGTTGTAACAGTCACAGATGTCATGTCGTTTTATCAGACACGTATGGTATGTCGTTGTAACAGACATGTCGTTGTATCAGTCATGTCGATGTAGTAGATACGTATGTCATGTCATTGTAAAGTCATGTCAATGTACAGTCTTGTCAATGTAACAGTCATTTCGTTGTAATAGTCATCTCGTTGTAACAGTCACGTATGTCATGTCGTTCTATCAGACACGTATGGCATGTCGTTGTAACAGACATGTCGTTGTATCAGTCATGTCGACGTAGTAGACACGTATGTCATGTCATTGTAACAGTCATGTCAATGTATCAGTCATGTCAATGTAACAGTCATTTCGTTGTAATAGTCATCTCGTTGTAACAGGCACGTATGTCAAGTCGTTTTATCAGAGACGTATGGTATGTCGTTTGTAACAGACATTCGTTGTATCAGTCATATCGATGTAGTAGACACGTATGTCATGTCATTGTAACAGTCCTGTCAATGTAACAGTCATGACAATGTAAACATCATTTCGTTGTAATAGTCATCTCGTTGTAACAGTCACGTATGTCATGTCGTTCTATCAGACAACGTATGGCATGTCGTTGTAACAGACATGTCGTTGTATCAGTCATGTCGACGTAGTAGACACGTATGTCATGTCATTGTAACAGTCATGTCAATGTATCAGTCAGTCAATGTAACAGTCATTTCGTTGTAATAGTCATCTCGTTGTAACAGTGACGTATGTCATGTCGTTTATCAGAGACGTATGGTTTGTCGTTGTAACAGCCATTCGTGCATCAGTCATGTCGATGTAGTAGACACGTATGTCATGTCGTTGTAACAGACACGTATGGTATGTCGTTGTAAAGACATGTCGTTGTATCAGGCATGTCGATGCAGTAGACACGTATGTCATGTCTTGTAACAGTCATGTCAATGTAACAGGCATGGCACAATGTAACAGGCTTTCGTTGTAAAAGTCATCTCGTTGTAACAGTCACGTATGTCATGTCGTTTATCAGTCACGTATGGCATGTCGTTGTAACATACATGTCGTTGTATCAGTCATGTCGATGTAGTAGACACGTATGTCATGTCATTGTAACAGGCATGTCAATGTAACAGTCATGTGGCCAGTGTGCCACGAGGGATCATGTAGGTTGTCTAGTGTGCCACGAGGGATCATGTAGGTTGTCTAGTTGGCCATGATGGTCATGTAGGTTGTCTAGTTGGCCATGATGGATCATATAGGTTGTCTAGTTGGCCATGATGGATCATGTAGGTGTCTAGTTGGCCATGATGGATCATGTAGGTTGTCTAGTTGGCCATGATGGATCATGTAGGTTGTCTAGTTGGCCATGATGGATCATGTAGGTTGTCTAGTTGGCCATGATGGATCATGTAGGTTGTCTAGTGGCCATGATGGATCATGTAGGTTGTCTAGTTGGCCATGATGGATCATGTAGGTGTCGACTGTTCCATCTCGACACAGTCGACAACATACAAACAGCCATCATGGAACAGTCGACAACCTACATGATCCATCATGGCCAACTAGACAACCTACATGATCCATCATGGCCAACTAGACAACCTACATGATCCATCATGGCCAACTAGACAACCTACATGATCCATCATGGCCAACTAGACAACTACATGATCCATCATGGCCAACTAGACAACCTACATGATCCATCATGGCCAACTAGACAACCTACATGATCCATCATGGCCAACTAGACAACCTATATGATCCATCATGGCCAACTAGACAACCTACATGATTCATCATGGCCAACTAGACAACCTACATGATCCCTCGTGGCACACTGGCCACATGACTGTTACATTGACATGCCTGTTACAATGACATGACATACGTGTCTACTACATCGACATGACTGATACAACGACATGTATGTTACAACGACATGCCATACGTGACTGATAAAACGACTGACATACGTGACTGTTACAACGAGATGACTTTTACAACGAAATGCCTGTTACATTGTCATGCCTGTTACATTGACATGACTGTTACAATGACATGACATACGTGTCTACTGCATCGACATGCCTGATACAACGACATGTCTGTTACAACGACATACCATACGTGTCTGTTACAACGACATGACATACGTGTCTACTACATCGACATGACTGATGCAACGAATGGCTGTTACAACGACAAACATACGTCTCTGATAAAACGACATGACATACGTCACTGTTACAACGAGATGACTATTACAACGAAATGACTGTTACATTGACATGACTGATACATTGACATGACTGTTACAATGACATGACATACGTGTCTACTACGTCGACATGACTGATACAACGACATGTCTGTTACAACGACATGCCATACGTGCTGATAGAACGACTTGACATACGTGACTGTTACAACGAGATGACTATTACAACGAAATGACTGTTACATTGACATGACTGATACATTGACATGACTGTTACAATGACATGACATACGTGTCTACTACGTCGACATGACTGATACAACGACATGTCTGTTACAACGACATGCCATACGTGTCTGATAGAACGACATGACATACGTGACTGTTACAACGAGATGACTATTACAACGAAATGACTGTTACATTGACAAGACTGTTACATTGACATGACTGTTACAATGACATGACATACGTATCTACTACATCGACATGACTGATACAACGACATGTCTGTTACAACGACATACCATACGTGTCTGATAAAACGACATGACATCTGTGACTGTTACAACGAG
This sequence comes from Megaustenia siamemsis, assembly GCA_032433765.1. Taxonomy (NCBI): domain Eukaryota; kingdom Metazoa; phylum Mollusca; class Gastropoda; order Stylommatophora; family Ariophantidae; genus Megaustenia; species Megaustenia siamemsis. Next base: position 41,178,055 of record JAVIAB010000160.1, on the reverse strand, counting down.
ATGACTATTACAACGAAATGACTGTTACATTGACATGACTGTTACATTGACATGACTGTTACAATGACATGACATACGTGTCTACTACATCGACATGACTGATACAACGACATGTCTGTTACAACGACATACCATACGTGTCTGATAAAACGACATGACATACGTGTCTGTTACAAAGAGATGACTATTACAACGAAATGACTGTTACATTGACATGACTGTTACAATGACATGACATACGTGTCTACTACATCGACATGCCTGATACAACGACATGTCTGCTACAACGACATACCATACGTCTCTGATAAAACAACATGACATACGTGACTGTTACAACGAGATGACTATTACAACGAAATGACTGTTACATTGACATGACTGTTACATGACATGACTGTTACATTGACATGCCATACATGTCTACTACATCGACGATATACCATACGTGTCTGATAAAACGACATGACATACGTGACTGTTACAACGAGATGACTATTACAACGAAATGCCTGTTACATTTGTCATGACTGTTACATTGACATGACTGTTACAATGACATGACATACGTGTCTACTACATCAACATACCTGATACAACGACATGTCTGTTACAACGACATACCATACGTGTCTGCTACAACGACATGACATATGTGTCTACTACATCGACATGACTGATGCAACGACATGTCTGTTACAACGACATACCATACGTCTCTGATAAAACGACATAACATACGTGACTGTTACAACGAGATGACTATTACAACGAAATGACTGTTACATGACATGACTGTTACATTGACATGCCTGTTACAATGACATAACATACGTGTCTACTACATCGACATGACTGATACAACGACAGTATGTTACAACGACATGTCATACGTGTCTGATAAAACGACATGACATACGTGACTGTTACAACGAGATGACTATTACAACGAAATGACTGTTACATTGACAAGACTGTTACATGACATGACTGTTACAATGACATGACATACGTATCTACTACATCGACATGACTGATACAACGACATGTCTGTTACAACGAATACACATACGTGTCTGATAAAACGACATGACATCTGTGACTGTTACAACGAGATGACTATTACAACGAAATGACTGTTACATTGACATGACTGTTACATTGACATGACTGTTACAATGACATGACATACGTGTCTACTACATCGACATGACTGATACAACGACATGTCTGTTACAACGACATACCATACGTGTCTGATAAAACGACATGACATACGTGTCTGTTACAAAGAGATGACTATTACAACGAAATGACTGTTACATTGACATGACTGTTACAATGACATGACATACGTGTCTACTACATCGACATGCCTGATACAACGACATGTCTGCTACAACGACATACCATACGTCTCTGATAAAACAACATGACATACGTGACTGTTACAACGAGATGACTATTACAACGAAATGACTGTTACATTGACACGACTGTTACATTGACATAACTGTTACATTGACATGCCATACATGTCTACTACATCGACATGACTGATACAACGACATGTCTGTTACAACGATATACCATACGTGTCTGATAAAACGACATGACATACGTGACTGTTACAACGAGATGACTATTACAACGAAATGCCTGTTACATTGTCATGACTGTTACATTGACATGACCATACGTGTCTACTACATCGACATGACTGATACAACGACATGTCTGTTACAACGATATACCATACGTGTCTGATTAAAACGACATGACATACGTGACTGTTACAACGAGATGACTATTACAACGAAATGCCTGTTACATTGTCATGACTGTTACTTGACATGACTTTACAATGACATGACATACGGTCTACTACATCAACATACTGATACAACGACATGTCTGTTACAACGACATACCATACGGGTCTGCTACAAACGACATGACATATGTGTCTACTACATCGACATGACTGATGCAACGACATGTCTGTTACAACGACATACCATACGTCTCTGATAAAACGACATGACATACGTGACTGTTACAACGAGATGACTATTACAACGAAATGACTGTTACATTGACATGCCTGTTACATTGACATGACTGTTACAATGACATGACATACGTGTCTACTACATCGACATGCCTGATACAACGACATGTATGTTACAACGACATGTCATACGTGTCTGATAAAACGACATGACATACGTGACTGTTACAACGAGATGACTATTACAACGAAATGCCTGTTACATTGTCATGACTGTTACATTGACATGACTGTTACAATGACATGACATACGTGTCTACTACATCGACATGCCTGATACAACGACATGTCTGTTACAACGACATACCATACTGTCTGTTACAACGACATGACATACGTGTCTACTACATCGACATGACTGATGCAACGACATGTCTGTTACAACGACATACCATACGTCTCTGATAAAACGACATGACATACGTGACTGTTACAACGAGATGACTATTACAACGAAATCCTGTTACATTGACATGACTGTTACATTGCCATGACTTTTACAATGACATGACATACGTGTCTACTACATCGACATCGCTGATACAACGACGTGTCTTTTACAACGACATACATACGTGTCTGATAGAACGACATGACATACGGGACTGTTACAACGAGATGACTATTACAACGAAATGCTGTTACATTGACATGACTGTTACATTGACATGACTGTTACAATGACATGACATACGTGTCTACTACATCGACATGACTGATACAACAACATGTCTGTTACAACGACATACCATACGTGTCTGATAAAACGACATGCCATACGTGACTGTTACAACGAGATGCCTATTACAATGAAATGACTGTTACAACGACATACCATACGTCTCTGATAAAACGACATGGCACACGTGACTGTTTACAACGAGATGACTATTACAACGAAATGACTGTTACATTGACATGACTGTTACAATGACATGACATACGTGTCTACTACCTCGACATGACATACATGACTGCTACAATGACATAGCATGTAAACAGTCATTGAAAGCTGTCATCTGTTAATACAAAAGTTGTCAGCTACTATTTCAAAAGTTGTCATCGACTAAAACAAAACCACGGGATCTTTGATTGTGTACCCGTTAAAGTCATCATCGCTGTCGTATCCGTGTTATGAACAAGCGGTCAATTTGGACATTAATAAGTCTCATGATGCTTATGTTTTCCACGGGTTAAATATATTTCAAAATGAATTTTATAGATATATTAAAGTTGTCATGCATAAAAATAACTATAAGACTCTACCGTCTCTCTACTATACATGAAAAAAAAGTAGTAGTTTAACTACTACTACTATTACTACAACACTACAAAAAAAAAAAAAAAAAAAAAAAAAAAAAACACTACAGTAATAGAATATCAAAAGTACATTAATTTACTGTCTCTCTGTTAGACGGCTAGACCAGCTTAAGTTACCAAGTGAGGAAATTTCACAGAGAAATAGGGTCTTTGATCATAACAGGTCCCCTACTGGGAGAGCTCACCCCGACCATGGCGCCGAGAGGTTGAGAGGTCAACGAGAGGTCCACCGGGCATCCCGACATGAAAATGTCACGGTTAATCCCCCTGCGCGGCACGCGTTATGCGCGCGGGGCGCTGCCCTATATATCTTCGTTAATTTAGCGCCTAAATGCGGGTCAATCTTTCTCTACTACTAGCTAGCTGTCAGGCACCAACAAAAGCCTCACGATCACCTGTCTCATTCAGCCTCTAATTCTGTGATCGCCTGTAGCATAGTGGTAAGTGTCTGGCTGGCACGCCGTAGACCCGTGTTCGAAATCAGATGGAGACTGTTTTTTTAAAATAATTCGGAATTTTAAAAATACGGAGCGCCGAGGTCACGCCGACAGACACCCCCAGTCAACATCCCGACACGAAATGTCACAGTTCAAAAATAATTCGGAATTTTTAAAATACGGAGCGCCGAGGTCACGCCGACAGACACCCCCAGTCAACATCCCGATACGAAATGTCACGTTAACTCCCCCTGCGCTACAGTACATTAGGCGCCCAGAAGAAACCTCATTATGAGAAACCTGATGTTGTATAATCTACTAAACCTATCACTATCGCTCAAGTACACCAAGCGCACAAAAGTCAGCACACACCAGACATAAACAGCGCACTTCCGGGGTCACCGGGCCTAGAGGTCAACATCCGACCACGAAATGTCACGGTCAACTCCCCCTGCGCCTACAGTACATTAGGCGCCCAGAAGAACCTCATTATGAGAAACCTGATGTTGTATAATCTACTAACCTATCACTATCGCTCAAGTACACCAAGCGCACAAAAGTCAGCACACACCAGACATAAACAGCGCACTTCCGGGGTCACCGGGCCTAGAGGTCAACATCCGACCACGAAATGTCACGGTCAACTCCCCTGCGCCTACGGTACATAGGCGCGCCGCGCGCCTACTATATATCTTGTTAATTTAGCGCCTAAATAATATCCAAATCCTTCCTGCTATACTACTAACCTTTGTTGCGGAGACGGCCCTCGATGATGATGATGATGATGATGATGATGTTAATCAATATCATCATATGTATCATAATGTTCTTTATCACCACATCGTCGCCATCATCAATATCGTCTATTATTTTTTTCTGCTGCTTCTTGTCCTCTGTCCCTTTTTTTATATTTGTTAGCCACCATTATCATTTGTTGCAGCTACTTCATTTACTTCTTCATCGCTATGTCGTTGGCCTCAGGACAGGAAAACTAGTCAGTCACTTTGGCCACAGACATCAATTCTGTTGTTACCTTCATCGTTTTGACACAGAAAACCAACAGCAATAACATCTATTTAATGATTTAAACAGCAATAACATCTATTTAGTGTTTGAAACGAACAGCAATAACATGTATTTAGTGTTTTAAACAGCAATAATATCTATATAATGTTTAAAACGAACAGCAATAACATATATTTAGTGTTTTAAACAACAATAATATCTATTTAATGTTTGAAACGAACAGCAATAACATATATTTAGTGTTTTAAACAGCAATAATATCTATTTAATGTTTGAAACGAACAGCAATAACATCTATTTAATTTTTTAAACAGCAATAACATCTATTTAATGTCTTAAACAGCAATAACATCTATTTAATGTTTTAAACAGCAATAACATCTATTTAATGTTTTAAACAGCAATAACATCTATTTAATGATTTAAATGAACAGCAATAACATCTATTTAGTGTTTTAAACAGCAATAACATTTATTTAATGTTTTAAACAGCAATAGCGTCTATTTAATGTTTTAAACAGCAATAACATCTATTTAGTGTTTTAAACAGCAATAACACCTATTTAGTGTTTTAAACAGCAATAACATCAGTTTAATATGTTAAACAGCAATAATATCTATTTAATGTTTAAACAGCAATAACATCTATTTAATATTTTAAACAAACAGCAATAACTGCTGTTTAATGTTTAGTTAAGAACACATTTCTATTGAGAAACATCTAATTATCATCAGTTTGAGAGCTAATCCACGTTTGAGAATGACATAAATACAATAATAATCTTGCTCTTGTTAATAGAACTATAGATAGCTCACATAGTGTCTGTCAGTGCACCGAGCCCTACTCTTATCACCAGGAAAGACTCAACACAGAGCACGTGTCGCAGAACTCAAGGTTAAATAACAAAGGGAGGCTAGTCTGGTGGATCGACATAGTTTATGGGGGAAACACTCAGTGACAGGTCAAATTGAAAAGGCCAAAATCGAACAGCACGAGAAAGTGGATAATTGTATATGTCACGTGTGAAAAAGAGATGTAACATGACGAGGTGTTGCAGTTCGTATGAGTCAGGCTCCCGAGTCCTACATAGTCATCATCAGGTCTTGTGTCCTTTACGGAACGTTGTATTCACCACAGTCTGTCTGAAGTAGTCTCTGTCTCTAGCCAGATCCCCCACAGAACGTTGCATTCACCACAGCCTGTCTGAAGTAGTCTTTGTCTCTAGCCAGATCTCCCACAGAACGTTGCATTCACCACAGCCTGTTTGAAGTAGTCTTTGTCTCTAGCCAGATCTCCCACAGAACGTTGCTTTCACCACAGACAGACTGTGTCAGATAATCCCTGTCTCTAGCCAGATCTCCCATCGAACATTGTATTCACCACAGCCCGTCTGAAACAATCCGTCTGTAGCCAGATCTCCCACAGATCGTTGCATTCACCACAGCCCGTCTGAAACAATCCGTCTGTAGCCAGATCTCCCACAGATCGCTGCATTCACCACAGCCCGTCTGAAAAATTATGTTTCTAACCAGAGAGATCTCCGTCTTCTATTGTCATGTTCAAGGTCTTCTTGATGTCTTCAAATCACCTTCTTGGTCTGCTCCTGATGCGTCGAACTGCTCCTTCCATTTAATGCCTTTTTCAGCCCGCGGTGTCTTTTGTGATAGTGTTTTAATTTCCTCTGCATAAAGATGTTTATAAGCGCAGTTAATTTTAATATTTAAGTCTTTTAAAAATGGAATTTTTTTTTTCAATATCCAATGTACCTTAAGGATTTTTCAGTAGCATTTTGTTTCGAGTGAATAGATTTTTTGTCTCCTTGCTGTTAGAGAGACTGTCCATGATTCACATTTATATGTTGCTGTCGGGAAGATACATAATAATCTTACACTGTACTGGCGTGGCTTTGAAGAGGCTGTGGATTAAAACAAAAAAAATGGGACAAGATCACGATTGTAGTTTGATATGTTTTAACATTAGCTTAGAATAGAATGAAATTTGGAGTTAGGTAGTATTATACTAGCCAGATAACTCGTGATGTCACGAAGGAGATGGTGTGTGTTTTACTCATGAAGATGTCCTTCCTTCCTTCCTTCCTTCCTTCCTTCCTTCCTTCCTTCCTTCCTTCCTTCCTTCCTTCCTTCCTTCCTTCCTTCCTTCCTCTTCCTTCCTTCCTTCCTTCCTTCCTTCCTTCCTTCCTTCCTTCCTTCCTTCCTTCCTTCCTTCCTTCCTTCCTTCCTTCTTCCTTCCTTCCTTCCTTCCTTCCTTCCTTCCTTCCTTCCTCCTCCCTTCCCTTCATTCCCTTCCTTCCTTCTCTTCCTTCCTCTTCCTTCCTTCCTTCCTTCCTTCCTTCCTCCTTCCTTCATTCCTTCCTTCCTTCCTTCCTTCCTTCCTTCCTTCCTCCCTCCATCCCTCCCTTCCTTCCTTCCTTCCCTTCCTTCCTTGCTTCCTTCCCTCCTGTTATACCTGCCCTTCCTTTCCCTTCACTCCTTCCCTCTTTCCCTCCCTCCTTCTTTCCTTTCTTTCTTCCCTTCCTCTTGTACCCGTTAGTGTGTCGAGTGAGATACAAAGTTCTGTTTTTGCACTTTTGGCGGTTTCAATAATTGCCAATTGTTGTTGTGGCGTTTCTTTGATATTGTCTGTCCATCTTACTATTGGTCTGCCTCTTGATCTTTCCCCCGTCTCCTCTCCTAATGTACGCTTCGTATGTTAAGGAAGAAGATATACATTTTGTAAATGTTATGCTGTATGTTGACCCGATAACCTTGGTGGTGATAAGGAATACAGTTGTCAAGGCCAGCTTGTCGTATCTAAATACTGATCAATCATTATGTTATTAAGCTTACGTCGGTCGTCCTGTCTTTGTGTTTTAGTTATCGATCATTAAAATCGAATACTTAAATCGAATTATCGATTAAATAGAACAGGGTGTTAGGCAAGGTTGTGTGCTGTCACCAGATTTATTTAATATGTATCATCATCATGTGCCATACCGGTTGGCGTAGGTGATCATGTCCATCTTCTATCTACAGTGCATCGTATCAGTTCTGTTGTTGACTGTTTTCCATGCCATGACACCAAGCTATCCAGTATTTTCACTCTTTGTTGTCCGCAATCTCTCTTTCCTTTTATTTTGCCAGTTGTAACCAAGTATTCCAACTTTCCTCTTCTCATGATGTGCCCGAAAAATATTGATTGTTTCTTTCTGATATTTTTAGGAGCTGCCTTTTTGCGTTGGCCTCTTTGAGAACTTCCTCATTTGTCTTTTTAGCTGTCCAGGGAACTTTCAACATTCTTCTGAGAAATCTCATCTCTGTGGCCTCTAATCGTCTTTTCATTTGTTTGTCTACTGTCCATGATTCGCTTCCATAGGACATAATTGGTTCTATATAGCACCAATGAACTCTCTTTCTGCATAAGATATTTTTCATTTTCTGAAATGCTATTTTTGCCTGAGCTATTCTGCTTTTTATTTCCGTGGTGCATCTTCCATCCGATGTTATTATTGTGCCCAAGTATTTGACGCGTTGCACTTATTTCAAATTTGTCCTGTTTACCTTTATGCTGCAACCTGGTGAAGATTGTTTCTTTGATATGACCATTACTTATGTTTTCTTACTATTCAGACTAAGACCTTTCTTGTTGCTTTCTTTTACTATTATATCTATCATTTCTTGTAGTTCATTCTCTGTCTCTGCTATTAAGACTGTGTCACCCGCATATCGCAAATTATTTATGTTGTGACCGTTGACTTCAATTCCTTTTTTGTCTATTACTTAATATATATAGTGAAACTGGAATAACAGTCGGAGGTCATAAAATAAATAATCTAATGTATGTTGATGATACAGTCTTGATCCCTAAGAGTGATAATGAGTTACAGGATATGTTAGACATTATAGTGAAGGGAAATAAAAATAATGGACTCGGCCTTAATAGTACAAAGACAGAAGTAATTGTAGCAACAAAGAAAAAGACATCACCGCAATGCAAAATAAAGACAAGTGGAACCATATTAAAACAAGTAAATACATTTTAAAATCTTGGAACAATGTAGACGTACTCAGCTAGTAGACGTACAGTAGAGGTACAGCCAGTCTTAACATATGGATGTGAATCATGGACAATATGACAAATAGACAAGAAAATCACTGGAGTCTGTAGAAATGTGGTTTTACGTAAAAATGCTGAGAATACCATGGATAGCTAAGAAGAGTAATCAAACGGTTCTGAAAGAACCCAAAGCAAAAAGGGAGCTAATTTCCAATATTAGGAAGAAACAATCATCATTTTTTGGCCATGTAATGAGAAGGGAACAATTGTAATATATTGTATCAACTGGGAAAGTTGAGAAACGAAGAGATAGAGGGAAGCAAAGAGAAAAGATACCACACAGCTTAAGAGAATGTCTTAGCAGAAGGTCAACAACGAAAATGATAAATAGCTGTCGTGATCGAAAGTTATGGAGAGGCATGATCACCTACGCCATCTGGCATGGTACATGATGATGATGATGATGATGATGAAAATGATGATGATGACGATATCGATCATTTCAGAGTCGCGGAAGCTGAATAGAGGACTGACTGCTGTATAGAATTGTATGCAAGGTATTGAGTAGATAAGAAAGATGAAATTCAGAAGTACTAAAACTCATTTGTAAATTATGAGAGGAGAGAGAATGTGAGAGAGAGAGAGGGGAGAGAGAGTGAGATTGAGAGAGTGAGTGAGAGAGAATGTGTGAGATAGAGAGAGTGAAAGAGAGAGAGAGTGAGATAGATATAGTAAGAGAGAGAGAGAAAGAACGAGAGAGAGAAAAAGAACGAGAGAGAGAGAGAGAGAGAGAGAGAGAGAGAGAGAGAGAGTAATGACATAATCAGGGTCAATGTTACTCCAAAGATTTATGTTTTTAGTGAACAGGGTACATGAAATGTTATGATTGGTCTTATAAGGCAACACGACACCATTTTTCATCTAAAGTCGATCTTTGGTATATTTCAAAATTAGTTTAGAATAGAATAAAATTTAGAGTTAGGTAGTGAGCTATGGTATATACAGGATGGTGTTTCTAAGTAATATACTAGCCAGATAAATCTGATGTCACGAAGGAGATGGTTTGTGTTTTACTCGTGAAGATGTCCAAGGACCCACGGAGAGTCCGGCATCAAGAAAACACCAATTATGGCGATGTTCATGAGCTAAATTATTTTCTTCTACCTTTCAGCTCCCTGTGGAGCATAGGTCTTCAACAAACACTTTCCTATACGTTCTGTTTCTTGCCATTCTTTTAAGATCGTTCCATGTCTTCCCTATCATCTTTATCTCTGCTTCTATCTGTCCTCTCCAATAATTTCTTGGTCTTCCTCTTTGTCTTTTTCCTTGGGGATTCCAAAAAGGGCCTGTTGTGTAATACTCTGAGTTGGCTTCTGCAGTGTGTGTCCTATCCAGCGCCATCGTCTTCGCTGTATCTCTTTATCCACTGGTATTTGACTGGTACATTTCCATAATTCTATGTTAGTGATTTTGTTCTACCATTTCCATCCTTTTATTCTGCGTAAGCATCCATAACGAAAGTCTGTATCTCCATGATTGTCATTTTAGTTGTTCTCCATGTTTCACAGCCATATAATAAGACTGACTTAACATTGGGGTTGAAAATTTTTATTTTAGTATTTAACCCAATTTCTTTGGACTTTCATATGTTTCCCAGTGCAACAAATGATCCTCTTGCTTTTGATATCTTTATTTTGGTATCATTTTCTGATCCTCCCTCTGTCTATATTACTGCCCAGATATATGTAAGATTGTACGTCTAGTAGAGATATTTCTTCTATTTTTATTTCCACGTTATTTTACTGCCACTGAATTGTCGCCGTGAGATTATTGTATTCTATACATAAACGTTGAAGTGCATGATTTGTGTTCTTTATTGTGCACATCCATACTATAAGAGCATTGGTGAATTATCTAGAACAGCATTTCTCAAAATGTGGTCCACACCACCCCTCCCGGGATCCGTGAAGTAGTAACAGTTGTTCCGCGAAGACTTGTTATTTTACAGCAAAATGGAAAGAGACAAGGAATTAATGAAAGCACAAAATAACATGAATCGAAAAAAATATAAGATAGTTTGAATTGAAGTTGAATCCTGGAGGTCCGCGACTACAAAACGTATTTAAAAGGGTTCCACAGTAAAGAAAGGTTTGAGAACCGATGAAATAGAGTATTCAAGAGGAGCTATTATAGTACGCAAGCCTGTTACAAGATACTATTATAAAGGGCGTGAGCCTGCCCTGTTACAAACAGTGCAATAGACTTGTAACAATTGTTGCCGTGGCCTTCAGCCATGGGCGGCAAACACAACGAAAACATTTGTGTGTGTGTATATATATGTGAGTGGGAGCCGCGATAGCTCAGTTGTTAGTGAACTGGACTACAAAGGACAAGAGGTAGGGATCGATCCCAACCGACGGCTTCCGGTTCACCCAGCCTTTAATGGGTACCGGATTTTTTTCTGCGAAAAGTAAAGCGGCATGGGCGTAATGCCGACCACATTACCCCATAAATCAAATGCCGAAGGTCTGTAAAATTTATGGTCACTAACACCATATTCCCTATACGCCACTTGGCGTGACAGGGGTACTTTACTTTTTTTTAAAATATATGTAAGTGAGTGTGTGTTTGTGTGTGTATGTGAATATTTCAGTGTGCACTTGTGTGTGTTTGTGTGAGAGTGTATGCGTGTATGTTTGTGTGTGTGTGTGCGCGCTCACCCGTTAATGACGTTCGGGTTACAAATGCCACAATGTAACAAATGATGCTCTGCCAGATATTGCGGCTTCAACAATTAACCCTGTTATGACAAGTAACATACCGCTTGGAAAAAAAAAAAAAAACTACCCCCACGGTCGACCCAGCCGTTGGCAGAAATGGGTACCAGGGTATCACCCTGGGAAGGTGAGGAATGTCGCCTCGCATCGTGAGTTTCCATGCTTGAGCGACACTATCCAGAAATCTCCGAACATTTCTGGATAGGCGGCCGAGCACATATGGGTGGAAACTCGCGTGCTAAGACGGCGGTTCATGTCTCGTACTTTACCTTTACCATACCGCTTACTGGAGAACTCCAAAGTAAGGAGTGATAATCATTATTTAACGGGACAATTCTGTGAAGACGATTACTCGACATTGTCAGACGTAGAGACAAATCTTATCATGATCATCTATCGTCAATTATATCTGTCTCCATTATTTGCCTTTTAACTAAGAAACTGGCTAAATGAGTAGGTAAATAACTAGTTAAATTAAATGACTGCTGGACCGAGTAACTAATCAACCATGTAGTTCCCTCATCATCAACATGTGTCATACCGGCTGGCGTAGGCGATCATGTCCTTACACCATCTTCTATCTACAGTGCATCGTTACCTAGCTGACTAAATAAAAATAAAAAATTACTGCACCGACTAAGTAACTACTCAACCATGTAGTTAACTAGCTAACTAAATACAAAAACTACAGGACCGACTAATTATCAGCCGTGGAGTTAACTAGCTAACTAAATAAATAACTACATTAGTTAATAAGCAACAAACCAAATCCTCTATGTAAGACACTCGTTTATCGCGTCACTTTAAATGATTTCTTTCACATGAGAAATTATAGAACTATCAGTAACACATAACGTCATTTGTGCCCTACGATCATTGGCAGAGAGAGGCTTGGAGTTACAGAAAGATCTATATCTATGATTTATTGACTTCACCGAAGCTTTTCATAAGGTCAATCATGAATAGATGAGCAAAATACTAGAAAATATCAGTGTAGAAACATATATTGAAAACAAGAAACAGCCATCAGACTTCAAAACAAACATGGAGACTATCAACAAATAAGACAAGGTGTGCAACAGGGACGTGTATTGTCATCAGATCTATTTTCTTTGCACAGCGAAAATATTAAAAAAAAAACAATTGCCAAAAAAAGCTTACCATTAAAGTGTGTGCGGATAGAGGGGAACAACATAAACAACAGCTGGTATAATCTATTAGATGAATTTGTGATAGAATGTAAACACAAAAGCACCACACTCATCAAAAGGGCAGAAATTATAACATAAAATAAAACAAAGACACTTGATTATAGAGTTAAACTACGTGGTAAAATCATGAAACAAGCGCATAGATTCGAATACCTGCGATCAATAATAACATCAGATGGCTGATGTGCTGTAGAAATTAGAAGCAGGGTAGGACAGGCAAAGACAGAATTCCATCGAATGAAAGACGTCATTTGTAACAAATCATTGTTAATTAATGTTAGAAAGCATGACCTAAAGTGCTACATCGAACTACTCCACTATATGGAAGTGAGACAAGACGATAAGCAAGACAAAATAAAGAACATTAGAGGCAGTTGAGATGTGGTTTATAAGAAGAAATCTACAAATGCCATGGATAGCAAAGATGACAAATGAAGGTTTAAAAAAAGATGAAGCAACCAGAAATACCATCAGAATCATAGGAAAATGATAATCTACATTTGTTGAGCATGTCATGAGAAAAGAATGCGTTGAGAATACTATAACAAAGGGCAGAATTAATGGAAATAAGAGCAGAGGAAAACCAAAAGAGAAAATATTGAACAGCTTATCCCAATGTCAAGCATAAAAGATCATCATCATCATCATCATCGAGTGCCGTCTCCGCAACGAAGGTTGGCTACCATGGAGCGTCATTCTGATCTGTCTCTTGCTTTGATGGTGCTGGTTGTCATAGGCTGATTTGTTCATCTTTTGATGTTACTCGTCCATGTTAGTCTTGGTCTGCCTCTGCCTCTTTTACCTTGTAATTTCCCCCAAAAAGATATCCATAAAAGATAACCGACTGACATTATGACATGCATGAAGGAGAGCTGATCGCCTACACAAACCGGCATGACACCTGATGATGATGATGATGATAATAAATAGCCGTTAAATATTTCACCATTCCATTACTCAAACAAAAACCAGCGAAATAAAAAAAAATGAGCTAACACAAATTTATCGTAATTAACATTGAGTTATTGAGTTATTTGCGGGTCATCATCATTGACTCATTTAACATAATTAACATTTTAACGTAATTAGCCCTCAATCAGACTACTTATATCATTTCTACAAAAAGATCTATTACTAGTAATCCAAGAACGTTAATTCACTATTATTGTTGTTAAAGCGAAACAATGTTGACAAGTCGCTGTTTGGATCAACCTTGACACGTCAAACATGTAGGATATATTTGTTCTTGTTTGTATTGTTAGTCAAAGAAACCAACCAATCAATCAAGCCAGCTAGTTAGCCAGTCAACTAACATACTAATCTACTATCTAAGTTATAAACTGTCACATTAAGTGTTATAATTATTCAAAATCGCTGAGAATTAGTTTATGATGAAGCAAATAGTAATCCGGTTGATGCGGCGGCCTAGATATCTGCGTGGTCGAATTTGATTCAGGACCAGCGACATTTCTGCTGTAGTGTTTTTTTTTTTTTCAAATAATTCTTTCTGGCTTGGATTTTCGCTTGTGGAGACAGCCTTAGTCCTGTCGAATTCTCCTGATCACAAAATCAACATTGTTTTGGCGACTGCGCACTGAGATATTGCTGCAGGCGACTAGCCGTGGAGTGTTGTGTATCGGTACCAGGTCCTGGATTGCCCTGGGACAAGATGATGTCTTTTTTCGAGTGCAAATTTGACACCAGCTGGACTGCGGTCTCATCGAGTATTCTTAATTTGTTAGGGCAGCGATTATTGTTGTGGCATATTCACTGGTCATGAGGTACACACAAATTTGTCTCTAGCGCGTGGGAGATTGTACTGCCCGTGACGGCGACCTGGAAATGGTCACTATGAGCTGTGCGCCATTTGTGCAGAGTGCAGCTCTACAATAGAACAGTGTCAAAGTAAATGCGCTCCATTTTCACGGAACGCAATGCGTTCAATTGAACAGCATGAGGAATCGAGATGGAACGTGGTAGTTGGAATGGGAACTGAGCAGATAAGGGAATACCTCGCCTGCATTGAAGCAATTCCGTTCTAAAGTCTAAGATAGCAATCGCAATCGACTTTTTGGAAACGCATCATCATCATCATCAAGTGCTATGCCTGCAGGCATAGGTGATCATTTATTTTCACAACTTTCGATCTCGACAGTTATTTAACATTTCTGTTGTTCACCTTCTACTAAGCCATTCTTTTAAGCTGTCTTGTAACTTTCCTCTTTGCTTCCCTCTATCTCTTCGTCCCACTAATTTTTACAGTTGTCACAATATATTCCAGCTGTTCCCTTCTCATTACATGGCCCCAAAAAATGATCATTATTGCTTCCTATTTTGGAAACTAGCTCTCTTTTTGCTTTGGCCTCTTTCAAAACGTTTTCATTATTCTTCTTAGTTGCCTATGGTATTCTCAACATTTTTTCTGTAAAACAACATTTCTTCCGGTGATTTTCTTGTCTGTTTCCTTTGTCCGTGAATCACATACATATGTTAAGTCTAGATTCACACAACATTTTAGAACCCTTTTTCCTGTACCTATTGTCAAAAATGGATTGCACGGTATCTTCCTCATATTTTGGAAAGCTGCTTTTGCCTGAACTATTCTGCATCTCACCTCTGTTGTACATCTACCATCTGAGATTAACATTGTTCATTTGAAACGCATAGGAAACAGCTATCAGTGAAAAGAAAAAACAGATAAATAAGATGTAGAATAAATTAGAATGAAACAAATCGCGGTTAGAGAAATATTTCGAACCAGTTCAAATTCAATATACACCGAAGACGAATAAACTCCATTATACGATGTCTATCACTTTGCACGTATTGCATTCCGTGTATAAAAGCACGGTATAGAACGTATACCAGGTGAAAGTATGCAGCTATTCTGGTATCGTGCAAGCGTCATTTTATGCCCCAATCTATCTCTGGCACATTGTACATTAATAAAAGAAAAAAATAGAGAATCACGTGGTTTGAATCTCTTCCTTACCATTTTGTTGTTCGATACAAAAGAGGAAATGCACATGCCGTCTCCAGATTAATTACTGTTGGTGCTTACAAATGAGTGATAGTTTATGCTCTTTTCATCCTTTTTTTTTATTCTCTTCGTTCCTCATCTAACTTACAGCGTCGATGAAACGATGGAATTAGAAGGAAAGGACACAATTTATGATTCCAGTATAGAAGCGTTGGGGTTAAATAAATCAAGACATCCTGTTCAAAGCCTGGATTTTTCTATTTTCTGACTGTATCATAGCTTTTGTTAATCCTTGTTGATGTGCATATAAACAACCACTCACAACAAGAACGAAGTGGAAAGTGATCAGAATGGACAAAATTAGAAATGAAAGAACAAGAGACACAAATCTGCATCGAATCAATATTAAATTACAAAGACAATAAATAACTTGATCAGCCTATCTAGAGAGAATACTTTGTGATGATATTACCAGTGGGGAGTCGCGACAGCTCAGTGGTTAGTTAACTGGACTACTGAGGACAAGAGGTATGGTTCGATCCTGATCGACAGCTTCAAGGTTCACCCAGCCTTAAATGAGAACCAGATTTTTTTTGTGTGAAATAAAGCGTTCCAGGCGTAATAATGATCACATTACCCCAAAAATCATGCGCCGAAGGTCTATAAAAATGATGGTCAATAACACCATATTCCCTATACGCCACTTGGCGTGACGGGGCTCTTTACTTAATTATATACCAGTGGCTCCAAAAGAATCCGTCGCGGCTCCCAGGGGGCGTCACTCCAAGGATATTGTCGTGTGTTTAATCAGGGGAGTAAATCCATGTAGGCTTACGTGTTTTTTTTTTCAGTACATACATAAGTTTCTACAGGATAACATTAATTATGTGGTCATTTATTCTCTATTATAACCTCTCAGGGAATTAGGGGGTTATCCGACTTGCCATTGAAACTTTCACGAGGCTTCCGGCAATATATGATCAGCCGAGAAATTTACGTCGCGGGTGTTAAAAGTTTGGGAATCACTGCTTTGTATCCATTTAAGGCACACACGGAAATAGCACAGAGCGTAGTAGACTTTAAGTAAGAACGTGAGACAATATCAGACTCTGCAGCAGCATCACCTGGTAATGCTTGAGACCGTCAGAGGAGAGAGACCAAGAACTGTGTACCTCCCACCGACCCCTAAAGGTAATAAATAAGAAGGCAGGAATAATAGAGAAAGGATAATATAATTTTTCTATGGTACTTTCAAGTTGATGAGAAGACAGACGCTATAATAAGTTACCTACGAGTGATGGGTAGAACAAATGACCTTAACAGAAGTATAAATACATGGCTATCCAGAATGTATGAACTGGGGATAAGTGATAATCAGTGTTGTCAGAACAGAGCGATATTCTGAACCAATGAGAGGATCTGTCAACCAACACCGAACTGACACAATTAGTCGATGTGTGGGGTGGAACATTTTGAAAAGATCGGAGCACCTATAGATGAGTCCGTCATGCAGCTATGATGAGTCAGTCATGCAGCTATGATGAGTCAGTCATGCAGCTATGATGAGTCCGTCATGCAGCTATGATGAGTCAGTCATGCAGCTATGATGTGTCAGTCATGCAGCTATGATGAGTCAGTCATGCAGTTATGATGAGTCAGTCATGCAGCTATGATGAGTCCGTCATGCAGTTATGATGAGTCAGTCATGCAGTTATGATGAGTCCGTCATGCAGTTATGATGAGTCAGTCATGCAGCTATGATGAGTCAGTCATGCAGCTATGATGTGTCAGTCATGCAGCTATGATGAGTCCGTCATGCAGCTATGATGAGTCCGTCATGCAGTTATGATGAGTCCGTCATGCAGTTATGATGAGTCAGTCATGCAGCTATGATGTGTCAGTCATGCAGCTATGATGAGTCAGTCATGCAGCTATGATGAGTCAGTCATGCAGCTATGATGTGTCAGTCATGCAGCTATGATGAGTCCGTCATGCAGCTATGATGAGTTAAAAGTAAAATATTTTATAATCAAAAGTTTAATTTTATAATTTATTTTCAAATGGTATATTTTATATATTTATTATAATATTATAATTGGGATCCGCGATAGCTCAGTGGTTAGTGAACTGGACTACAAGGGACAAGGGTAGGGTTCGATCCCAACCGACGGCTTCCGGGTTCACCCAGCCTTAAATGGGTACCGGATTTTTTTCTGGGAAAGTAAAGCAGCACGGGCGTAAAACCGACCACATTACCCCAAAAATCATGTGCTGAAGGTCTGTAAAATATAGGGTCACTAACACCATATTTCCCTATACGCCACTTGGCGTGACGGGGATACTTTACTTTTTTTTATTAACAGATAAGAAGACAACTTTGGCGGTTACACAACCGAGAAACAACAGTTATGTTAACATATCATCATGATGTGCCATACCGGTTGGCGTAGGTGATCATAACCCTCCACAATCTTCTATCTACAGTGCATTGTATCAGTTCTGTTGTTGACTGTTTTGTTAGCATATAGGAAAACCTTTACTAACACAAGCAGCGCAAGCAAGAACACTAGCTGGCTGTTCAAACTTTCACAATCAGATCAGAAGTGGGGTCTAGATGGTCGTGGGGTAAGACGTCGGACTTCTGGACAGTAAGGTCTCGGGTTAAAATTCCGTAGCAGGTGCTGGAGTTTTTTTTACTTAAAATCCATCATTACTTCGTGGATTTACACTCCCCTGGTCATTGAGTAGTGAGATCCGATGTCTAGCCCTATCGGATAATGACGTAAAACAGGAGATTCCGTTCACTCGAGCACGCTAAAGAACACTTGGCAGTTAAAAGTCGAGATGAGGAAACTAAAAATTGCCGTTACCAGGGCACAATTGTTAAACAAACTATACCCATGCCCAAGTCGGATGTGTCGGGCCGAAAGGCGTAGATATCGCATATTTGCAGTAAATTTGATACGAAACACGTCCACGCCATTTTAACGGGTTAACACGGCAGAAGCGCCTGTGACCTGATGTCACTATAGCAGGGTCGGCGCACCATCAGCCGACCAAGACCTAGCAGTTCTACCTCCTCGTGATCTCCCCTGGAAACAGTCTGCGTCAAACCAGACTGGCTAACAGAAGCTAGGATCGCCGTGTTCCCTGTAGTGGTGGTGTTACTGATATAGAGGACCCACTATTGCAGTACCTCTGGTCTGTACTAGTAGTTTCCCAGCATAGCCTGGGACAGATGAACTCCAACTTCTCCGGTAAAAGTCGGGAATGTCACGAAAGCCATTACGACCCGCCACATCTTATGAGTCAAAGGGCAACCTGCCCGCATCAACTCGTGGTAATCCGTCAACAACAACGACAACAACAACAACGGGTTAACACAAAGAAGAGAGACTGGAAGCACGACAGATATGTGCATTGTCAACCCTGCTGATTTTGGTTATTGGTTATGGAAGGCCTCGGTATCACTGCAAACGAATTAAAATCCATAATTGCTCAACCGCCCGTGCCAGTGGAATTATCCGAATTACTAACTCATCTCCCAAACAAAGAAAGGAGTTAATAAGGACCTGGCCTTATTGTCCCTGCTGATAATCAACGCGTAGATCGCGTACAAAAAAATAAATAACGCAAATGAAGATAACTACCACAGAACGCTTTTTTGCCCCTTAACCAATCATTAATAACAACAGAACAACCAATTTAACAGCACCTAAATGATCTGAGAATAGTGTACACGAATCAGATTAATGAAAACTGGTACAGACAAAAAAGAAGCAATGAAAGAATATGATGCACAAATCTTCACTTTGAACAACATATTAAAATTGACTTTAAATACTTGTGATTGTGTAATTTAATCCAATGAGAAAATACAATATTTGACCACAAATATTGTGAAGCAGATGAATTCATTGGTTACTTGGTTCCAATATTACAGAACAAACATGTAACGTCTAAAATAAAGATGGCAGCATATAACACAATATTTCTCTCAGTATTCAGTGTCAAAATACAGGTGAGATGTATAAGAATAACACTGAATTGCGTTATTGAGTTATTAGCGGGTCATTATCGTTACACTCCGAACATGTCCACAGGTGCTCAGATATCCTTCTCAGCAAGTCCCGCAGTGTCCAGCAACTGACGACTCCAGTTTTTGTGTTGGTTGATAAATCTTCTTACAGGCCCACTAAGTTTCTCATTTCTGGCTGTGCCCATCTTAACTCCCATCTCTTTCATCCGAAGGAGTGACGTGGACTCATGGTTGTCGAAGTCCTGTGTCCTTCCCACTTCCCGGAGGGCATTGATGACTTCCGCACGATCCATTGATTGACCGTCCTCAACAATAACGCAGCTAGCCAGCCTGTCCGCTCTTTTATTTTCCCGTACTTCCGCATGTCCTGGGACGTAGACAATGGTGACCTTACGTATTTTTTTTTACGTCTGCAATAACTCTAACCATTGCATGCGTACAGAACCCGCTTCCACATGTTTGTTTCATACTCATCGAATCACTTAGTATGCAGTCGTGAGTGTAGTCTAATACTCTAACCAGACGAATGCCCTGGTCACTGCCATCACCTCCATCGTCAAGCTACTCGTGGTCATAACGTATGAACCACTGTCTTCCTGGACTATTCTGCCTGCCGAGCGTGCTGTAAAACAATGAATGTGACAATATATGAAGAGTATAAATAGTTGGAGTAACACCAGTTTTGAATCATATTAGGAAACAGTAGATCACATGGGTTAGACAAATAACACGATTACCACCATACAGCTTCCCTGTCTGAGAGTTGTATACTCTGAAGCAATGAAAAAGGGGAAAAAGCAGACCTAGAAAATGATGGATTAATTAAATAGCAAATGTCATGAGTAACCGTGCAGGATACACACTCTGCAGAGCAATGTCCCGAACTTTTCATTTTGTAACCGAACGCTGAAAGGCAACAGAGGCAGAAGAAAACAAAGACAAATTCGGCCAGAAAGTGTACATTTTGTCATAGTGTCACAAATTGGAAACACTCCCATATAATATCAGTTTTAAAAATGGGTGGAATGTAGTAGACTCTGAGCACATTCACACCACATAAATGCTTCTAAATGTAAAGATTAAAATATTACTTGGGGACTAAAGGCTGACACTGTGTCAATGCCTGCCTCGAACACATTCTCTTCTTGCTTCACCTCCAGCACATGCGTTCTATTGTTGTTGTTGTTGTTGTTGTTTAAGGATCATCATTACTGCACACCGGGTGAACCCATAGGTGCTCCATATTACCCTGGAGAATCTCGAGAAAATCCGAGGTGAACCCCGACCCATGTTCACTAACTCTGCATCACGGCCTGGGATCGAGTGTTGCTAGGTTTTTGCTTTCAGTTTTGTCCTAGCAGCGATCACATTTATGGACTACTAAATATGCCCTACTCTTTTCCATTTCAACTGCCAAGGGTTCTTTAACGTACACAAGTGCGGGATCTTCTGTTTATTGCCGTTATCCGAGAGGCCTAGTCATCGTATCCCACTATTCAAGAGATCAGGGGAGGTAGCCTCACGAAGAAACTACGGATTAATTTTCTCGTTTAAAAAAAAAAATTTCTACTGCCTACTGTGGGCTTTGAACCCATGTCCTTATTGTCTTGAGGCGGCACCGTGCTACTTGACTACGCAGCCCCCCAACCTACTATGGCATAGAATAACAAGACAATTCTATCAGAGAAACTATTTTATTTTGTCGCTAAATCTCCCACAAGGTTGGCACTTTAAGGACTCTATTTTAAAAATAATAATAATAATAGTAAAGACAGTAATACTGTAAGTAATATAACATTGTCTTCTCCGAGTTGTTATTTCTTTAGAGAAGGAGAAATGAAAAAATAGATATAAATTGTATGGTTAAAGATTTAGGTAATTAATGGACGTTTGAACAACGTTTCGGCTCAAAGGGCCTTCAGCAGGAACAAACAAACAACACACACAGATATGTAAGTTAATCAAATTAGTCCTACATAGCTAACTAATAATGAAGAATCTAACATCAAATAATTTGTATTTCTCTTAAGCTTTGTCTTGTCCTGTTCTCTAGTCATTTCTTTTTCGCTACCGCGTCGAAAATAAAAAAAAAAAATGGTTTTAACAATCCTTTTTTGGTTAACTTCAAACGAAGCGCTATCTATGTTCGGCGTCAGATATTTTGCTGGTGCATCTTCTGGAAGGACTTTCTCTACTCTTTCTGTTGCCTATTCGGGTGGTTAATGTTCGTTGTGGAATGTTATTTATCGGTGACCGCATTACATGTATAATTTACATACTTTTAGTTTGTTGTTTCACGATTATCAACCAGTGGAGTCGTCAGTCACTGGGCACTGCTGGATTTGCTGAGGAGGGGATCTGAGCACCTGTGGACATGTTCGAAGTGCAATACCCACAAATAACTCAGTTCTGTCTCATGATATAATTTCGAACTGTTAATATAACATTAATTTTGTTTTTCTAGTTCCGTCATAACACAAACAGGGAACTCTTAAAAAAAACATCAGAAAGAAACAATCAACATTTTTCGGGCACATCATGAGAAGAGGAAACTTTAAATACTTGGAATACTTGGTTACAACTGGCAAAATAGAAGGAAAGAGAGATCGCGGACGACAAAGAGAGAAAATACTGGATAGCTTGGTGTCATGCCATGGAAAACAGTCAACAACAGAACTGATACTATGCACTGTGGATAGAAGTTTGTGGAAGGACATGATCACCTACGCCAAATGGTATGGCACATGATGATGATGATGAGTTCCTTCATTTCTTTTTCCTTTTCTTTAAATGTCACGTTAAAAGTGATTTCTCGTAAACATAACATTTCTGTTCTGATCTTTCGCTCCATTTTTTTTCTTTTTACTGTCAGCGTCCAGGCACTGTTAAAACATTGGCAGAAATAAGTAAACATTTATTTGTTGCCTAATCGATCACACAAACTTGTTTCATCATTTACGATGACAAGGCATACAGAAACATGGTTACTTTATTGAAGAACGATCTGTTTTTTTTATCTTTAAAGACGAGATCTGCACTTAAAGATAAAATAAAAACACCTGCCGTTTCGTTTGTGCTTGGGGCTGACGTACTATTCCAGTCGCCTTGCAGCAGGTACACGCTTCATAATAACATGGCACGACCGTTATATCGTCAGGTGTGCCAACATTCATAAAAAGGTATAAATTAGCTAAGTTTTTTATGGGTCATTTGCCTCATGCGAAAACAAACGAGAAAAGTTTAAAGTTGCACAGTTTTGGTCAGAGGAGTATTAGTCATGGGGGTTTGTAAGGGGGAATCAATTCAGAGGAAGAGGTATGTTTACAGCACTCGAAAAAAAAGACAAATAATCAACAACAGAAAAAAAAACAAAGAACAATATATGGACCGAAGCAGAATCGAACCCGTACTCAGTGGTACAGCGCCTTGCCACGAAAAGCCAAATATATTGTTCTTTGTTTTTTTCTGTTGTTGATTATTTATCATTTTTTCAGAGTGCTGTAAACATACCTCTGCCTCTGAATTGATTTGCTGATTATCGCCTCGGAAGTTTCCCTCTATAATAATATTAATTTATTATTATTTGTCTCCCGTTTGTAAGGGGGTGGGGGATGAAGGGTAGAGAATATGGTATTATTTGTACCCGAAGACAGTACTGAAGGAGTAATTGTGACTAAAGGAAGAAATGTGTGGACAAAACGAGTGATCACGAGTACACCAACCACTGACTCGTTGTATGTGCAGTCTATGAAATAAGATATCCAATAACTTATATGTTGTCTTCACGATAAAATAATATTATAAAAACATTTGCTAGTGTAAATTAATATCTTCAGTAATCAAGAAAAGACGATGGTCATATGTTGGACATGTGATGAGAAGAGATCATAACCGAATAGTAAAGCAAGCCCTCATGGGGGAAACAACAGGAAAAGAGGAAGACCCAGAGAGACACTGAGACGAACATTGACGAGAGAGGCAAGAGCAGCAGGAATCGGCTCCCTCAATGAGATAGAGCTGCTTGCACAGAACAGAGACAAATGGCGAGATTTGATAAAATATCTTTAAAAGAATTGAAAACAGCTAGAACAAAAATTTAGATAAGAGAGGGAGTATCTTGGTCTACGCCATATGGGCCGGAACGGCTCGAAAGGTCAATAGATAGATAGTGTAAATTAGATACTTTATCTCGCAAAAATTGCTACTAAATTTAGTTACATTATATAATAATAGATACAAGCAAAGAAATTAGAATCAGAATGGCTAAAGCAGCAATGTCTTTTAGAAGCCTTAAAAAGTTGTGGAAATCAAAATTCATCAGCACAAATACAAAACTTAGACTATTCAAATCAAATGTACTATCAACCCTTACGTATGCGTGTGAAAGCTGGAAAACAACAAGAGACATAGAAACAAAGTTGGACGCATTCGAAAATAAACGTCTAAGGAAAATACTTGGTACAGCGTGGAACGAATTCAAAACAAGCGAGGAAATTAGAGAAATCGCCAATCAACCACTAATATCTTCAGTAATAAAGAAAAGACGATGGTCATATGTTGGACATGTGATGAGAAGAGATAATAACCGAATAGCAAAGCAAGCCCTCATATGGGAAACAACAGGTAAGAGAAAAAGAGGAAGACCCAGAGAGACACTGAGAAGAATATTGATGAGAGAGGCAAGAGCAGCAGGATTCAGCTCCCTCAATGATATAGAGCTGCTTGCACAGAACAGAGACAAATGGCGAGATTTGATAAAATATCTTTAAAAGAATTGAAAACTGCTAGAACAAAAAATTAGATAAGAGAAGGAGTATCTTGGTCTACGCCATATGGGCCGGCTACGGCTCGAAAGGTCAATAGATAGATAGATATAATAATAAAGGTAGACCAGTGATGACATATAAGGATGTTTGCAGTGCTTCCTTGAGGGAATCCTCTATTAGTGAAATAAACTGTGAAAATATGGCTGCAGATCGTAGCACATGGAGAACAAAAATAAAAATAAAAATAACACATCAACTTTCGAGGTAGTGCTGATATCAAATTCATAAGACAAAAGGCGTAGGTGAAAGGAGTGGAGACCATGCACCACGAATACATCTTGTTCGTTCTGCGGATGAATCTATCTGTCCAATATTGACAGATTCAGCCACGAGAGAAGCTGTTGAGCAAAGCGGCATCCAGCATATGATGCTATATAATATTTTTACCAAAGCACTGGCTTATCATGACTGCTTGCTACCAACCCTCTGTCAAAACGACAAATGCCATATATAATAAAACTGTTTATTAATTTCAGAGTAAAACAATCTACAATGTGAGAAAAATGTATTCAGTGTGTAGTTATTCTCATACTAATAAAACGAAAAATATCGAATACGTATAACAAGATAATAAATCATAAAACTTTTGCTTTATTTTAATCAGCAAAAGTGAATTTCACTTTTATTTTTGGATGATTTTTGTGATGTAATATAACTTCTATAAGAATTATAAGAAAACAAACGATGAAGTCTTAAAACAAAACAACTAAAATGAAAAGAGAACTACTAAACACAATTCAAACAAGACAAATGCAATTTTTGGACCATGTTAGAAGACACAGCAGCCTACTAAAAGTAATCCTGGAGGGGAAAATACAAGGTAAAAGATGCAGAGGTAGACCAAGACTAACATGGACAATTAACATTAAAAGATGGACAAACCAGCCTACGACAACCTGCACCATCAAAGCAAGAGACAGAACAGAAAGGCGCTCCATGGTAACCAACCTTGCGGAGATGACACTCGATGATGATGATGAATATAACTTCAAAGACTTAGTCTGAGATTTAAAGGACCGCGTCTCATCAAAAAGTAGACAAAAACCTGCAAGATAACGTTTATTTTATACTGCTTTTATTTTCAACTTTTATGCGTTTTTTTTAAATTAAATGATAGGTATTTCGTTTATTTCTGACTTAAATCGTACACCGAAACTAACATTCTGAAACAGATTTGATTGCAAATTTAATTCGTAAAACCTGCACAGGGCGATTTAAAGGGAGACGATTCAATATATTGAACGTTTTAATAAAAAAACACGAGTGCTTTAACTTAGTTATTCCTTTATGTTATCGTCACTTTTACTATAGTAGGTTATCTCGTGTGAAGGTCACTAGTCGGCGGACACGTAGAAATCAGTTTTGCAAAATGGTAGTACCATATTTGAGTCTAATCTGGTTTGGTCTTGGTCCCTTCTGGTCTGGTCCCTTCTAATTCTGGTCTGCCCCCTTCTGGTCTAATCTAGTATAGTCATCATCATCATCAAGTACCGGGCTTGCTGGCGTAGGTGATCATGTCTCTCCACAACTTTCGATCACGACAGTTATTTATCGTTTCTGTTGTTGACCTTCTGCTAAACCATTCTCTTAAGCTGTCTTGTATCTTTTCTCTTTGCTTCCCTCTATCTCTTCGTCCCTCAATTTTCCCAGTTGTTACAATATATTCCAGTTGTTCTCTTCTCATTATATGACCAAAAAATGATGATTGTTGCTTCCTAAATATTGGAAATTAGCTCTCTTTTTGCTTTGGCCTCTTTCAGAATGTTTTCATTACTCTTCTTAGCTGTCCATATGTTATTCTAGTATAATATGATAAAGAAAAATCGGGTGCGATTGAATGCGATGATTATCGCACAATAAGCCTTATGAGTCATATGACTAATATATTATTAAGAATCATAATGCGAAGAGTGCGAAACAAAATCAGTCCAGAAATTAGCGAAGAACAGTGTGATTTTGTTAGAGATAAAGGAACAAGCAATGTCATTTATATCATAAGATCTTTAGTAGAAAGAGCCATAGAGGTGAAAACAGATCTATACCTATGTTTCATAGATTACACCAAGGTATTTGACAAATTAAAGCACCAAGAAATAATCAACATTTTAGAAAGCATAAACGTAGACAGCAAAGATCTAAGAATAATAAAGAACATGTACTGGCAACAAACAGCGGCCATAAGAACTGGAAACCAATTGGGAATGTTTCAACAAATAAAACAGGGTGTTAGACAAGGTTGTGTGCTGTCACCAGATTTGTTTAATATTTATAGTGAGATTACTTTATCCATAACTAGATCTAGATATCTAGTATCTAGGATACTAGATCCATAAGGGGCATGCCTGTAATAACAATTGGAGGTCATAATATAAATAATCTAAGGTATGCTGATGATACAGTATTAATCGGTAAGAGTGAAAATGAGTTACAAGAAATGTTGGACATTATAGTGAAAGAAAACAAAAATAAAGCACAGCCTTAATAGCAAAAAGACAGAGGTAATGGTAACAACAAAGAAAAAGACATCACCTCAGTGCAAAATAAAGACAAGTGGAACAATATTAAAACAGGTAAATGAATTTAAATATTTGGGAACTTTGTTAACTTCAGACGCAAGATGTACAAAAGAGGTGAGATGCAGAATGGCTCAGGCAAAAGCAGCTTTCCAAAAAATGAGGAAGATACTATGCAATCCATTTTTGACAATAAAAACAAGAAAAAGAGTTCTTAAATATTACGTAGAGCCAGTCTTAACATATAGATGCGAATCATGGACAATAGGACAACATACAAGAAAATCACTGGAGTCTGTAGAAACGTGGTTTTACAGAAGAATGTTGAGAATACCCTAGACAGCCAAGAAGAGTAATGAAAACGTTTTGAAAGAGGCCAAAGCAAAAAGAGAGCTAATTTTCAATATTAGGAAGAAACAATCATCATTTTTTTGGCCATGTAATGAGAAGGGAACAGCTGAAATATATTGTAACAACTGGGAATATTGAGGGACAAAGAGATAGGGGGAATCAAAGAGAAAGAAATAACATACAGCTTAAGAGAATGGCTTGGCAGAAGGTCAGCAACAGAAATGATAAAGAAGTGTCGAGATCGAAAGTTGTGGAGAGACATGATCACCTACGCCAGTAGGCCCGATACTTGATGATGATGATGATCCTTTGTGACAAAGCAGTCAGTCACTGTATGCCTTATTCATCAGCATTCACGTACTTTTGAGCATGCGGACTTGACTGATTGTCCTGTATTATTATGGATGTGTAGGAACACCATCATGCTACAAGATGAGCTGGTCGCATGGTCGACATTCATGTTCACATGTAGAACAACATTTTCTCCTGAAACCTACGCCATGGCTGGCACACTCCGAGTTTGGTAGACTGGATCTTTGTTATAATGATGAACATTTTTTTAAAATAAAAGATGGAATAAGTGGTATGGTAATAGCTTTACGTAGGTGAGAAACAAGACAAAAGTTGAACGACGTTTTGGCTAAAAAGGCCTTCGGTTAGAACAACAAACAATGTTTGTTTGTGGTAGTTAGTAGTATAGCAGGAAGGATCTGGCTAGTATTTAGGCGCTAAATTAACAAAGATATATAGTAGGTGCGCGGCGCACCTAATGTACCGTAGGTGCAGGGGGAGTTAACCGTGACATTTCGTGTCGGGATGTTGACCTCTAGGCCCGGTGACCCGAAGTGACCTGTTTATGTCTGGTGTGTCCTGGCTTTGGAGTTCTTGAGCGATAGTGATAGGTTAGTAGATTATACAACATCATTGACAAACAATCAATATAAAATAGAAGACAGAGATATATTTTATTCTTTTATTATCTCAATAGGTGTATAACATACATTGATATTATATAACATTACAAAAATATTCAGTACATTGAGTAAATATATAGTACAAGGATAACATTTATTTATAGCTATGTAGTTGGGTGTCCGCTTAGCTCTATGTCACAAATGAATCATAAGGGGTGAAACTGTTAGAGGTTGCTGGGTAGTCTAAGTTAGTAGTGTAAATAGTTAAATATCTAGTGGCGTAGTCGAGACATTATCATCAGCGACCTTTCTTTTTATATAGAAATAAGAAAGAGCATTTCTTGTTTGACTGTAGGAAAATATGGAATTATTTAAGACTTTGAAACCTACATTTTTCCACCCTTGGCCTTTTGCGTAGCGAGAACCTCTAAAAACATATCTTTATCTAATTTGTTGTGTTGCTTGCTTAACCCTTACAACTGATTTTATCGTAATCCCCACTACAATGGTACGTCTTACTACATAAGCTAACAAGAGCTGTCCCTTCGTACTCTAGTTTAAAAAGCCCGGGCGTTCGTTTGGTGTATGCTTTAACACCCTTACAGTTTATACAGTCTGTCTTGCTAGTATGTTCATCGCAGCGATGGGTGTATGGAGGTCGCCTAGTGTGTAATAAGGGCTGTATAGGGGTCGTCTAGTGTGCCGTGATGGGTCAATGGAGGTCGGCTAGTATGTCGTGATGGGTGTACGGAGGTCGTCTAGTGTGTCATATTGGGTGTATAGAGGGCGTTTAGTGTGTCATGATGGTTGTATAGGGGTCGTCTAGTGTGTCATGATGGTTGTATAGGGGTCGTCTAGTGTGCCGTGATGGGTCAATGGAGGTCGGCTAGTATGTCGTGATGGGTGTACGGAGGTCGTCTAGTGTGTCATATTGGGTGTATAGAGGGCGTTTAGTGTGTCATGATGGTTGTATAGGGGTCGTCTAGTGTGTCATATTGGGTGTATAGAGGGCGTCTAGTGTGTCATGATGGGTGTATGTAGGTCGTTTAGTGTGTCATATTGGGTGTATAGAGGGCGTTTAGTGTGTCGTGAGGGGTGTATGGAGGTCGTCTACTGTGTCGTGAGGGGTGTATGGAGGTCATCTAGTGTGGTATGTGGGGTGTATGGCGGTTGTCTGGTATATCATACTTTAATCAACCAATAAGAAAAATGAAGGAACATTACATTCAACATTACTTATCTTAACTACTTTACATCAATACAGTTGAATAACGTGTTATCGGTAAGTCTTACCATACTTTAAGAGAAAACATTCAAACTTACAGCGTAAAATATAGTCTCAATCATCTACACCGAATATAACCTGTTATCGATAAGCCTTAACATACGTTAAGAGAAAACAAGCCAACTTACTGTGCAAAAATCCGCTAGTGTGAACAGTAACTTTCCTTGAATCAACCAAACTTATAACGCCGTCTAGTTTAAATATAACCTGGTAAGAAATGAATAAATTAGCCAATCAGCGAGTGACTATGCCAACATCGCTTGATATCGGGATTAACCAATCAGAAAAGAGTATTAACATAGGAGGCGGGGCGAAGAAATGGCTGACAGGTGGATTAACCAATCAGAAAAGCGCGTTAGCCCAAGCGTAGGTAGTGGCTGTCGGGTCAGCAGTGGGGGAAAAATGCGGGGTGGTGGGTTACTTGAACTCGTTTTGACCCCTGAGGCAATTCCAGAAGAGTTCTATGACCTCATTTTGACCGCTGAAGGCTTTAATACCAGTGTTGCCCACTTCAACGAACGACAGACATCATTAAAGGTGATTAATTCAGCTCTTAGACTTTGGAGTTCCATATCTTTATCACTTCAACGAATGACAGACAACAGTAAAGATGATCATTTCAGGTAAGAAAACTTAGTTTCAAACCCTAAAATTTTGGTTCATACTCACAAAGTTGAACTCAAAACCCTAAAAATTTAGTCCCAAAGTGATACTAGTTCACCTCAAAAGGCCTAAATGTTATATGCAAAGTCCAAAAGTTTGTCAAAAAGACAACCTAAACTCAGAATAGTTAGATGCAAAGCTCAAAAATGTATATGCAAAGTCCAAAAAGTTACTCCAAAAGACAACTAATGTAACACTTAACCCCAAAAGTTCGTCTCATAACCAAAAAGTTGAACTCAAAACCCTAACAAATTAGTCCCAAAGTCGTAATTGTTCGACACGAAAGTCGTAAATGTTATATGCAAAGTCCAAAAGTTTGTCAAAAAGACAACCTAAACTCAGAATAGTTAGACACAAAGCCCAACAATTTATAGGCAAAGTCAAAAAGTTACTCCAAAAGACAACTAATATAACACTTAATCCCAAATTTCGTCTCATAACCAAAAAGTTGAACTCAAAACCCTAAAAAACTTAGTCCCAAAGTGGTACTAGTTCACCACAAAAGGTGTAAATGTTATATGCAAATCCAAAATTTTGTCATAAAGACAACCCAAACTCAAAATAGTTAGACACAAAGCCCAACGATTTATATGCAAAGTCCAAAAAGTTACTCCAAAAGACAAATAATGTAACACCAATTCACAAAAATTTCGTCTCATAACCAGTTGAACTCAAAAGCCTAAAAATTTAGTCCCAAAGTGATACTAGTTCGACACAAAAGACCAAATAGTTACATTCAAAGTCCAAAAGTTTGTCAAAAAGACAACCCGAACTCAAAATAGTTAGACACAAAGCCCAACAATTTATATGCAAAGTCCAAAAAAGTTACTCCAAAAGACAACTAATGTAACACTTAACCCCAAAATTTCGTCGCATAACCAGTTGAACTCAAAACCCTACAAAATTTAGACCGAAAGTCAAAATAGTTAGACACGAAAGACCAAATAGTTATATTCAAAGTCCAAAAGTTTGTCAAAAAGACAACCCAAACTCAAAAGTTTGTCAAAAAGACAACCCAAACTCAAAATAGTTAGACATGAAAGGTCAAAAAAAGGTATACTCAAAGTCCAAAATGTTACTTCAAAAGACAACTAATATAACAACAAGCCCCAAAACTTCGTCTCATAACCAAAAAGTTGAACTCAAAACCCTAAAAAAGTGTCCACTTATCAACCAAAGTCTTTAATACAGCTGAGAAAACCCTAATAAATAATTACAATTTACTAAAAAGGTTGCCCTTGATGATAGTTGCGACTGTGTCTAAATCATTATTGAAAATATTCATAGAACTCTAGTAAAAACCAAACACACTAAAACACCACATTGAAAGAATGAACTTAAAGTTCACGCCCCTGTCACAACTCTGCTAAGAAAAGTACTGCAAAGCATGAAAGTTATGTCCCCTGCTATAACTCTACTAAACGAAAGTATTACCAAACACGTAGGTTACACTCCTACCATAACCCACTAAGAAAAAACAAGATTTTGCTTAAAATACCACATTTATGATTGTTACGCCCCTTGTCCCTTTATGAGGGGTACGCCCATGAAACTGTTAGAAATAGTAAATTTAACCTAGTGGCATACCCCAGATGTTATATTAGACATCCCCATAGCAAAAATTTACTTAAAAGTCACTTTTATGGTGGTTACGCCCCTTGACCTTTATGAGGGGACGCCCATGAAACTGTTAGAAATAGTAAATTCACACTCTAGGGTTACTCCAAACTTTACATTAGACACCCCCATAGCAAAAATTTGCTTAAAAGTCACTTTTATGGTTGTTACTCCCCTTGAGCCTTTATGAAGGGACGCCCATGAAACTCTTAAAAATAGTAAATTTAACCTCTAGGCTTACCCCAAACTTTATATTAAGCATCCCCATATCAAGAATTTACATAAAAACAACTTTTGAAATTACTACCCCTGTACCCATTTTTGGTGGTTACGCCCATGAAACTGTTAAAATAGTAAATTTAACATATAGACATACCCCAAACTTTATATTTAGCATCCCCGTATCAAGAAGTTACATAAAAACAACTTTTGAAATTACTACCCCTGTACCATTTTTGGCGGTTACGCCCACGAAACTGTTAAAAATAGTCAATTTAACATATAGACATACCCCAAACTTTATATTTAGCATCCCCGTATCAAGAAGTTACATAAAAACAACTTTTGAAATTACTACCCCTGTACCCATTTTTGGCGGTTACGCCCACGAAACTGTTAAAAAATAGTCAATTTAACATCTAGACATACCCCAAACTTTATATTAAGCATCCCCGTATCAAGAATTTACATAAAAACACCTTTTGAAATTACTACCCCTGTACCCATTTTTGGCGGTTACGCCCACGAAACTGTTAAAAAATAGTCAATTTAACATCTAGACATACCCAAAACTTTATATTAAGTAGCCCCGTATCAAGAATTTACATAAAAACACCTTTTGAAATTACTACCCCTGTACCCATTTTTGGCGGTTACGCCCATGAAACTGTTAAAAATAGTCAATTTAACATCTAGACATACCCAAAACTTTATATTAAGTAGCCCCGTATCAAGAATTTACATAAAAACAACTTTTGAAATTACTACCCCTGTACCCATTTTTGGCGGTTACGCCCATGAAACTGTTAAAAATAGTCAATTTAACATCTAGACATACCCAAAACTTTATATTAAGTAGCCCCGTATCAAGAATTTACATAAAAACAACTTTTGAAATTACTACCCCTGTACCCATTTTGGCGGTTACGCCCATGAAACTGTTAAAAATAGGCAATTTAACATCTAGACATACCCCAAACTTTATATTAAGTAGACCCGTATCAAGAATTTACATAAAAACAACTTTTGAAATTACTACCCCTGTACCCATTAATTTTTGAATTGAAGTTTAACCTATGGCATACATCAAACATAATATTTGACACGCCCATGTATCACATTTACCTGAAAAATCAATCAAAATTAGTAGTATACAATGGCACTTAGGATGGATAGACTATAAGGAAAAAAAACGGTAGACTCTCATGTAAGGAAAACGGTAGACTCTCATATAAGGAAAAACGGCACCAAAAAAATGTGCCTCGATCTGCGGGTAGACTATTTATATAAGGATTTACGTGAAGGCACATTAACGAATCTTAATTGACATTGTATACTACTAATTTTTGATTGATTTTTCAGGTAAATTTGATACATGGGCGTGTCAAATATTAGTTTGATGTATGCCAATAGGTTAAACTTCAATTTTTTAAATCGATTTCATGGGCGTAACCGCCAAAAATGGGTACAGGGGTAGTAATTTCAAAAGTTGTTTTTATGTAAATTCTTGATACGGGGCTACTTAATATAAAGTTTGGGGTATGTCTAGATGTTAAATTGCCTATTTTTAACAGTTTCATGGGCGTAACCGCCAAAAATGGGTACAGGGGTAGTAATTTCAAAAGTTGTTTTTATGTAAATTCTTTATACGGGGCTACTTAATATAAAGTTTTGGGTATGTCTAGATGTTAAATTGACTATTTTTAACAGTTTCATGGGCGTAACCGCCAAAAATGGGTACAGGGGTAGTAATTTCAAAAGTTGTTTTTATGTAAATTCTTGATACGGGGCTACTTAATATAAAGTTTTGGGTATGTCTAGATGTTAAATTGACTATTTTTAACAGTTTCATGGGCGTAACCGCCAAAAATGGGTACAGGGGTAGTAATTTCAAAAGGTGTTTTTATGTAAATTCTTGATACGGGGATGCTTAATATAAAGTTTGGGGTATGTCTAGATGTTAAATTGACTATTTTTTAACAGTTTCGTGGGCGTAACCGCCAAAAATGGGTACAGGGGTAGTAATTTCAAAAGGTGTTTTTATGTAAATTCTTGATACGGGGATGCTTAATATAAAGTTTGGGGTATGTCTAGATGTTAAATTGACTATTTTTTAACAGTTTCGTGGGCGTAACCGCCAAAATGGGTACAGGGGTAGTAATTTCAAAATTGTTTTTATGTAACTTCTTGATACGGGGATGCTAAATATAAAGTTTGGGGTATGTCTATATGTTAAATTGACTATTTTTAACAGTTTCGTGGGCGTAACCGCCAAAAATGGGTACAGGGGTAGTAATTTCAAAAGTTGTTTTTATGTAACTTCTTGATACGGGGATGCTAAATATAAAGTTTGGGGTATGTCTATATGTTAATTTACTATTTTTAACAGTTTCATGGGCGTAACCACCAAAAATGGGTACAGGGGTAGTAATTTCAAAAGTTGTTTTTATGTAAATTCTTGATATGGGGATGCTTAATATAAAGTTTGGGGTAAGCCTAGAGGTTAAATTTACTATTTTTAAGAGTTTCATGGGCGTCCCTTCATAAAGGCTCAAGGGGAGTAACAACCATAAAAGTGACTTTTAAGCAAATTTTTGCTATGGGGGTGTCTAATGTAAAGTTTGGAGTAACCCTAGAGTGTGAATTTACTATTTCTAACAGTTTCATGGGCGT
Organism: Megaustenia siamemsis; assembly: GCA_032433765.1. Taxonomy (NCBI): domain Eukaryota; kingdom Metazoa; phylum Mollusca; class Gastropoda; order Stylommatophora; family Ariophantidae; genus Megaustenia; species Megaustenia siamemsis. The sequence goes on along the minus strand of JAVIAB010000160.1, from coordinate 41,143,079 downwards.
CCCCTCATAAAGGGTCAAGGGGCGTAACCACCATAAAAGTGACTTTTAAGTAAATTTTTGCTATGGGGATGTCTAATATAACATCTGGGGTATGCCACTAGGTTAAATTTACTATTTCTAACAGTTTCATGGGCGTACCCCTCATAAAGGGACAAGGGGCGTAACAATCATAAATGTGGTATTTTAAGCAAAATCTTGTTTTTTCTTAGTGGGTTATGGTAGGAGTGTAACCTACGTGTTTGGTAATACTTTCGTTTAGTAGAGTTATAGCAGGGGACATAACTTTCATGCTTTGCAGTACTTTTCTTAGCAGAGTTGTGACAGGGGCGTGAACTTTAAGTTCATTCTTTCAATGTGGTGTTTTAGTGTGTTTGGTTTTTACTAGAGTTCTATGAATATTTTCAATAATGATTTAGACACAGTCGCAACTATCATCAAGGGCAACCTTTTTAGTAAATTGTAATTACTTATTAGGGTTTTCTCAGCTGTATTAAAGACTTTGGTTGATAAGTGGACACTTTTTAGGGTTTTGAGTTCAACTTTTTGGTTATGAGACGAAGTTTTGGGGCTTGTTGTTATATTAGTTGTCTTTTGAAGTAACATTTTGGACTTTGAGTATACCTTTTTTTTGACCTTTCATGTCTAACTATTTTGAGTTTGGGTTGTCTTTTTGACAAACTTTTGAGTTTGGGTTGTCTTTTTGACAAACTTTTGGACTTTGAATATAACTATTTGGTCTTTCGTGTCTAACTATTTTGACTTTCGGTCTAAATTTGGTAGGGTTTTTGAGTTCAACTGGTTATGCGACGAAATTTTGGGGTTAAGTGTTACATTAGTTGTCTTTTGGAGTAACTTTTTTGGACTTTGCATATAAATTGTTGGCTTTGTGTCTAACTATTTTGAGTTCGGTTGTCTTTTGACAAACTTTTGGACTTTGAATGTAACTATTTGGTCTTTTGTGTCGAACTAGTATCACTTTGGGACTAAATTTTTAGGCTTTTGAGTTCAACTGGTTATGAGACGAAATTTTTGTGAATTGGTGTTACATTATTTGTCTTTTGGAGTAACTTTTAGGACTTTGCATATAAATCGTTGGGCTTTGTGTCTAACTATTTTGAGTTTGGGTTGTCTTTTTGACAAAATGGGTACAGGGGTAGTAATTTCAAAAGTTGTTTTTATGTAAATTCTTGATATGGGGATGCTTAATATAAAGTTTTGGGTAAGCCTAGAGGTTAAATTTACTATTTTTAAGAGTTTCATGGGCGTCCCTTCATAAAGGCTCAAGGGGAGTAACAACCATAAAAGTGACTTTAAGCAAATTTTTGCTATGGGGGTGTCTAATGTAAAGTTTGGAGTAACCCTAGAGTGTGAATTTACTATTTCTAACAGTTTCATGGGCGTCCCCTCATAAAGGGTCAAGGGCGTAACCACCATAAAAGTGACTTTTAAGTAAATTTTTGCTATGGGGATGTCTAATATAACATCTGGGGTATGCCACTAGGTTAAATTTACTATTTCTAACAGTTTCATGGGCGTACCCCTCATAAAGGGACAAGGGGCGTAACAATCATAAATGTGGTATTTTAAGCAAAATCTTGTTTTTTCTTAGTGGGTTATGGTAGGAGTGTAACCTACGTGTTTGGTAATACTTTCGTTTAGTAGAGTTATAGCAGGGGACATAACTTTCATGCTTTGCAGTACTTTTCTTAGCAGAGTTGTGACAGGGGCGTGAACTTTAAGTTCATTCTTTCAATGTGGTGTTTTAGTGTGTTTGGTTTTTACTAGAGTTCTATGAATATTTCAATAATGATTTAGACACAGTCGCAACTATCATCAAGGGCAACCTTTTTAGTAAATTGTAATTACTTATTAGGGTTTTCTCAGCTGTATTAAAGACTTTGGTTGATAAGTGGACACTTTTTTAGGGTTTTGAGTTCAACTTTTTGGTTATGAGACGAAGTTTTGGGGCTTGTTGTTATATTAGTTGTCTTTTGAAGTAACATTTTGGACTTTGAGTATACCTTTTTTTTGACCTTTCATGTCTAACTATTTTGAGTTTTGGTTGTCTTTTTGACAAACTTTTGAGTTTGGGTTGTCTTTTTGACAAACTTTTGGACTTTGAATATAACTATTTGGTCTTTCGTGTCTAACTATTTTGACTTTCGGTCTAAATTTGGTAGGTTTTGAGTTCAACTGGTTATGCGACGAATTTTGGGTTAAGTGTTACATTAGTTGTCTTTTGGAGTAACTTTTTGGACTTTGCATATAAATTGTTGGGCTTGTGTCTAACTATTTTGAGTTCGGGTTGTCTTTTTGACAAACTTTTGGACTTTGAATGTAACTATTTGGTCTTTTGTGTCGACTAGTATCACTTTGGGACTAAATTTTTAGGCTTTTGAGTTCAACTGGTTATGAGACGAAATTTTTGTGAATTGGTGTTACATTATTTGTCTTTTGGAGTAACTTTTAGGACTTTGCATATAAATCGTTGGGCTTGTGTCTAACTATTTTGAGTTTGGGTTGTCTTTTTGACAAAATGGGTACAGGGGTAGTAATTTCAAAAGTTGTTTTTATGTAATTCTTGATATGGGGATGCTTAATATAAAGTTTTGGGTAAGCCTAGAGGTTAAATTTACTATTTTTAAGAGTTTCATGGGCGTCCCTTCATAAAGGCTCAAGGGAGTAACAACCATAAAGTGACTTTTAAGCAAATTTTTGCTATGGGGGTGTCTAATGTAAAGTTTGGAGTAACCCTAGAGTGTGAATTTACTATTTCTAACAGTTTCATGGGCGTCCCCTCATAAAGGGTCAAGGGCGTAACCACCATAAAAGTGACTTTTAAGTAAATTTTTGCTATGGGGATGTCTAATATAACATCTGGGGTATGCCACTAGGTTAAATTTACTATTTCTAACAGTTTCATGGGCGTACCCCTCATAAAGGGACAAGGGGCGTAACAATCATAAATGTGGTATTTTAAGCAAAATCTTGTTTTTTCTTAGTGGTTATGGTAGGAGTGTAACCTACGTGTTTGGTAATACTTTCGTTTAGTAGAGTTATAGCAGGGGACATAACTTTCATGCTTTGCAGTACTTTTCTTAGCAGAGTTGTGACAGGGGCGTGAACTTTAAGTTCATTCTTTCAATGTGGTGTTTTAGTGTGTTTGGTTTTTACTAGAGTTCTATGAATATTTTCAATAATGATTTAGACACAGTCGCAACTATCATCAAGGGCAACCTTTTTAGTAAATTGTAATTATTTATTAGGGTTTTCTCAGCTGTATTAAAGACTTTGGTTGATAAGTGGACTTTTTTTTAGGGTTTTGAGTTCAACTTTTTGGTTATGAGACGAAGTTTTGGGGCTTGTTGTTATATTAGTTGTCTTTTGAAGTAACATTTTGGACTTTGAGTATACCTTTTTTTGACCTTTCATGTCTAACTATTTTGAGTTTGGGTTGTTTTTTTGACAAACTTTTGAGTTTTGGGTTGTCTTTTTGACAAACTTTTGGACTTTGAATATAACTATTTGGTCTTTCGTGTCTAACTATTTTGACTTTCGGTCTAAATTTGGTAGGGTTTTGAGTTCAACTGGTTATGCGACGAAATTTTGGGGTTAAGTGTTACATTAGTTGTCTTTTGGAGTAACTTTTTTGGACTTTGCATATAAATTGTTGGGCTTTGTGTCTAACTATTTTGAGTTCGGGTTGTCTTTTTGACAAACTTTTGGACTTTGAATGTAACTATTTGGTCTTTTGTGTCGAACTAGTATCACTTTGGGACTAAATTTTTAGGCTTTTGAGTTCAACTGGTTATGAGACGAAATTTTTGTGAATTGGTGTTACATTATTTGTCATTTGGAGTAACTTTTTTGGACTTTGCATATAAATCGTTGGGCTTTGTGTCTAACTATTTTGAGTTTGGGTTGTCTTTATGACAAAATTTTGGATTTGCATATAACATTTACACCTTTTGTGGTGAACTAGTACCACTTTGGGACTAAGTTTTTTAGGGTTTTGAGTTCAACTTTTTGGTTATGAGACGAAATTTTGGGATTAAGTGTTATATTAGTTGTCTTTTGGAGTAACTTTTTGGACTTTGCCTATAAATTGTTGGGCTTTGTGTCTAACTATTCTGAGTTTAGGTTGTCTTTTTGACAAACTTTTGGACTTTGCATATAACATTTACGACTTTCGTGTCTAACAATTACGACTTTGGGACTAATTTTTTAGGGTTTTGAGTTCAACTTTTTGGTTATGAGACGAACTTTTGGGGTTAAGTGTTACATTAGTTGTCTTTTGGAGTAACTTTTTGGACTTTGCATATACATTTTTGAGCTTTGCATCTAACTATTCTGAGTTTAGGTTGTCTTTTTGACAAACTTTTGGACTTTGCATATAACATTTAGGCCTTTTGAGGTGAACTAGTATCACTTTGGGACTAATTTTTAGGGTTTTGAGTTCAACTTTGTGAGTATGAACCAAAATTTTAGGTTTGAAACTAAGTTTTCTTACCTGAAATGATCATCTTTACTGTTGTCTGTCATTCGTTGAAGTGATAAAGATATGGAACTCCAAAGTCTAAGAGCTGAATTAATCACCTTTAATGATGTCTGTCGTTCGTTGAAGTGGGCAACACTGGTATTAAAGCCTTCAGCGGTCAAAATGAGGTCATAGAACTCTTCTGGAATTGCCTCAGGGGTCAAAACGAGTTCAAGTAACCACCACCCCGCATTTTTCCCCCACTGCTGACCCGACAGCCACTACCTACGCTTGGGCTAACGCGCTTTTCTGATTGGTTAATCCACCTGTCAGCCATTTCTTCGCCCCGCCTCCTATGTTAATACTCTTTTCTGATTGGTTAATCCCGATATCAAGCGATGTTGGCATAGTCACTCGCTGATTGGCTAATTTATTCATTTCTTACCAGGTTATATTTAAACTAGACGGCGTTATAAGTTTGGTTGATTCAAGGAAAGTTACTGTTCACACTAGCGGATTTTTGCACAGTAAGTTGGCTTGTTTTCTCTTAACGTATGTTAAGGCTTATCGATAACAGGTTATATTCGGTGTAGATGATTGAGACTATATTTTACGCTGTAAGTTTGAATGTTTTCTCTTAAAGTATGGTAAGACTTACCGATAACACGTTATTCAACTGTATTGATGTAAAGTAGTTAAGATAAGTAATGTTGAATGTAATGTTCCTTCATTTTTCTTATTGGTTGATTAAAGTATGATATACCAGACAATCGCCATACACCCCACATACCACACTAGATGACCTCCATACACCCCTCACGACACAGTAGACGACCTCCATACACCCCTCACGACACACTAAACGCCCTCTATACACCCAATATGACACACTAAACGACCTACATACACCCATCATGACACACTAGACGCCCTCTATACACCCAATATGACACACTAGACGACCCCTATACAACCATCATGACACACTAAACGCCCTCTATACACCCAATATGACACACTAGACGACCTCCGTACACCCATCACGACATACTAGCCGACCTCCATTGACCCATCACGGCACACTAGACGACCCCTATACAACCATCATGACACACTAGACGACCCCTATACAACCATCATGACACACTAAACGCCCTCTATACACCCAATATGACACACTAGACGACCTCCGTACACCCATCACGGCACACTAGACGACCCCTATACAACCATCATGACACACTAGACGACCCCTATACAACCATCATGACACACTAAACGCCCTCTATACACCCAATATGACACACTAGACGACCTCCGTACACCCATCACGACATACTAGCCGACCTCCATTGACCCATCACGGCACACTAGACGACCCCTATACAGCCCTTATTACACACTAGGCGACCTCCATACACCCATCGCTGCGATGAACATACTAGCAAGACAGACTGTATAAACTGTAAGGGTGTTAAAGCATACACCAAACGAACGCCCGGGCTTTTTAAACTAGAGTACGAAGGGACAGCTCTTGTTAGCTTATGTAGTAAGACGTACCATTGTAGTGGGGATTACGATAAAATCAGTTGTAAGGGGTTAAGCAAGCAACACAACAAATTAGATAAAGATATGTTTTTAGAGGTTCTCGCTACGCAAAAGGCCAAGGGTGGAAAAAATGTAGGTTTCAAAGTCTTAATAATTCCATATTTTCCTACAGTCAAACAAGAAATGCTCTTTCTTATTTCTATATAAAAAGAAAGGTCGCTGATGATAATGTCTCGACTACGCCACTAGATATTTAACTATTTACACTACTAACTTAGACTACCCAGCAACCTCTAACAGTTTCACCCCTTATGATTCATTTGTGACATAGAGCTAAGCGGACACCCAACTACATAGCTATAAATAAATGTTATCCTTGTACTATATATTTACTCAATGTACTGAATATTTTTGTAATGTTATATAATATCAATGTATGTTATACACCTATTGAGATAATAAAAGAATAAAATATATCTCTGTCTTCTATTTTATATTGATTGTTTGTCAATGATGTTGTATAATCTACTAACCTATCACTATCGCTCAAGAACTCCAAAGCCAGGACACACCAGACATAAACAGGTCACTTCCGGGTCACCGGGCCTAGAGGTCAACATCCCGACACGAAATGTCACGGTTAACTCCCCCTGCACCTACGGTACATTAGGTGCGCCGCGCACCTACTATATATCTTTGTTAATTTAGCGCCTAAATACTAGCCAAATCCTTCCTGCTATACTACTGTAGTTTTCCTTCTCGAAGAGAGATCAGTTTTGCGCACCAACCATGTTTCAGTCTAGTCTAGTTCGATTTTGTAGGACCTGGTCCTCTCTGATCCCTTCTGGTCTGGCATAATCTAGTGAAATAAAGAAAAAAAAGGAGAGTACTCCTTTGTTTGGGACATCATGCTTGAGTGTTGCTTTCTTGATGAACTTACCATGTTCTTCAACTATGGGCGTGGCCAAGACGCCATCCAGCAACTGATCAGAGTTCCGCCAGCGATCTACAGCTGACTGAATGCGTCAGGATCGACTTACAACTGAGCTGAGTTCGGCCAGCGATCTACAGCTGACTGAATGCGTCAGGATCGACTTACACTGATCTGAGTTCGGCCAGCGATCTACAGCTGACTCCGTGCGTCAGGATCGACTTACAACTGAGCTGAGTTCGGCCAGCGATCTACAGCTGACTGAATGCGTCAGAATCGACTTACAACTGATCTGAGTTTGGCCAGCGATCTACAGCTGACTGAATGCGTCAGGATCGACACACAAATGAGCAGATCAAGACCCGCTTTTTCTATTATATATATTATATTGCTTGATCGCAGATAGACACCATAATAGCTTCCTTCCAAACTGTTAGAAGTTAATTTCCAGTTCTCTCAACCATATGCCTGTTTTTATATGAGGCATACAAACATATGGCTTGAGCTACGATAACATTAATTAATTACAAGAACAAGTGAATTATAAATTTTAAAGCTTGTAAATATATAAATACAACTAAAGTACGACTACGCTGGTTAAAAAAAAAAGAAAAAAGTTTCCACTTCACTTTTTAATGGCCATTATGGTCTCATATAACGTAGAAGTCACAATCTGGGCTAACAGATCGTACCCTGCCTAGTAGGCAAAATTTCCGAGAACAACCAGTCACCAAACTTGCAAAAATGAACAATTTTGTCAATACTAGGAAAAAAAAACACATAAAGTATACACACCACGAACACATCGATAAATTATTTTTTTAAAAGTTAAAAAAAAAAAAAAAGAGCACACGTAAAGTAAATGCGCACGGAATACCACTATGGACTCAAATATTACAATTATATAAGAGAAATGATTAAAAGCAAAACTAAAAGGTCAGAAAAATCATGTAATGTAGCAGATAAGTTTAATAGTTACTAGGGAATAGGACGTTTAGTGACAAACGACAATTCACAAACAGCAGAGATAGACTCAAGATGCATCAAGGCTTGTCAAACAATTGGACAGCTACCACTATTGTCCAACAAGGAAATAACTATACTAGTCCTGTAATCTAGATGCAAGAACAATAAGAAAATTAACCTCTACTGAGATGAAATGTGTTAGACCAATGGCAGGAAACAGTCTGAGAGGCAAGATTAGACAAATAAGAACTGAGAAAAAAAGCTAGGAATAGCCCCCGCCATAAAATATATAAAGAAACAACATATAAAATGGTTTGGCCACGTGTCAAGGGAGAGTGATCAAAACACAACGCAACGAACCCTCAATAAACGTTACGAGAACACCAGACCCAAGGGTCGACCACGAAAATTATGGATCCATGGAATATTAGAAACACTAGGAAACATAACAGCAGCAGAGGCGAACAGAAGAGCAAAAGACCGCAAATTATATCTCTCCTCGATGCTGAATGACAAATGAGGAAGGAAAGAAGAAGTTAATCGGCATGGCACACGATTTCATTTTTCTATCTATCTATCTATCTATCTATCTATCTATCTATCTATCTATCTATCTATCTATCTATCTATCTATCTATCTATCTATCTATCTATCTATCTATCTATCTATCTATCTATCTATCTATCTATCTATCTATCTACCTTTCAAGCCGTAGCCGGCCCATAGGGCATAGACCCAGATACTCTTTCTCTTATCTAAATTTTTGTTCTAGCAGTTTTCAATCCTTGTAAAAATCTTTTATCAAATCTGGCCATTTGTCTCTGTTATGTGCAAACAACTCTCTCTCTCTCTCTCTCTCTCTCTCTCTCTCTCTCTCATTGAGGGAGCCGATTCCTGCTGCTCTTGCCTCTCTGATCAATGTTCTTCTCTTTGGTCGGCCTCTTTTCCTCTTCATTTTTACAATGAGGTCGTAAAATATAAGCAAACTTTTGACATTATTATTTACAATTATGTAAAATAATAAATTATTTTTTTGTAAATATTTGATAAAAATATAGAAAAAAAAGTAACATTATTTTTTTGTAAATATTTGATAAAAATATGCCAAGTGGCGTATAGGGAAATATGGTGTTAGTGACCCTATATTTTACAGACCTTCAGCACATGATTTTTTGGGGTAATGTGGTCGGTATTACGCCCGTGCTGCTTTTACTTTCCCAGAAAAAATCCGGTACCCATTTAAAGGCTGGGTGAACCCGGAGCCGTCGGTTGGGATCGAACCCTACCCCTTGTCCGTAGTAGTCCAGTTCACTAACCACTGAGCTATCGCGGCTCCTACTAATTTTTAGGGAATTAGTAAAACCCAGGTGTAGGATTACGAACCCCGGCTGTTGCCGTGGTAAGCCAACCGCCTATCGATTGCGCGCTAACCGGACACTTACAACATATTTAGAATAATAGTATTGTTGTTTGAATTGTTGTACGACATGTCAATTTGTCAAGAAGAACTCTTATGTCTTAGAGGTAAACAAACGTGTTTCCTGGTCGATCATGGTAGGTGTTTCTACACACTTTTTGGGGACGCTTGCACTTTTATCATAGTCTCTGGTGTTTATCTATCAATGTAAGTACATATATCATATATTATATTGTATGCATTTCCTCATAACACACTGAAAACTGCAGATTTAGTACTTTGACTTTATAATTTAAAAAAATTATATAAAATATAAATTTTATTTTTACAAAATAACAACGAATAGTCACAATAATAATAGTAATTAATTAAATAGACTTGACTAAGACTAAGTTGACTCGTCTTCAAGACGAAAACGGTCTTGGTTGCCCTATAGCCCTATATAGTATAATATATCATCATCATTGAGTGCCTTCTCCGCAACGAAGGTTGGCTACCATGGATCGCTATTCTACTCTGTTTCTTGCTTTGATGGTGCAGGCTGTCATGTGGCAGTGTTCCCTCGTTTGGCTTTTCGTGGCAAGGCGCTGTGCCACTGAGTACGGTTTCGGTTCGATCCTGCGTTGGTCCATATTTTTTTCTGTTGTTGATTATTTGTCATTTTTTCCGAGTGCTGTAAACATACCTCTTCCTCTGAATTGATTCACTGATTATTGCCTCGGAAGTTTCCCTCTATAATAATATTCATTTATTAATATTTGTCTCCTGTCATAGAGATTGACTTGTTCATCTTACTCTTGATGTTATTCGTCCATTAATTTGATTAAATAGTCCGACGGAAGATGTACAAAAGAGGTGAGATGCAGAATGGCTCAGGCAAAAGTAGCTTTCTAAAAAATGAGGAAGATACTATGCAATCCATTTTTGACAATAAAACAAGAAAAATTAACATTCTTAAATGTTATGTAGAGCCAGTCCTAACATATGGATGTGAATCAGGGAAAATAGGACACCAGACAAGAAATCACTGGAGTCTTTAGAAATGTGGTTTTACAGAAGAATGTTGAGAATACCATGGGCAGCTAAGAAGAGTAATGAAGATGCTCTGAAAGAGGCCAAAGCAAAAAGAGAGTTAATTTCCAATATTAGGTAGAAACAGTCATTATTTTTTGGCCACGTAATGAGAAGAGAAGAGCTGGAATATATTGTAACAACTGGGAAAATTGAGGGACAAAGAGATAGAGGGAAGCAAAGAGAACAGATCCCAGACAGCTTAAGAGAATGGCTTGGCAGAAGATCAACAATGGAAATGATAAATAACTGTCGAGATCGAAAGTTGTGGAAAGACATGGTCACCTACTCCAACAGGCCCGGTACTTGATAATAATGAAAGCGGCATGGGTGTAATACTGACCACATTACCCCAAAAATCATGTGCTGATGGTCTGTAAATATTATTATCAGTAACACCTTATTCTGTATATGTCACTTGGTGTGATGGAGCTCTTTACTTTACTACCTCAAAAGTTGCCACAGTGTAAAATAAAAGAAAGAGTAATAGCCAAGGTGTTGCACTGATGGAGAGATAATTTTGTATTTACTAAAAGCCATATTATGATGAATCCTGTGTGGTACCGGGGCCTCATTATGAGGGAGGTAAAGAATAGTGACACTGTGACCTTCCAGGCATGTCGTAAGAGGCGACTAAGGAGGTTGATCGATGGCTTGACAAGCTGTCATTGTAAAAAGTATTGTTATGGAAACAGTGCCATAGATTTTAGAGCAGTGATCTCTGCAATATGTGCCATTTTGGCAAGCAAGGCTTCTGTTTTTGAGATTGTGGTTCTGCCCTATGTGCCGTCTTCAGCTCGAAAGGACAATAGATAGATAGATATTATGATGAAAGGAAAAATCTGTAAAAGTAGCTTTGCAGCAGGAGGAGGCAAGCTGATCATCAGAAGTAGACCCTCTTGAGCAAGTGTTTCAGACGTTTTTGGTATTTTGACATTCAAGGGAGGTTGGGTCATGACTCCTTCTTGTCAGCCTCCTTCTACTGCAATCAGCCTGAAGGTTGCTACTATTTTTGAGCAACAGCCACAGTGTTATTTTGATAAAATGATAACTTTGTATTTGGTAAAATTAAAATGTTACATTGTTGATAAATTTGCAAAACAAACATTGTACCTGAACTAAAGCCTCAGGTGTTACATTGATAGAGTGACAACAAGACTGTACTTAAACAACAGCCTCAGGTGTTACATTGATAGAGTGACAACAAGACTGTACTTAAACAACAGCCTCAGGTGTTACATTGATAAGATGACAAGACTTCTTCTTCTACCTTTCAGCTCCCTGTGGAGCATAGGTCTTCAACAGACACTTTCCAAGTCGTTCTGTTTCTTGCCATTCTTTTAAGATCATTCCATGTTTTCCCCAACATCTTCATCTCTGCTTCTATCTGTCTTCTCCAAGAATTCATTGGTCTTCCTCTTTTTCTTTTCCCCTGGGGATTCCAAAAAAGGGCTTGTTGTGTAATACTCTCAGTTGGCTTATGACAAGACTACGTAAAGAAAAGCCTCTGTATTAATTGATAAAATGAACTTGAGTGAAAGAAGTGAAATCCTTTCTATGCAAGCTCTTGTATATTTCACCATCTGTGCTTCACGCCATGTGGCGTATATGGAATATGGCGTTAGTAGCCATAATTTTTACAGACCTTCACTACATTATTTTTTGGGTAATGTGGTCAGTATTACGCCCGTGCCACTTTACTTTCCTATAAAAAATCAAGAGCTTGTTTTTTATGGTATATGCCCTCCGCATTCCAGTGTAATATATTCAGCTGTTTCTTGAAGCCTTTCCGGTCAGCGGTAGTTTCTATCATATTTAGAGTCTGTTAGATCCAGTCTGATTGATTACTTGTTAAAACGTTGCACTGTGTTCTGTGCCAGTGGCCCAGTTCATCCGATTTCAGCTAGCATTTTATTCAGGTTTGCTTTCCTTAGCCCTTGATTGTCCCCAATCTTCCTGCAAGGCAGCAGATTGTCTTTTCTGTAGGGGGATTCTGCCCTTAGATGGTCGGCCCTCCAGGCTTACGAGCACCATCTGCCCAAGCTTGTTGGAGTAATTAGTTGGTGATTAGACCATCACCATCATCACGATGACGTAGCACACAAAAATGTCGTACACACAATTTCGCTCCCTTTAGATTCTCAATTACTCTAGTGAAAGCAGCCTACAGCAAACAAAACACAGTGCAAATTCCCTAAAGAGATAAAACTGTGGCTGATGAAGTACTTTACATTAATAAGTAACATGGAAATAACTTGCATCAAGGAATTCCAACAACGGTCATGAACAGCACCAATGTAACGTAAAGCGCAGATCAAGTCTAAACATTGGAAGGTCGCATTCACAACACTTGATTTGTCAAAAAAGGACTGTTGCTGGCGTACAACTTCGCTTTAGCCGCACAGATGTAATAAGTAGATCATCATTTATACTTTAACGTAGAAAAATACTACGGAGAACTGAAATTAATCAGATTCCAAATGCACTTTCTGCAGCAATCAAGATAACGTGACATAGATCCACCATCTTACCGGATGTCAATCAGTATTTAAATAAAAGCCTCAGATTTACTTTGATAGAGTGACAACAGAGATGTACTTGTGTGAAAGAAACACACCTATCCTTTAAGATGAAATCATTTCTATGCAAGCCCTTGTATATTTCATCATCTGTGCTTCAAATCATTCCTGTGTGAACCTATGGTGTGATTTAGTCTCAAGATTAAGCAGCCAGATAGTTATCTAATGTGCACATTCCTCTGTTCATCTGATTTTTTGCTTAGCTGTGTTAATAAGTGAAACCTTACTTTAGCTTGCTGGCTTTGTATACAGCTTTTTCTTTTATTTTGGGAGTGACTACTTGCTTATCAATACAGAGTTGAGATTTATGCTGAATTTATACAAATGTAATTGAATTTTACCTTGGAGGTTTTTCTTTTTCTCTCCCTCTTCCTCTTTTTTCATCTTCCTCCTTCTGTTCCTTCCCATTTCTTCTTCTTTCTTCTCCTGCTCCTCACCAGTCCTCTCTTTTCACATTCTTATTTTCCCTCCCTTTTCTTCTTTTCTTCTTCCTCCCTCTTCTTCTTTTCTTCTTTTTCCTCCCTCTTATTCCTTTTTCCCTCTTTTTTCTTTCTCCTGCTCTTTCTCTTCTTCTACCTACTTTTCCTCCTCTTCCTTTTCTTCGAACTCTCTGTGGAGCAAAGGTCTTCATCAAGCACTTTCCACACCATTCCATTCTCTTAATATCATTCCATGTCTTCTCCAGTGTCTTCATTTCTACTTCTGCTTATCTACTTCAAATATATTTTGACTTTCCCCCTTGTCTCATCCCCTAAGGATTCCAAAAAAGAGCTTTTTGTGCAATACTTCCAGTTGGTTTTCACAGTGGTATCCTATCTAGCAGTATCTCTTTGTCCACTGGTGTTTGTCTGGTACTTTCCCATAATTCTAAGTTAGTAATTTTGTCCATGACCTTTAGTGTGGCTATTGCAGATGTCAAAATATTTAATCTGGTTCATTCGCATTTAGATATATTTTCCTGACTTTATTTGTTGTTTATTTTGATCTGTTTACATACATTTTTTATATTTAAAATTTGCAAAACAATCAGCGTGTCTGTTTACTTACTATTTTGAAATTTGGGGAAAATATTTTATTATCAAAATCATAAGGTGTAGCAGACATAATTTAACTGCAATAGAAATTCAACTGCTTTGAAACTGTAAACACAGACCTACTTTCTTCCTGGTTTGTACAGTGGCATTTTTTATGTATTGTTGAATGTCATACACTCACTACTCCTTGAATGCCAGATTAGCCACCTCTACACAGTTATATTAATAGGATTACAGTGACATGTGATGTTTATGTGACGTGGTAGAGGTGTGTTATTGGTTAAGATTTATTGGGTTCTTAAGAACAAATACTTTCCATTTGTTACAAGGCAGCTCAAATTACACAGGTACATGGGGATTTTTAGAGCACTAAAAATATCCAGCGAGGGAACTTTCAGTCAAGAACTGTTGTACCTGCATTGTGCTACAGGTGCCAGACAGTGACAGTTCTTGAAAGTCACAAGTATATCCAGTGAAGGAACTTTCAGTCAAGAACTGTTGTACCTGCATTATGCTACAGGTGCCAGACAGTGACAGTTCTTGAAAGTCACAAGTATATCCAGCGAAGGAACTTTCAGTCAAGAACTGTTGTACCTGCATTGTGCTATAGGTGCCAGACAGTGACAGTACTTGAAAGTCACAAGTATAAAATCATGCCATGTGAAATGAGATTCTTAAGAAATGCTACAAAGGAAAAACATTAAATGGGTAGAGTAAAAATTGAAGCTGAGAAAAATGGTGAGGATAATTTTGAAAAACTCCTTAGCATTCACTCATTGAATGAGCGTGGATGTGCTCTGTCACTAGTTTGCTGCAAAGCCGTGATATCTGCGCCTTTCAGACTGACACGTCCATCTTCTGAGATTTGTTTTGTTTAACAATTTTTACCCAACAGCAGTAATTTTTGGCTTACTCTTTTCGACTTAACTGCCAAGGATTATTTAACATGCGTGAGTGCCCACGGGACTTCAAGTTTTCCGCTGTTATCCGAGATGGCTAGACACTGGATGTCACTACCCAGGGGGATAAAACCATAGATTGGAAGTGAAAATTCCAGCCACCTGTGGCAGGATTCATACCCATGATTCTCCTACTGGTTTCCAACATCAGAAGAAAACAATCGTAATTTATTGCCCTTGTATTGAGAAGGGGTCTATTTTGTGACAACATGAAATTTTTATGGACTAGTTATGGAGGGAGAAAGGATGCAAGACAATTCAAGAGAATTTGGTTGGAAGTCACAACAGAATTTATAAACAACTGTAAAGATAGAAAATTGAGGAGAGTCATGATCAACCACACCAGCTGTCATGGTACTTGATGATGAATCTAATTAACAATAAAAACCCTATGAAAAAATGGGAGCCACGATAGTTTAGTGGTTATTGAACTGGACTGCAAAGGGCAAGAGGTAGGGTTCGATCCCAACTGACGGCTTCCGGGTTCACCCAGCCTTAAATGGGCACCAGATTTTTTTCTGGAAAGTAAAGTGGCACGGGCATAATACCGACCACATTACCCCAAAAATCATGTGCTGAAGGTCTGTAAAATATATGGTCACTAACACCATTTTCGCTATACGCCACTTGGCATGACGGGGCTTTTTACTTTTTTTTAACTACCCTATGAAAATATCAAGAACAAAACAAAGAGAATAAATTTTAATTTACTGGGATTTGGATGGGACTGAATGATAAAGAGGTAAAGACATCTCCTCTTGACAAGAAGGTCCTAGTTCAAATCCACCACAGGGGACTGGAAGTAAGATGTTGGCCTCTGGAGAAGAAATCCCAGATTTGATTTCCACCTCAAGCAGTGGAAAAAAGGGCACCAGACAAAATTGATGGAAATGGAATATATCCAAAACGTCAAAACTTGGGACAATAAAAAAAACACACGAGTGTGCCTCTAAAGTTGGAGAATATCTGCCTGTATGATGGGAGACACTTGAACACGTGGGCTGCAGGTATGAACAAAAATAAGAAATGGTAATATTCACACACAATTTAGCTCCTTGAGACTTTACCTTGGAGGTAAAGCTAACTTACAAAAAAAAAATACACAAATTCCACCACCACTTTTCATGTGAGTTTGTGTTTTCCTTGTAATTTTATTTCTCCCATCTCAAAGTAGTGAGATCCAATGTTTAACCTTCTTGGGTTATGGGCAAGTAAACAGTGCACTCCGCAAACATTAAAGTATCCATGACAGTTACAAGAAAAGGGTAGACCTAGACCTTCACTACTCAGGCAATTAAAAATCTCCATGTGTATAAGTAAATAATGTATGAGTAATATTGCAATAATAACCGAATAGCAAAGCAAGCCCTCATATGGGAAACAACAGTTATGAGGAAAAGAGGAAGACCCAGAGAGACACTGAGAAGAACATTGATGAGAGAGGCAAGAGCAGTAGGAACCGGCTCCCTCAATGAGATAGATTTGTTTGCACAGAACAGAGTCAAATGGCGAGATTTGATAAAATATCTTTAAAAGAATTTAAAACTGCTAGAATAAAAATTTAGATAAGAGAAGGAGTATCTTGGAGTACCTAAATGTGATGCCAGAATGCAAAAGAAGGATGGTAGTGGGGTGTGTTATTATATCAATGTATTACATAGTGCAACACAAACCACTAATAAGCGAATGAAGGAAAATAGTTAGTCTTTTTCTTCCTTTACTGCCATTGGTCAATTTTTTTCGGTATGAGGGTCATATGAATAATATTTAAATAATTATTTGTTTATAGTTAAGATCAGGAAACTCTCTCTATGGATTTCTTATAATGAGTAGTTTATATGGCATTTGGTATTTTGTTGCTTTATCTTTTGGGAAGTCTTCTTTTGCCTCATTTGTTACATCTTGTTGCTCATGAGTAGTCACTGATGCTGTTTGTTTCTCCAGTGTTATCCATTCAAATTATTTAATTTGCCCTGTCACAGAACTAACGTTACACCTAATTAAAAAAAAAAAAGAAAATGATATAGGCCTTTGATTTTGTTACATGAAATATTCTTCTATGTCATCTATTTGAGTACTTGTGAGTGGTCGCTCTTTTGTTCTTTATAGTCGTTGTCCATGTTTGACATTGACAACACAATGTTGGTAAAAAAGATTGTATTGCTCTCCACATATCAAGTGTCGCATGTTTAATTTTAATGATTGGTTTGCTTTGTTACAATTATTCTTTTTCACTTGTTTTCTTTTTTTTTTTTTAAATTTAATGATACTATACTTCCCAGACATTTGAAATCTTTAACTTGTTACACTTCCTTACATGAGGTTGTATGTGTTTATAAACCAAGAAGGGAATTTTTATATAAGACATAAGTGTAATTTCACTCAGTAACTTGAGTATGGTATAAGTCATATTGTATCACTGACACTCCTTATGGTCGGGGGAGGGAGGGGGGGCTTTGGTAACCCGCCCTTACGTACACCGCCTCTACAAAGTGAATAACTAACAATCGTGACAGAGCGGAAGCCACGTAACTGTAGTACTTTGTGTTACACCCTTCCCGATCAGATACAAAAGCTATTTTCTGCTTCTCTGCCGATGGCTGAAAATGTTCTGAAAGTACTTTGCTCGATTCTTTATGCCTCCGTAGCTGTGTTTTGCTTGCCCGTGAATTACCAAGAACTTGCTCTGCTTCCCTTTGTGATCTGCTTCAAATGGTGTACTTCGGGCTGGTTTTCTGCTGTAACGTCCCCACATAAATCAGAGGACTCCGTCTTCTCCGCGACCTGAATGTTCGTTCTTCACCACGCCGTTTATCAACCACAACACTGACAAAAATGTACTATTCAAAATGTCCACTCATAAAATATGACTTGAGTTTATTATCCAAAATTGGTCAAATAACACAACAGTTTAAAGCCAGCGACTTACTTTGCGCTTGGCTGCTCATACACGCAATATACCACAGGCACTGTTCATTACAATTGTGTGGCCCTCACTCTCTCACACTAATTGTCCACACTGGAAAATCCTCTTAATATGTCACTGAAATATAATCTCCAGTCTAAACACAAGAATTGCCTCGACTTTCAACACGAGACTTACTTCTTTACTAATATCACTCTTGCTACTCTTGTGCTAACTCTTAGCCCTTTGTTGCTTCCATGAGCCATTGGCCTACCGCCAAATCTAGTTAGGGTTTCTATAACATTGGCCGTTCTGGCCATCCCTTGTGTGAAAAATCTACAGTCTCCCAGACTATCTCCATTTCACAAAAAGCTTAAGAACAACTCTTAACTACAACTGAAGTCCTCGTCTAACTCCTTGCTAAACCTAACTAACATAAACATTTAACATTAACACTATGGCTACTGCCTCCTGGCTACACTGCTCTCAAGCCGTCCCGTGTGTCCATTCTCCCCTATCTAACCTTATACTTTAACTATATCTTTTCCCTCAACCAACCATAAATCCTTTTATATTTTCTGCCCCCTTCCAACTGAACTCTCTCACTATTCACGGGAAAACCGTTATTCTGTCTCAGTTAATTTTCACACTTTCTCCCTGTGACTTTGCTCACTCACTCACCTCATTGTTACCCATTTTAACCTCCACTGTTATAATATGTGTTGCATATATCTTTTCCTATTCTATTATATTGTATCTATGTCACTGCTTGTGTCATTTATGAAGTGATATTTGTACATTATAGATTTGTTTCTAATGGATTATTTTTGGTATACACTGATGACACTTATACAAGTTACCTCTTCTTATCAACATGTGCCATACCGGTTGACGTAGGCAATCATGTCCTTCCACAATCTCTCATTGTCATCCACAATCTCTCTTTCCTTGTATTTTGCCAGTTGTAACCAAGTATTCCAAGTTTCCTCTTCTCATGATGTGCCCGAAAAATGTTGATTGTTTCTTTCCAATGTTTCTTAGGAGCTCCATTTTTGTGTTGGCCTCTTTGAGAATTTCCTCTGGTCTTTTTAGCTGTCCAGGGAACTTTCAACATTCTGCTGAGAAGATTATCTATTAACAAAATTAGCCTCTCTTAACTCTGGGTAGTGGTTCTAGCTACCCTTTAGCTGTCAAAGATTACCCTTGCTGCTTGTTTAGTTATTAGTGTTTACCAATTAAGCGGCGCGAGTGTGTCGCATCGCTAATTTATGGCAAAACTGCAGTATCTGCACCTGCACTTTTAGGCCCAACACGTCAGTATTCAGCATGGGCAGCAGCCATTTTGGTCTACTCTTACAGACTTTTAATTGTCAAGTGTTCTTTTACTGCACACACTGGGCCTCCTGTTTTTTGCTGAGAGGGCTAGCCATCTCACCAACTAGAGACCATGGGAAGGTAACACCACTAAGAAACCACAGATTCAAGTTTGAAAAATTGCCACCACCTGTGGAGGATTTGAACTCTGGACCTTACTGTTCAGAGGCCAATGTCTAGACCACCTAGCCTCCATTTGTTTAGTAATCCACAAACTTTTTATGAACTCTATCACTTGACCATCTTTATTTATTTCACTCTTGACTCTGGGTTCCTTCATATTCAGGACTATAGTTAAAGTAATTGTCATAATTGTTGGTGTCAGGTCGGGTAATTTTACCTGCTGTTGTATGCAGTAGACAGTACAATCTGTGGCTGCCCTGCAGCCTTGCAGGTATGCTTGGGAGAGTAAAAGACTAAGGGAGGGTACCCTGAGATAAAAAAAACCCACTACCTTATTGGTGAGACTTTAGTCAAAGACTAGCGGAGCCAATTGTAAACAAACCGACGGAAGGCAACAGAAAATCACTGGAGGCTGTAGAAATGTGGTTTTACAGAAGAATGTTGAGGATACCATGGACAGCTAAAAAGAGTAATGAAAACGTTCTGAAAGAGATCAAAGCAAAAAGAGAGCTAATTTCCAATATTAGGAAGAGACAATCATCATTTGTTGGTCATGTAATGAGAAGGGAACAGCTGGAATATATTGTGACAACTGGTAAAATAGAGGAAACAAAGAGAAAAGATACCAGACAGCTTAGGAGAATAGGGAGCCGCAATAGCTCAGTGGTTAGTGAACTGGACTACAAAGGACAAGGGGTAGAGTTCTATCCCAACCGACGACTTCCAGGTTCACCCAGCCTTTAATGGGTACCGGATTTTTTTCTGGGAAAGTAAAGCGGCACAGGCGTAATACCGACCACATTACCTCAAAAATCATGTGCTGAAGGTCTGTAAAATTTATGGTCACTAACACCATATTCCTTATACCCCACTTGGCGGGACGGGGGCACTTTACTTACTTACTTATTATATTAGTCTTGAATTCATTACCTTTTACATAGAGTATTATTATTTTTACCCTATTCCTGGCCATCTAGTTTCACTAGTTTCTATATATCAAGGTAGTATTGCATATTATCTATCTGTCTGTCTGTCTATATCTATCTATCTATCTATCTATCTATCTATCTATCTATCTATCTATCTATCTATCTATCTATCTATCTATCTATCTATCTATCTATCTATCTATCTATCTATCTATCTATCTATCTATCTATCTATCTATCTATCTATCTATCTATCTATCTATCTATCTATCTATCTATCTATCTATCTATCTATCTATCTATCTATCTATCTATCTATCTATCTAATCTATCTATCTATCTATCTATCTATCTATCTATCTATCTATCTATCTATCTATCTATCTATCTATCTATCTATCTATCTATCTATCTATCTATTTTTCTTTCGAGCCATAACCTGCTCATAGGGCATAGACATAGATACTCTTTCCCTGTTTAGAAAAATTATTCTTTCTAGCAGTTTCAATCCTTGCAAAGATCTTTTATCAGATCTCACCATTTGTCTCTGTTCTGTACAAGCATCTCAATCTCGTTGAGGGAGCAGATACCCGCTGCCTTTGCCTCTCTAATCAATGTTCTTCTCAGCGTTTCTTTGGGTCGGCCTTTTTCCTCCTACCTGTTATTTCCCACTCGAGGTCTTGCTTTGCTATTCGGTTATTATCTCTTCTCATCACATGTCCAATATATGACCATCGTCTTCTCTTATTTACTGATAATATTAGTGGTTGATTGGCGATTTTCAAATTTCTTCTTAACTCATTATAATGCTACAAAATTCTACAACATCCATGTTTCCCACCCAGATGTTTCCACTATTATTTACTATGTACACATAAGGCTGCAGGTATGCTCCATTTCTCCCTAACTCTTGTAAAGCACATAAAGTTCTTAATTAAGCTAACTTGTTCAGTGATTTCATTGCACTGAACCTGGGCAGTAGATTTGCTCAAATTTCTGAATATAAGAAGTCATTATATCTTACGTCCAATTGTGTCTCAGCCATCCTTTATGAAACTTTTAATTCATGGATTGAGGTCTCCTTTGTCTGTCCAGAAAGTAGAATCAGCTACAGCGAGTATCCAGCAGCTTACAGTAATGCTACAATCTTTGAGCCTTTCAGTTTGACACATCCATTTTTGGAGCAATGCTAGACTTCCCGTTTGTGATCCATACTCTTGGCCAGACTGATCTCTGTATCCACCACTTGGATGTGAAGTAATTGTCTTGGTCAACTGTGGTTTGGTGGCCTTAACATCAGCAGTCATTAACTGTTGCTTGACATATATAGCTGCCCTTTATATAAAATGTTTTTGTAAAATATGTATAACCTCTCCATTTTAATATACACATAATCATCTGTGCATGTGTGTGTATATGTGTGTATATATATATATATGCACACACATATTTATTTATATATATTTAAGTAGAGTGCCCCGTCTTATAGGGAATATGGTGTTAGTGACCTTAATTTTTACAGACCTTTGGCACATGGCTTTTGGAGTAAAGTGGTCTGTATTACGCCTGTGCCGCTTTACTTTCCGATTAAAAAATTCTAGTACCCATTTAAGACTGAGTGAACGCGGAAGCCGTTGATCAGGATCATATATATATATATATATATATATATATATATATATATATATATATATATATATATTTGCAGTGTCTAGTGATAATCACAGCCTAGTACCTCTAACTACACTGTAGGAAATGAGGTCAGCAACTTACGAACCGCTTTGAAGGAAGCATGAAAAAAAAAGGGTCTTCTTCTTCTACTACCTTTCAACTTCCTGAGAAGAACAGATCTTCAACAAATACTTTCCAAGTCGTTCTGTTTCTTGCCATTCTTTTAAGATCATTCTATGTCATAGCCTGAAAGAGACAGTGAGAAGAACATTGATCAGAGAGGCAAGAGCAGCAGGAATCAGTTCCCTCATGAGATAGAGTTGCTTGCAAAGAACAGACACAAATGGCGAGATTTGATGAAAAATCTTTACAAGGATTGAAAACTGCTAGAATAAAAATGTAGATAAGAGAAAGAATATCTGGGTCTATGTCCTGTGGGCCGGCTATGGCTCAAAAGGTCAGTAGATAGATAGATGTCATCCACATCATCTTCATTTCTGCTTCCATCTGTCTTCTCCTAGAATATTTGGTCTTCCTCTTTGTCTTTTTCAGAGAAATGGAAATAGAAGGCATCCCTGCCTTACTCCTGTTCTTATTTCAAATGCTTCTGTAAGCTGCCCTTTGTGTACAACACTACATTTCATTCCTTCATACATTGTTTTTTATCAGGTTAATAGACTTTATGTGGATTCTGTAATGACTCAGTAACTTCCAAAGCATTCCTCTGTCTAAACTTTCAAATGCTTTTTCGTAATCTATGAATCCGATATAATGTGGGAACTGCAGTTCTAAGCTTTGTTCAATTATTATACATAAGGTAGTTATTTGATCAGCTCATGATCCGTATTTTCTTAAAACCTGCTTGTTCATCTCTGAAATGTATTTTTTTCTATGGCCTCTTTTAATCTCTCCAGAATGTATTTTAGTATTTTTCCTGGCACTGATAGCACCATAATTCCCCTATAATTTGTTTTGTGCACTCCTGTAAACGTCCTTTCTTTGGTAGTTTGATAATATAATCTTCTATCCAGTCTTTAGGTATTTTTTCCCTTTCCAATATCTAGTAAATTATGTAACATCTTGTTGGAGGTGTTAATATGTTTTGATGACATCTGAAGGAATTTCATCTGGTCCTGTGGCTTTACCATTTTTTAAAAGTTTGATGGCTTTCATTATTTCTTCCTTGCTTGGCTTTCCACAGTTAACTTTTAACTCTTCTTCTGCTGGTCATATATCTGGAGGGTTATTTGAGCCGGGTCTGTTCAAAATTTCTTCAAAATGCTCTTTCCATCTCTCCATTTGTTCCCTTATATTACTAAGCAGATTTCCTTTTTTATCTTTAATAAGGCATTGATCTGTTTGTATTTTCCACTTAATTTCTTTGTGCTGTTGTACAGTTCTTTCATATTCCCTTTATTTGCTGCTTCTTCTGCCTCTTTAGCTACTTCATCTGTATATTTCCTCTTATCCCTTTTAATTCATCTTCTCACTTCTTTGTTCATCTCTGTGTAAGCTTCCTGTCTTGGCTTTATTACTTCTCGTTTTGCTTTTATTTATGTCTGCTTTCTTGTTCTTTCTTTCTTTAATTTTATTCAGATTCTCAGCTGTCAGCCATGCCTTATTCTGACGTTCTGTTTTCCCCAGCGATTCTTTGCATATTTCTTTCCATATATCTTTTACCTTTTTCCAATGATCTTCTATATTTATTGTATTTTCTAGTTGTTGGAGGACTTGGTATTTGTTTGATATTGTGACATACGAATTTATCTTTAATTCCTTGTTATTTAAGAAACCCTACATTGAAATACTTTCTACCCTTATTCGCTGTAGTATACCTTTTTAGTTTAATTTTAAGTTTGGCTATCAGATGATCTGAAGCTACATCTGCCCCTCTATATACTTTTACATCCTGTAAGGATGACTTAAACTTATTATTAATACATATGTGATGAGTTTGATTTTCTGTTCTATGATCTGGTGACACCCATGTAGCTTTGTGTATTCTTTTATGTTGGAACATTGTTCCTCCAAGGCTCACTTGATTAAGGGCGCAGAAATTCACAAATATCTCTCCATTCTCGTTTATATCTCCAAGTCCATGTTTTCCCATAATCTCTTCGAAGCCTCTGTTGTCTGATACTACTTTAACATTTAGGTCTCCCATCAAGATTATAATATCCTTGGTCGCCTTGCATCCATCTGACATTGTAGCTGTTTATAGAAATCATCTTTAACGAAATCATCCTTATCGTTGTTTGGTGCGTTATTTCGTAATCTATGAATCCGATATAATGTGGGAACTGCAGTTCTAAGCTTTGTTCAATTATTATACATAAGGTAGTTATTTGATCAGCTCATGATCCGTATTTTCTTAAAACCTGCTTGTTCATCTCTGAAATGTATTTTTTTCTATGGCCTCTTTTAATCTCTCCAGAATGTATTTTAGTATTTTTCCTGGCACTGATAGCACCATAATTCCCCTATAATTTGTTTTGTGCACTCCTGTAGACTTCCTTTCTTTGGTAGTTTGATAATATAATCTTCTATCCAGTCTTTAGGTATTTTTTCCCTTTCCAATATCTAGTAAATTATGTAACATCTTGTTGGAGGTGTTAATATGTTTTGATGACATCTGAAGGAATTTCATCTGGTCCTGTGGCTTTACCATTTTTTAAAAGTTTGATGGCTTTCATTATTTCTTCCTTGCTTGGCTTTCCACAGTTAACTTTTAACTCTTCTTCTGCTGGTCATATATCTGGAGGGTTATTTGGGCTGGGCCTATTCAAGAGTTCTTCAAAGTACTCCTTCTATCTCTTCATTTGTTCCCTTATATTACTAAGCAGGTATCTATATATATATATATATATATATATATATATATATATATATATATATATTTATGTTTGCAGTGTCTAGTGATAATCACAATCTGGTACCTCCAATCACATTATGGGAATGAGGTCACCAAATTTCGAACGGCTTTGAAGGAAAGGCGAAGAAAGAAGAGGTGGTCCACACATTTTGATGGCAACCCTGTTGATAGCCAAATTGTGAGTAGCAACCACCTGAATGGTGTTGAGTCTCGTGGTCCTGATCAAACAAGAGATCCTGTTTATGTACCAATTGGTGTAAGTCCATGGCCTGTACCAATTGCACCAAAGAAGATGATAAAAGGTACAGAATTGTGTATGTGTTTTTATGTTCATCTTGTCTGTAATAAATGTTTTGTTTCTGTGTCACTTTATTTTTGATGACAGACTTGGTTACATTGTTATCTAGTTGTTTTGCTTAGAGATGAAATAAACTGTTTTTCTTTTGGTGTAATTATATTACTGCCATGAGATGGTCTAAAAAGACGTGTTCTGGTGTAACTATTTCCAGTGTGACAAATAAGCATTTTGTTCTGCTGTAACTATTTCCAGTGTGACAAAGAAGTGTTTTGTTATATCTGGTGTCCTGTTCTGTTCATGGAATTAGTATGGCTACAGTCGTGAATTCCTCATATCAGATCCACATGTCACAGCTCCCGTCAAAGCATGTTGGCAAATTCTGTTAACAAGGTCAACTACTGTGCAACCCTAATCGACACATAAGTGATGAAAATTACTTTTTGCCATTCCTATTCTTTTATTTATTTCAGTTGTACATTTTCCATCACTGGTTATAGTATTTCTAAGTAAGTAGTAAAATTACATCACTTATAAAAATTTCCATGTGCCATTTTGGCATGCAAGGTTTCTGTTTTTTGAGATTGTGGTTCTGCCCTATGTGCCGTCTTCGGCTCGAACGAACAATAGATAGAGATAAAATTGTGCCCACGGTCACTTCCAATTTTAATTCACTTGAAAACAGTTTTTAAAAGTCACATAAAACCAGCCCAAGACTGTTTTATTGTTGGCACTTTCTAAAGAGGTCTGTGGTAATGGCCGCCATCTTTCTCAGAAGTTCTGGTGTAATTATTTTCAATATGACAAAATCAGTATGACACTGATGAGAGAGGCAAGAGCAGCAGGAATTGGCTCTCTCAATGAGATAGAGCTGCTTGCTTAGAACAGAGACAAATGGCAAGATTTGATAAAATATGTTTAAAAGAATTGAAAACTGCCAGAATAAAAATCTAGATAAGAGAAGGAGTATCTTGGTCTACACCCTCTAGGCTGGCTACAGCTCGAAAGGTCAATAGATAGATAGATAGATGACAAAATAGCATTTTGTTCTGGTGCAACTATTCCCAGTGTGAGATAAAAGATTTTGTTCTGGTGCAACTATTTCCAGTGTGAGATAAAAGATTTTGTTCTGGTGTAACTATTCCCAGTGTGGGATAAAAGATTTTGTTCTGGTGTAACTATTCCCAGTGTGGGATAAAAGATTTTGTTCTGGTGTAACTATTCCCAGTGTGAGTGAGATAAAAGATTTTGTTCTGGTGTAACTATTCCCAGTGTGAGATAAAAGATTTTGTTCTGGTGTAACTATTCCCAGTGTGAGATAAAAGATTTTGTTCTGGTGCAACTATTCCAGTGTGAGATAAAAGATTTTGTTCTGGTGTAACTATTCTCAGTGTGTGGAATAAAAGAGTTTGTTCTCTTGTGCATTTTTCATATGCGGGATCAAATAAAATCTTTTGTTGTAGTGTGTTTTCAAGAAGATCTCAAATGAAGAACAAAGAGCTAAAGAAAAGAGGCAGACCTAGAGAAACACTAATAGGAAAACTGAGGCTCAGGTCTCACTGTAACAGAGTCGTGTATGCTTAGAGTGTTCATTCTGCAATGTAATAGAGTCTACTGCCTGACCTGGCAGAATTTTAAGTAGAAATACATGACTAACTTAAATAGAAATGGGTCAAGTTCGACGTGATATAGTACGTTGTGGAAGGCAGAGAAAAATAGTTAACTATAGACAAGTTTTACAAGGTTCCCATGAATTAAGGTGATCAGTTGAAGTTACTAATAAGAGAATAGCTGAAACCCACCTAGAACAAATTACAAAGAGCAAAAAATATGGGCAGAATTCATATATGCACACAGCAACCAGAGACTTAAGATGTAAATAGCCACTTTTATTTTATTCACAGACCCAGTTGGTTTTGGGCGGGAAGATATAAATAGGAACCTTTATTTTACTCACAGACCCAGTTGGTTTTGGGCGGGAAGATGTAAATAGGCACCTTTATTTTACCCACAGACCCAGTTGGTTTTTGGTGGGAAGATGTAAATAGGCACCTTTATTTTACTCACAGACTCAGTTGGTTTTGGGTGGGAAGATGTAAATAGGCACCTTTATTTTACCCACAGACCCAGTTGGTTTGGGTGAGAAGATGTAAATAGACACCTTTATTTTACTCACAGACCCAGTTGGTTTTGTGCAGGGTACGGGTCACTAAAGTATTGCAATAAGCGGAGAAATATAGATGGCTCCTTAGCCACCCCATGCACCAAAGAATAACTGGTTTCGAATTTGTACGACTAAGGAGGAGCAACTTCGCTGCAATCACCAATAAACTAACTACTGGAGACCCAGTACTTTTCCAAACAATATTGAAACCCTTGGGCCCATCTGATATGTCTCCTCATGGGAAACATAAAATACCAGAACTTAAGGAAAATATAACAGGAATCATGAAAAAAGGCACCCAATCAGACACAGAAAGAAAACACATAGCAGAAAACACATACACGATACCTACCCACGGGACTCTTGGTCTCACATATACACAGATGCTCTGCTACAAATGCCACCAGAAATGGAGGGGAAGGTGTGTTCTTGACGCTGAATAACCAGTACGAGATCACCAAGTCAATAGCTACTGGGAAATTCTCAAACAACTTTAAAGCAGAAACTGAGGACATCAGAGATGCTGCAACACTGGCTACTCAACACAAAAATAACATGCACAATAAATTTGTGATTCTGACTGATGCACTGTCAGTACTATCAGCTCTAAAAAGCCCCAAGAACAATGAACTAGATGACTTGAGAACAACCCTGGACCAACTATGCAATAACTTCCAGAGAGTAGTCATTCAGTGGATACCATCACACTGTAATATACACAGGAACGAACGTGCAGACAAATTAGCTAAAGAGGGAGGGAGATTACCACAAGAGAACCATCCGCTCAGTTATGATGAAGCCAAATCCATCCTCAAAGGTCAGTACCATGAAAAATGGAAATGAGAACACCCAAAGCATAACGAAAGGGATGGATACCATCAACTATCAAGGAGGGATCAAGTCATCATACTTCGCCTACGCACTGGCCACAATAGAATGAGGACATATTCACCAAATTCAAAATAGGTACAACCAGCCTATGCCACTGTACACTGGACAATATGACTACAAAACATGTTCTACATGATTGCCCCCAGTACACAGACCTGAGAAGATCAATGTGGTACGCACCCACTTCCCTGGAAGAGAAACAATATGGGGCAATCGAATCACTTAAACAGACAGCTAACTTTATGACTGGAATCCTACTCTGATTGAGTCTTGATCGCAGAGGGAGAGAGAAAGAGAGAATATGAGGAAACTGCAACAAAGAAAAACTTTTCAGATAGTGCTTCAACGGTTCCTTTCGCCTATCCACCAAATTGACCTGAAGTCCAACACTGAGCATAACAGAAACAAGTAACAAGATAAATTGTGGGTTCTGTGCAAAGTCGGATACTTATTGGTGGATATGGAGGGTCTGGAATTTTTGCCCTATAAAACATCTTTGGCTGGCTGGATGGATGAGTTTTGTGAGAGGGAAAATGAGTGAGAGAGAGACCTGGCCAGGTGACTAGGGATCAAAAGAGAAGGCAGCCGCTCAAAATGTCACAATAAAGATTGGTGTGTGTAGTTAAAAGACACACATGAAATGACAACACAATACATCTACACTCACTTAATGTCCATTTAAGGGTGGGTGATAAAGGGGTGCCACAAAGGGCTCATAGTGTTTTTCGCTATTTATCTCTATTCTTGACGAGATGTTTGATCTTATCTAATGAGTCTGTGCCTGCCAACCTTGCTTCTCATACAAGTGTTAGTTTTAGTGTCTCTCTGGGTCTTCCTCTTTTTCAGTATCCTGATGTTTCCTATAGAAGAGCATGTTTTTTAATTCTCTTGCTGTCTCTTCTTATCACATTCTGACACATGGTCCATCTTCTCTTCCTAATTGTAGAAGAGATTGTTGTAAAAGCATTTAGTTTTCTCTCATTCTCTTTTGTTGTTGATGAAGGAAGCAAGAGACAATTTCTTTAGTTCTCTGGTGCAACCAAATAGACAGCAGGCAGAAACCTGTTATATGTTGAAGATTGCTGTTTGACTTTCATAAGCTCTGGTCGAGATGGCCCATTAAGTGAGACATGACATTCATTTGGGCTATAATTTTTAAAAAATTGTGTTTATTTGTTTATATGTTATTGTGCCCTCTTTTCTCAATTATAAACTATAAAATTTGTATGTTGTTGTGCTTTGCATTCTATTTACATGTAGTTAATTAATTCTATTTCAGTAAGAGCACTTTATTCATTTCCTGGGGTCAACGACAATGATTTACCCTTCAGCAAAGGTGACCTTCTGGAAGTGGATGAATCTTTGTATGTATTTATATGTGTTATGCTTTTATGTGTATGAATTTCACTATATAATCCTGTATTTAAAAAAAAAATCAGTAATGAGGTCTGTATGATTATAGTATCAACCAATCAATCCTCTTCAGGTCCCTTTTTGGTGTATCAGTCTCAGACAAGGTCTCTCCATCCATCTCTATTCTTGGACATTTCTCTACTTCTCAGTCTAAGCCAATATTTTCCAGGACTTCCATGACATCTCTTCTTTGTGTTTATATGCTGTGGTTTAGTTATGTAAAATTGGCATGAGCAGGAAAGGAGATCAATTAAAGCAACTGAGATGTAGTTAACATATGAATATTGAGAAAACCATATTGTGCTAAGTAAACTACTATTGATGATGATGATCATCAAGTACCATTTCTAAATACCCACCCCACTTCTGCCAATGTTTTGGCAGTGCCCCTGGGAGCTATGGTGCACACTTTGAGAACACCTGCTTTAAAAGGATATTAAGTGAGTGTAGATACATTATTCTGTAGCTTATAACACACTAGGTATCTACACTCCTTCGTCATAATTTGTTAGTCTTTGCATTATATTTTTGGTTACCTGATTGCCTTCCATTTTGATCCTACTTACTTGGCCAGACGGGGACTGGGTGGTTTCGAGGTAAGATGTCAGCCTCTGGGCAAGGAGGTCCTGGGTTTGAATCTGCCACTGGCGGTGGGAATTTTTGACTTCGAATCCGGTGTTTCTTAATGGCTTTACTGGTCTCTGGTCATGAGATCTTATGTCCTGCCCACTCTGGGTAGTGAAATCTGATGTCTAAATCTGTACTGGGATCTGATGTGTAGCCTCTCTGGGTACTGGGATCTGTGTGTATCTCTCTGGGTAGTGAGATCTGATTCTACCACTGAGATCTGATGTCTAGCCCTCTCTGGAGTGATGTCTAAGATCTGATGTCTAGCCCTCTCAGGGTAGTAAGATCTGATGTCTAGCCCTCTCAGGGTAGTAAGATCTGATGTCTAGCCCTTCTGGATAATCTGATGTCTAGCTTTTGGATAAAACCAGAAAAATCATGTGTACTCTTCTATTGTTAAAAAACCTTTGACAGTTAAAAATAGAAGAGAGAGGGTCAGATACGGTCACTCCCAAAACAAATTTTAAGAAATGGTTCTTTTTGAAATCCACCCATGCTGAAGATGTGTTGAGCTGCAAGACACATTATATCTTACTATAAACTAGAGTTGCTGCATACCTACACCGACTTAATGGGATAATGCTAAAAAGAAGAAGTCAGGCTAGTTAATCTGTTACCCTACATTGCAAGGGGTGAATAGGATCTTGGTCAGTTATTGCTACTGATCCTAATACCAGTGGCCAGCTAAGAGTTGTTGTGTTGCATCCAAGATGCAGCACATGATGATGATATTTACTCAGAATTTTAATGGTTTATTCATCATATTATTATATGTACTCAGAATGTTAATATAGCTATTTTGATAAAATTGTATATATGTAACTAAAACCTGATGCATTTGAAAACAAATGACTCATTAAAATATTTTGTATACAATGGAATACATTTAAGACTAGTGCAGAAATAAGAGAAATGACAAATCATCTTTAAAATACAAACTTTAATCAAGAGAAGAAGATGGTCATAGGTTGGCCATGTGATGAGAAGAGACAACAAGAGAATTTCAAGCAGGCCCTCAAATGGGAACCAGAGGGTAAAAGCAAAAAGTATAATTTTTCTGGCACGTCATGAGAAGAGGAAATTTGAAATACTTGGTTACAACTGGTAAAAATACAGGTAATGAGAGATCACGGACAACAAAGAGAGAAGATATTAGATAGCTTGGTGTCATGGCATGGAAAACAGTCAGCAATAGAATTGATACTACTCACTGTGGATAGAAGATTGTGGAAGGATATGATCGCCTATGCCAACTGGTATAGTACATGATGATGATGATTACATTGAACCAGTCCTTTTTTAAAAGAAGCATTTTATGGTTCAGCTCCAGCCTGATACTCTACAGACAGCCCTGTAGGAAATAAAAATATATAGATATCTGGTTTGAAAAGTTACAGAATGTAATATCAAGGAAGTTTGAAAAAAAACATCTCACTTGTCTATTGGATTACATGTCACTGGATATTTTTTTTGGAAGGACCCACTATCAATTGTAAGAGAATGAAGATTGATAACAATGATCATGTACATGATTGTAAGGTCTTGCTAAGACCATTCTGCGTGGAACAGTATCTGGAAAAAGAAAACAAAGTAGATGTATAAAAAGGTGAGAACAGCATTGGAGAATGGTTTGGATTCACTTGCCATATCTCAGACAGCAGCTCTTATTGTAAAGACATCAAGAATGTTCCAATGACCTTGACAGTTATAAAAAGTAAAGTAAAGTAAAGTACCCCATCACGCCAAGTGGCATATAGGGAATATGGTGTTAGTGACCATAAATTTTACAGACCTTCGGCACATGATTTTTGGGGTAATGTGGTCCGTACTATGCCGTGCCGCTTTACTTTCCCAGAAAAAAAATCCAGTGCCCATTAAAGGCTGGTGTGACCGGAAGCCGTCGGTTGGGATCGAACCCTACCTCTTGTCCTATGTAGTCCAGTTCACTAACCATTGAGCTATCGTGGCTCTTGACAGTTATGGGAGTAACAAATAAATATCCTTTCCATAGATAGTATGATATCTGCAGATTAAAATAATCAACTTCACTACACTTTGGGCACATCCTTAGGTTCTTAGTCCATATAAATAAATAAATACATATTGTTCATGTTAGTAGTTGTTGTAACTTTCTGACTATTCACCCACCTAGTCCTACAGCCATTAAACACAGAAGAAACCCGTAGAAATCGTTGATAATGTTATGGAGATTGCTCTAAGTGGAATAAAAGGAAGATCATTACAGACCTAACAATTCATGACAAGAATGTTACCTGGCAGGCTAGCGTCAGATGTTTTGTGTGAGCATTAATTATCAACAAGAGGTACAAGCGACGAGAAATTAAAAAAAAATGGTATGGTTAAAGCATACATAACAAGATGGGGTTAAGGCAAAGAAATGCAAATGAATGCATAAAATGCAAAACTGCAGTAAAGCTAAATGTGAGGGAGAAAAAAATATAGAAAAATGGTATGGTAAAAGCTTTACGTAATTAATAGACGACACAAATTTGAACAACGTTTCGGCTCAATAGGCCTTCAACAGGAACAAACAAACAACACACACATACACACAGATATGTAAATAAATAAAACTAATCCTACATAGCTAACTAGTAATGAAACATCCAAAACAAATAATCAAAACTGGTTTAAGAAAAGAAAAAATTCTTCCCTGTGTCGTGGACTGTGGCCGGAACGAGAAAGAGAGAGAATCCGTATTGTACGCAGTAAATACCCTGCTGGTTATATGGTTAAACAGTGTAAGGGTTCTAAAAATATGTGAGTGGGGGAACACTGTCTATGTTACCAAACTACAAAGACACTGACAATGTCTATAAGTATCTAAGTGGCCACATATACATGTATACACTCCCACAAAAGAGTGCATATATATATATATATATATATATATATATCTACAAACATAACTACACACACACATATATATATATATAGATGTGCACACAAGCATGCATATGCAATCGATACAGGGACAATCATATATATGCATAAAAGTACACATAGCACCCCCATAACCAGAAGAATACACACCGAGGTTAGTGTGCATACATAAAGGAGAAAGAATAGAACAGGAGAATAACTGGTACTCGAAAGGCAGAAAGAATATGTCTGAAGGTGGGGTACAATAAGAAATATGTGAAAGATAAGTAGCAATGACAAAAGAGGTGTAGGAGACCACCTAAGTATCGAAGTGGAGTGTGGAGTCTAGTGGAGGAGAGCTATGAATAGTACAGCATAGTGGATAGACCAAAGTACCCAAACATGGGCAGCAAAGAAGACTAGCAATAGGGAAAGAGAAATTAAAGGGAAACTATGTATACGTGTGAGATATATTCATACCTCGTGGGGTCAGCGAACCAAATTTTACTATAAGATGACAACACAAACCAGAACGATGTTTCAGCTCATTAGGCCTTCAGCAGGAACAAACATACAACACACACACACACACAAATATGTATTTTAAAATAATAAATAAAAACAACAGATCTGAA
Source organism: Megaustenia siamemsis (assembly GCA_032433765.1). Lineage (NCBI taxonomy): Eukaryota > Metazoa > Mollusca > Gastropoda > Stylommatophora > Ariophantidae > Megaustenia > Megaustenia siamemsis. The sequence goes on along the minus strand of JAVIAB010000160.1, from coordinate 41,109,314 downwards.
TACTTATATGCCTTCAGAACCGAAGAAGGCACATAGGGCAGAAATTGTAGACTTTCCATGTCCAATGATCTTTGCTATCAAGTGTCAGACCTTTCACAGAACCTGCATTGTATATCTCTCTCTCTCTCTCTCTCTCTCTCTCTCTCTCTCTCTCTTGTGGGTGAGACTCTTAACTTCACCAAGGGTCTATGACTACTGTTGTTACTTCTCACCTCAGTGTTCTTTTTAGTGTTTCTCTATGTTGGCCACTTTTTGCTTTTAACCCTGTGGTTCCTATTTGAGGTCTTACTTTGACATTCTGTCTTTTTTTAATCACATGGTCAACATCCACTTTATACACATCCACATGGTCAACATCCACTTTATACACATCCACATGGTCAACAGCAACTTTATACAGGCGCTTTATTAGTAAAGTCTTAATGCATAAAACCTCATTTGATAGTAGAACATCTATTGAGTTATAATGTTGCATGGTGTTAGATCTGATCGGTCATGGCTGAGGCAATCAGAGCTGACTACAGCTAATTAATTGATCACAGTTTAGATGAGGGCATGAAAATCATTAAAATTTCAATTCAGAGATTGGAGGAATTTGGAATACAGGGCCAGTTGAGAGACACAATATGTTTGACTGACTATATTATGTGGTCATCAAAATTCTATCTATCTATTGACCTTTTGAGCCGTAGCCGGCCCATAGGGCATAGACCCAGATACTCTTTCTCCTAGCTAATTTTTATTCTATCAGTTTTCAATCCTTGTAAATTTCTTTTATAAAATCTCGCCATTTGTCTCTGTTCTGTGCTAGCAACTTTATCTCATCAAATTACCACTTCAGAATACAAATTCTTGAAATTTGACAGTTTGCTGTGTGCAAAGATTCCCCCTGCCCCTCACTTTACCTTCCTAATTACTACTTCCAGTGATCTCTGACTGTTGGATTTGTTTCCTTTAATGTTGGATCAGACACAAACATGCACACTGTAAAAAGTGCTACTCTATCATACAAGAGAGGTTTTTTTTTCTTATAATGGGGGAATCTCCTCAGCTGTTGGTGCGGACATCAAATGTTTGTAACACGGGACAGCAGTGAACAGCTCTAAGATGAAGCAAAACATACTGCTGGATTGATGGACTTACATGACCATGTTAGTAGACAACGTAACACCTCCAGTAGCCACACTGCAATGGGGTTGAATTTCAGGCCATAAATCTAATCTAATCCAGGAAATGATTACAGTATCCAATTCCCATGTCTCTACTACAACTGTGTAGTAAAAGTTAAAGAAAATCTTATTTTCCTAACTCCAAACGTAACAATTAAGTGGTGGTCATTTTTTTACCAGGTAACGTAAAGACATGACTCACAGATAGGTATTGTAATCTATGTTTAAACAGATGTACTTAAGTTGACATTTTATGGTGTTATGGGAAGTTGAAGATGAGAACATGCAGCAATGAGAGGGGAAGTTGCTGGTAGGTTCTAGGGTTGGAAGAAATAGATGATGGTCATGTTGTTCTGTCTGTTGATCCCTTAACTCTCTTTGGAATCTTTGAGATTAGTCACCAGATTACCCTCGCACATTGAACAACCGTTCATAAGCTATAGGACTCAAATCTTGCAACCAATCAAATCTTGCAGTGCGAAATGATAAACTGGTTCACACGTCATCCCTTGTTCAACCATAGCTTTCCTGAATTTAGACATCTCTCTTTATTAACATGAAGATCTGGAAGTCATACCAGGGCTACAGATTCATGAACAGCTTCTAAATCTTGATTATATCACCCTTCTTTTCTAGTATAAGCTTAGGGGTATACCTTCGTTATTATGTAGAACACACAATTTTGTCAACAATGAATGCATCCACAACACTTGTTTCACTCCAAAGAGTGCTGCCTGGCGTATGAACACTATAGCATCAATGCAGAATCCTTAAGTAGAACCTCTGGTTGACTTGGTACAACAATCTACATGAAGAAGCTGAAAGTAATTGATGCTGAATAAATTCAATGGCAGTTATTGAAGAGCTCTCAGTGTCTTGATGTAATACACATGTCAGCTTCATGACAGAGGAAGGTCGCATATACACAGCTTGATTCACCAAAAAGGACTGCAGCCAAGTGTACAAACTCCATAGTACTAGCACAAATCCATGAAGGGGAACATTAGGTTTACTATTGATCAACCTCCAAATGAAATACCTACAGCAGTCAATGGAGCACAAACTTTAATCCACCATCTTGGAATCTGAAGTCTTTTGGGTGGCTGATGAGTTGCTGATGATCTATCAATCATCCTTCTCTCTTATGAATAGTGGGGAACTCATCCTTCTCTCTTATGTATAGTGGGGCACTCATCCTTCTCTTTTATGTATAGTGGGGTACCTGTTTGGTGAGTTTGAGAATTATATTTTCCATTTTTAGTGCTATATTTTTCTTTTAAATTCGTTTGCAGAATAACAGATGACCTTGGATGGTGGTTTGCTACAAACACAAGAAATAATGAGTCTGGATATATCCCACATAACTATGTTGTCAGGGCAGACACTACACCCCAGACTCAGGAGTGAGTATATGAACACGGGCATTACGTTCATTATGAGTTATTTCAGTTAAAGTCAGTGCCTGTTAAGAGAGATTAGTATTAAGTTATACTGGTGTGCAGTAAAGCTGGTGATAGAATTAAGAAGTACATACCTTGTGTCATCATTTAACACAGCAAAGCTGTAACCATACATTTCTTTTACCTTTATTATTACTCTTTTGCTGTGACTTTACCTTTATTATTACTTTCTTGCTGTGACTTTACCTTTATTATTACTTTCTTGCTGTGACTTTACCTTTATTATTACTTTCTTGCTGTGACTTTACCTTTATCATTACTCGCTTGCTGTGACTTTACCTTTATCATTACTCTCTTGCTGTGACTTACTTTACCTTCAAAGGTCTTGTAGGGGTCTGAGTGGTGTAAAGGTAAGACATTGACCTTTGGACAAGAAGGTCCTGGGTTTGAATCCTGCCAAAGGCAGTGGACATTTTTTGCTTCAAATCCATATTTACTTCATGACTTTATCGGTCCCATATCTGTGGGTAGTGAGGTTTGATGTCCAACCCACTCATATAAAGGCAAGAAACAGGAGCTCTTGTGTGCATTTTGTGCACTTTAACTCTTTCCGTATGGAAGCTTTTATCAACGCAAAAGAAGGGATTCCAGAGACAAAATTGTTCATGGTTTTAAGAGTCAATCTACATATTTATATTTATCTAACATATAACATATTATATATGAATGTTTAGATAATTAAACAAGGTATAAGATTTCACCAATATCCAGATGATACAAGACATGTAAAAAGAATATGGTTTGATGGCGTTCACACTAATCAAATTGAGCGTGGCGTCTTATGCGGCGAAACATACATTGCCGAAATCGTATTGGTGTACAGTGCGGCGTAATCTACGGAAAGAGTTAAGGAAACAGCCTGAGAGACAAGATCAGAAATGAAGACCTGAGAAAAAAGTAACCCCCACCATAGAATATATAAAGAAACAACAGATAATGGTTAGGCCACGTGACAAGGCAGAAAAATCAAAACACTACAACAAGCCTTCAATAAATGTTGCAAGAACACCAGACCCAAAGACTGACCACAAAAAAGATGGATTGACAGAATGTTAAAAGCACTAGGAAACATAACAACAGCAGAGGCAAACTGAAGAGCAAAAGACTGCAAATTATATCTCCCCTCGACGCTGAAAGTCAATAAGGAAGGAAAGAAGAAGAACTCTTGGCAGCAGGAAATCAAAAGGAGTAGGCCAAAATGGCTGCTGACCATGCAAAATTGATAGAAAAAAATCTACCCAAATGTGTGAAACTTTTCAAAGATAAAAAAATTAGAGTACCTCTGAAGTCAGAATATCTGCCTGCATGGTGAGGGTCACCTAAACACATGACTTCTGGTGTAAAACTGGGGGAAAATAATTAACACAAAAATTCAATCTCTCAGAACTTTTTTAGGAGTTTAAAGCTGGGGTTCACATTGAAACAAATATAGAGGTCTTGTTTTCAGGTTTGAATGTTGTAATCTCTCTGGAGTCTATAGCAGTGAATTAGGTGAAATGCACTCTGGGAGACTTCATAATGGATTTGTAGTTCTTGACAAAAAATGTGAATGTCTGTCAGTGATTGTTTGTTAAAGAATTTGATGATGATGATGATAAATATTGGTAAAAATTTGTGGGAAGCCAATATTATGAAACCTAGTTTAGTGCAAACACAATAATATGAATGAATGGATGGTTCAGAAGAAAAGTGTAACTACTGATTACATTTCTGGTCATGGAGTGACACAGTGTGGCAGTTTTTCTTGGCCAGAAAATTAATGTTTTCCCCAGGATATTTCATGCAGATTCACAGAGTATTAGAGTGAATGGTGTTGATAGGAACCTCATTATACAGAACTTTACAAGAGGAAGCAATCTGATCACTAGAAGTAGACCCCATTTTCAGCAAGCTTGGATTTAACAAACCTTTCATACATTCTTAACCCTAGATTATGATAACCTTTGTCAAATTTAAAAACTGGAAATACATTACATTTCCATTGTCTCCCCCCACCCCTACCACATACTTTACTAATTATTGCTTCTGGTAGCCCCTGATTGTTTGATTTGTTTTCTTTAATGCTGGATTTTTTTTTCCCCTCAGACACAACATGGTCTTTGTAAAATTTTAAGAAGGTGTCATAAGAACATAGCTGGGTTTTTTGTTGTTTTTTTTTTATATAAATTTTGCTCATTTTCAAGAAATTTGTTTTGTTTCTTTTTTTTTCTCATGATGTGGGGAAATCTCTATGGCTGTCAGTGAGACATCAAGCAAATCTTATAACAAGGGATAGGCAGCGAACAATGCTAAGAGGAAGCCGAACATACAGCTCAAATAACAAACTGACAGCCGATGTGTGAATAGACATTGTAACACCTCCAGTAGCCATGACGCCATGCATTTGAATTTCAGACCATAAATCAAACATAAGGAAATGATTACCACATTTAATTACAGTGTCTCTCTCAGTGTAAACACACAGCTGTGTAGCAAAAGTTCAAAGTAAATTTTATTTTTGGAATCCAAATGTAACATTTATGATTCGTAAATTTTACAAAGGTGCTGTAAAAATGCGATTCGCTGATAGGTGATGCAACCTAGGGTTAAATAAATCATATAAAATCATTGCCAAAGTGTGCACCACTGATCAGTGACATATTTTTGAACACCATGATAATGGCAGGCTACACTTTGTAGGCGCAGTGCCTGGAACACCTGCCAGCTGAAGATGGGGTGTGTCCAGCTTGAAATTTGACCAAACTATAATATGTCAGATATATCATGGGAGTCAGCTTAAGAGACAGAATTAAAGGTGAACAACTAAGAAGATAATAGAGATCACAGAATATATAAATAACCAATTAATGAAGCCAGCAAATTAAATGACTGTAGACAAGATAAAACGCAGAAACACCTAAACAAGTCCACCAGCTGTCCATAAATGCTGTAAAATCAACAGTCTTTGAAACAGAAGGATAGATAATATACTAGAAACACTCAGAGTGTGACCAATGGGCAAAAGGCTGACAAATATTTTATACCTTTGGTATTGAAAAGCAAATGTGGAAGGAAGAGAAAACAAAGCATTTGTTGATTCACTGAGGCAATAAGTAATAACTTTGCTATTACTGTACTCATACACCTTGATATTAGCTTGTAACATAGACTCTTTGTATATAGAAATTGTTATATAGAAACTTTGTATTCTCTCTCATTTGTCACCTTGATCTTAGCTCATAACAAACTGACTAATAATTTTTTGTTCTCTCTAGTTGGTACTTTAATTTTGATCGCCATGATGCAGAAAAGATATTGCTTTTGCCTGGCAATAAGAAAGGAACATTTTTAATCAGAAAAGCAACAGGTAAATCTCAGTTATTATGTTTCATATACAGTGATTTTACACTATTTCTGTATAAAGTTTTCTTCCTAGGGTAAATCTGTACATCAAAAGCATTCACTCTCACTCTTTCATTAAGACCCACCTGGGTCATCACTTCCAGCAGGGGTCTGAGTGGCCTAGCGGTAGGAAGCCTGCCTATGGACATGAAGGTCCTGAGCTTGAATCTTGTCACTGACAGTGAGAATGTTTTTTTCTTGTGGTTTCTTCATTTCTTTTCCTTCCCCCAGTCTAGTGAAATCTGATGTCTATCACTTTAAGATAATCATCATCAGGTATCATGCCTGCTGGCGTAGGTGATCATGTCTCTCCACAACTTTCGATCTTGACAGTTATTTATCATTTCTGTTGTTGACCTTCTGCCAAGCCATTCTCTTAAACTGTCTGGTATCTTTTCTCTTTACTTCCCTCTATCTCTTCATCCCTCAGCTTTCCTAGTTGTTACAATATATTCCAGCTGTTCCCTTCTCATTACTTGGCCAAAAAATGATGATTGTTTCTTCCTAATATTGGAAATTAGCTCTCTCTTTGTTTCTCTTTCAGAACGTTGTCATTACTCTTCTTAGCTGTCCATGGTATTCTCAACATTCTTCTATAAAACTACATTTCTACAGTCTCCAGTGATTTTAAGATAATAGCACACATTAAAGAATCATTTGTTAAGTCTAAGAGTGTAGGCCAACAGTTGCAACCCTGACAAACTTTTTCACAAAAATATATTTATATGGATCTGAGGGTGTGCAGCAGAGTTCATGCACATGGGTTTGGTTTTTTCTTGGAGGTTCTCAGTATTTTGAGGAAAAGATCAGAACATCTATGAATAGAGTCCAGAGTGCAGTGACATAATATAACTTTCAGATATCTTGCATTCTGAGTATAAAAGTTTGTGAAACTTCCTGATCAAATCTAGCCTCAATTGCATGTGTAATAAAGCTACATCTGACAGGACGAGTTCACATTTAAACCACAAGGACTTATTATAGCGGTAAATATGAACTTCAATACTTGATGATCACGTGGCACAGGCAGTTGTTAGTTTCAGTTGTGATAAATCAAAAGTTGTGTATCATTTGATTTGTGTTAAATAGCAATTTCATTTTCATCTGTTTCAGAACTTGATCATATGTTTTGTTCAAATATTTTTCTTTAACACGCTTCAGTAAACCCACATTTCAAAGACTTTATTTTCTGTTCATTTTTCTTATTTAGTGTCCATGACATTATTTTGGGATTAATTTATTACTCATTTTATTAATTTGAAGAGGGGGAGCATTTTAACTTAAATGGGAAGAAATTATGTCGGACTCTTAACCTATTTATGAATTTAAAAAAAACAAACTATCTTTACGGCATTATCCCATTTCCGTGGCCTGTCAGTGGGAATTATAGAGCAAGAGAATAAATGTTGCATGTCCAGTTTAGTTGCCACGAAGTGTTTTCCCACCCACTTCCCTCAAGAAAAAATTGCTGACACCACCATGATTCTAACTCAAGTTCTCCTGATTTTGAGGATGATAAGTTATCGATTCGGCCACCGGCTCGCCACTCTTCTCCAATAATGAATAGAGGGTAAAAATGAGAGCTTAAAAGTTAATATCCATACTTCGTTCACCTTTTCTTTTAACCATTTCTACAGATGGAGCCAGTTTTGTTCTCTCAGTTTTGGACATTGACAAGATGGGTGACTTGTCAGTCAAACACTTTCGTATCAAAACAATGGATGATGATGCAGGCTACTATATAAGTCCAAATAAATTATTCAAAGACATGTTTGAACTGATAGACCATTTCAAAGAGAGTAAGTTCTGGTTAGATAAATAAACTGTAAACTATTAGAAATAAGCAGATTTTATTCGTGAAATATTTTTTACTTATTAGTCAAACCATGTTTATTTAATGCAGTGTAATTAGTGTATCTCTCTCTCTCTCTCTCTCTCTCTGCGATCAGGACTCATTCAGAGTAGGACTCCAGACTCTCACATGAAGTCAGCTGTCAGATTAAGTGTGTTGATTGCCCCCACAATTACATGTATTAGGGAGAGAAATTGAAATCTGAGTGACGGGAGTAACAATGACTGTCAGTCACGTTGATTAAATATGGAAGTGAAAGTTGCTTGTGCATGCGAGCGCTAGAAGGCAGCTGGGGAGATAGAAAGTAGATTGGATGCTTTTTCTAGTGGGGGGAGGGGTGCGGCGTGTGTATGTATTTCATGTGCCATGGCATGAATGAATTTAGGATTAATTCAGAGGTGGAAGAAATGACAGGACATCAAAGGTGATCAAGAGAGGAGGTTAGTCATGTGGTGGCAGGTGACCAGCAAGAAAATTTCGGGGCAGGCTCTCAAGTGGGAGCTAGAGAGTAAGAGAGGTGGAGGCTGACCTGGAGAGGGGTTAAAGAGAGCATTGAGGCCAGGGGCAGCAGTGCCGGGCATTGGCTACCTCGCGAGCAACTCGTCTGGAGCAGGAATGTGTGCTGAGATTGCAGGTTCTGTGCAAGATCTGACAGTTGAACAAAGATCACCTGACATAAGACAGTCTAGAATTTCTGCCCTATGTCTATCTTCAGCTTGAAAGGCAAAGAGCTAAATAGAGTCACTATATTTATTTATTAGTTCAGTATCACATTATACAATGTACTGTTAATTGACACTCTTGCTCTGACAAGGGCTAAATTCTAGCAGACTACTGTCCTGGTATACATTTAAAAACCAGGACAAAATATTGAAATCAGAAATACTAAGCAAGAAAGCTAAACTAAACTGTTTAAGCTCCCTCATTAAATGAATAAAGAAATAGACACCAGATACAATAAGGTAAACTAAATAGTGGAAAAGTTGGTTGCTTTTGGAACACAAAACAGTGCCCATAAACATATACATCATATACAAAGCATTTTTATTCTCACATATGCTGCCAGTGCCAGGTGTAGTCTCTCAAAACAAGTAATAAGTGACATTGGTTACCATGGTAACAAGAGGAGAGCAACATGAGACCGTAACAGACAAAGTTGGCATAGAAACACTTTTGAATTATATTATACAGCAAATAAGATAGTGGTGTGTCATATTCCCAAAAAAAAAAAAAAAAGAAAAAAGATACAGTGTGATTAGATACCATGCAATGCATTGCAAAAAAGAAAGGAGAAGTGCAGAACTCATAGTAAACTTATAGTAGGATTGAGTTAACAACATCAGAGATATCTACATTATCACCACACATGAGAGTGGATGAAACTGCCAGAAAAACACAACTAGATTTTTGTATTTACCTTATTGTTGGAAAGGGTATAATACAACGGTTCCCACATCTTTTACACCTGCGACTCTCTTTCCTTGTTGATTATATACCAATAGCGGCCTCGTGGCAGTTGACAATCGTATAAATCTGTTATCTATAAACAATATCAGAATTAACACTATCCTGTAGAAAGAATTAGCGCTATCTTGTAGAAACTTGTTTATGTACTAAAAAATATTAAGCCTTTGTTGGTGTTAAAACATTTTATAGTTTCTAACCACTGAGTGGATACCACAATATCCTCAATGCACCGCCTATGCCAAACTGGCAGTTCACACTTTGGGAACAACAGGTGGTATAATAGGTAATGAAGAAGAAGAAGAAAACCTGTCAGTGTCCTTTGTAGTATTATTTTAAGAAATTACATTTAATCTGTTGCTGTGAGTGATCTTTTGGATTGTACTTGTGTGTGTATATATATATATATATATATATATATATATATATATATATATATATATAAAGTAAAGTACCCCCGTCACGCCAAGTGGTGTATAGGGAATATGGTGTTAGTGACCATAAATTTTACAGACCTTCGGCACATGATTTTTGGGGTAATGTGGTCCGTATTACGCCCATGCCGCTTACTTTCCCAGAAAAAATATCTGGTACCCATTAAAGGCTGGGTGAACCGGAATCCGTCGGTCGGGATCGAACCCTACCTCTTGTCCTTTGTAGTCCAGTTCACTATCCATTGAGCTATCACAGCTCCCATATATATATATATATATATATATATATATATATATATATATATTGATATATAGGTCATATTTTTTATATTTACAGAACGCTCAAATGGTCTTTGCTGCTCATTAACTGTTCCATGTCCACGCATACGACCAGCACTACAGTTCAGGGAGCTGGAAGTTAGTAGAGACGCTGTGAAACTGAGCACCAGGCTAGGAGCAGGCTGTTTTGGGGAAGTCTGGAAAGGTTGGAACTCATTTTTATAAATTGTCGCTGTTATTTTTTTTTCTGAAGTATCCAATAGCACATTCCTCTCATTTGTCCATTGTCTCCTTAATATGTATCAGATAATGGGACACTCATTCTTTAACTCATTCTCATTCAATTATCATATGTCCATTATCTGCTTTTAAAGTATCAGATAGTAAACACACCTATTTTATTTGTTTCTGTTATCTACTTATAGGGAAGTGTGATAATTTATTGACAAATTTTGTGACTTGTCATAATTCAGTAAAATGTGAGTGTTGTGGGCACTGTACATTTAATTAATTTAAACTTGTCAAGTTCATGGAATTTTTTTTGGATACAAAATACAATGGGAGGAAAGAAAGAGCCCAGTAACACCTCAAGGTTGAGATGTGTAGGGAATTTGGTGGTTGGTGCCCATATTTTTTATTACTGTCAGTGCATTTTTGGATAATATGGGCAACATTATGCGAGTGCTGTGTTTCATGTTTTTGTCCTAGAAATAAATAGGGTATCCATTTAAAGTTGGACAAACATAGTGTGGTATCAGATATCATTAACACCTTACAAGAGAGATAAAACAAATGACAGAAGTACAATTGCATCACTATGTAGACTATGTGATCTGTGAGTGAAGACCAGTGTTGTCAGAACAGAGGGATATTCTGGGTGAATGAGAGAAGGTCAACCAGCACCAAACCAGCACAATTAGTCGCTGTGTGCTGATATTATTTTGAGGAGAAGATCAGAGTACATATACGTGTGTCTATAAAGTCTGCAATGATGATCCTAATTTAACACAACATATGTAAGTAAAAAGTAAAGAGCCCCGTCACGCCAAGTGGTGTATAGAGAATATGGTGTTAGTGGCCATAAATTTTACAGACCTTCAGCACATGATTTTGGGGGTAATGTGGTCGGTATTACGCCCGTGCCGCTTTACTTTCCCAGAAAAAATCCTGTACCCATTTAAGGCTGGGTGAACCCAGAAGCCATCGATTGGGATTGAACCCTACCTCTTGTCTTTAACACAACATGACCCATTACTTAACTGCTCCCACTTAACAGTTTCTTCCAAACATCCAACAGCTGACAACATACTCTTCTCATCTTCTGAACTATTGATAAAGACATGGTCCATTGTATGAGAGACACATGCTGTAAAATAGCAACTAGCTCACAGCTAAAAGAGATTAGGTCAAGTTATCTCAGTCTGCCTGTGCATTCTCAGGGCCTGAAAGAGAAGTAAAGAATTGTGATGCTGTTCCTTACCAGACATGCTCGTAAGAAGTAACAAGAGAGGGCTAAACATGAGATTGACTATCCTGTATGGGAAAAATAAGCCACAAACATGGGCAAGTGAAAGGAAAGAATTCCTCCATCCAGGATAGATAAGTGCAGTCTGTCTAGATGATATACTTGAGAAGACAGGTGAAATTAAAGATAAAGAGGATGGGGAAGACATTGTGTGATCTTAAGAGAATGGCAACAAATAGAATAGCTTGGAAAGTGTTTTTGAAGACCTATGGCTCCACAGTTAGTTGAAAAAAAGAAGAAGAAGGTACTATAACTTACTCCACCTCTTTGTGGTGCCCCAAGTAACAGACTAGCTTGTCTAGTCTGGCCATGTGAGTAGGGATCGAGGGGGGAAGACAACCCAGTACTCAAAAATGCTGTGCTGAAGTGGGATATGTTGACCCAAAAGGCGCAAATTTCACAGTTTTACTGCAAACCATAACACAACAAAAACACACCCAACATTGAGATTCACATCTAAGAAATATATAATAAAGACTAAATATATTTACTAATTTATTATCTTTAATTACTGTTTTATTTATAACATTGTTATTCCTATTCCAATTAGTTCAGTTTGATTCAGTACAGTTCGAGCAGGGTTCCAAATTCCACATGACACCATTGTTGAGAGAATGCGGGTCAAGCCATCAAATTCACCATTTCCTACATATTCCCAATACTGCTAAAAAAAAAAAACTAAAACCAATAGAAGAAAAATAATCGAGAAACGTCATGGCAATAATACATCCCGTAATAAATGAACAATAATGTTCTAAAGTGATGATGAGTGAACTTATCTTAGGTACGCAGTTCAAATGTTTGATGGAGTGAGCATACTCGACGTTGGGAAGGTAGGGGTTAATGACATAACATGGCTAAATATAGAAAATGACATATTATTTCCTCTCAGTAGATGTTTTTCCAACGTGCACACTTGCATTGTAACTCAGAAAAAAGCTTAAGTCAAGATGTGTCTGTAATATTTCATTTTATTATAACTGAAGATGAATAAATCTAAGTGTTATGTATGGATTCTGAGTATAAATGTGCCAAAATTACTGCATACAAGGTCTGTCAATTACATTATGAGACTGATTTTATTATGACTAAGATAAAAATGACATCTGTGAAGCAGTTCATGGAATCCAAAGAGACATCCTTCATCTATAATCTGACTTTTCATTGTTTCACAATAAGGAGATGATAAACAAGCCACCATTTTGTTGACCTAGGTAGAGGTACATTGTTATGTTAACAGCATGGAGAAAATAGCTAACATTAAATCCTTTTTTAACTCTGAAAAAGGGCCATTGAGACAGTTGAATCAATGTGACAAGTTTATGGGGATAATTGTTTATCTCGTGTGCATATTCAGGTGGTATTCACAATTCAAAAGTGGTGTGGAAGCGATTACAAATGCAACTAAACACGGACGCCCAATTTCTGTTGTTAATATGGAACCAAAAGTCAGAGAACGGATACAACAAGATCATTGTTTGACTGTGAGGATGATGGCACATGAATTTGGTGTTAACAAAGAGACCATTTGTACAATTTTAGTGGGAGATTTGGACAAGAAAAAAACCTATTGAAAAGGATTCTCTGTGTCCAACCCGATTATTCAACACCTGACAGTTTTTCCTTCTTCATGATAATGCTGTGGCTCACTGGTCAGCAGTTGTACATGAATTGTTGTCCCAGAAACAATGTGTGCTCTCAACCATCCACCCTATTCCCCAGATTTGTCTCCCTGTGATTATTTTCTATTCCCAAAAATAAAGTTACCATTGAAAGGACACTTCTTTGACGATATTGATGACATCAAGAGGGTAGTACCTCGACTTTAACAGCCATACCAACAGAATAGCAGAGGTCATTCCAGTATTTGTTAGATCGTGCCACTCGCTGTTTCAATGCACAAGGGGCTTACTTTGAATAAAATACAGGTTACATCTTCAACTGTTGTTTATTTGATTTTTTATGCAATGAGTCTCATTACTTAATTGTCAAGTATTACAATTGTTAAGTATTGTTGTATTAAGGTCAATTTGCACAGTTCAGGGCTTTGTGAAAACAGCAAACATGATCCATGCAAAGAGGCCTGGCAATAATAATGAATCTTTGATTTTTTCTCAGCAAAGTTTCGAAAAGTTGTTGATGTTGCTGTAAAAACATTGAAGTCTGGAACAATGACATCAGAAGCATTCTTAGAAGAAGCAAGAATTATGCACAAACTGACTCACCACAGACTTGTACAGGTGAGTTGAGTTTTGTGTCTGAGGTTTTTTAGACTATTTTAACTAGAAAGTATTGAAATATTTTAACTTCCTTTAGACCATGATGGTAAAATAGCTAGGGCATTCATCTGCTGTTCAGCTACTGAAGGCTCAAAGGTCATTTGTTCACACATGCACACATACAGTCACTCTACCTCTCATACACATAGTCAGACTTTCTGGGTTCACCCAGTCAAAAAATAAAGGAGAGCGGATATTTTCTCTTGAAAAATACAATAATCTGCATGGTGCTGATCACATGATACAAAATATGTGCTTGTGATCATAGAAAATTATGGCCTTAGCTGTATACTCCTCATATGCAAATAGCATCAAATACAACATGCCTAGCAATGTAGTAGGTTAGGTAGACGTAGGTGCAGTGACTCATAGCTGATGGCTTGCATCAGTACTGGTGAACCAGACCCTGCTGCACCTCTTCACAGTTCCTCTAGTAACAGACTAACTAGTCTAGTCTAGCCAAATGAGTAGGGATTAAAGAGGTTCTCCATTAAAATTTTCTGCATTAAAGTCAAAATTATGTTCTACTTAACACATCTGGGCTGATGAAGCAGAGTAGTACGCACGGCAATATTCCTTTTTGACAAATCAAGTGTGAATGCGACCTTCCACTGTCTAGAGTTGATCTGCGGTTTGCGTCACATTGTGTGCTGTTCAATGACTGTTGTTAGAATTGTTTGACGCAAGTCATTTACATGTTACAACTCATTAATGTGGATTGCTCCGTCAAGTCAGCCGAAGTTTTATCTCTTTAGGGCACTTGCACCGTGTTTCGTTCGTTGTAGGCTGCATTCACTAGAGTAATTAGGAATCTATGGGCGCAGCCATTGTTGTGTGTGCTTCATCATCTTAATGGCTCATCGTATATCCCTAGACCGGCCATACACTAATTTTACGGTCTGTTGTTTGATGTGCGACAGGGATAATCCGACGACTGTGTTTTATATGTTCGGAATTGGAGTCAAAATGATGTCCTAACATCATCAAGTGCTGTACATTTTAAAAAATATGATGATCATCATTTTCAGGAGGATATGAACTTCCAGTCAATATGGTGGATAGACAGCAGGAACCATTGAAGGCTATGTATGAAAGTGTTCCTTGTTGCAGTTTCCTCATATTCCTAGTCCGGCTTGTTGCAGGAGCTACTGAGTTAGGTGCTCTGTGCACACCGTGAGCAGTGTTTCATCCGTTTTGGTCATGTTTCGATATTCCAATTGTTTACGATGAATGATGATATCGTTGACAAGGAACAGTTGGCTGTGTTCACTTTCTGTGCGGTTTCATCTTATGTCTTTTGACATGTGCTGAGACTGTTATGATGGGGACTACAGCTACCTTTCTTTGTTTGGGAGATGAGTTAGTAATTCGGATGATTCCACTGGCACGGGCGGTTGAGCAATTATGGATTTTAATGCGTTTGCAGTGAATCCGGGGCCTTCCATAACCAAAGAACCAAAGGATTAAAGCGGGAAGACAACCTGATACTCAAAAATGCCATGCTGAAGTTGGATGTGAAGGGCAGAAAGGCTTAAACAAACCACAACACAATGCATCTACGCTTACTTAATCTCCTTTTAAGGATGGGCAACGAAAGTGGCTTTCCATTCCTTTAGTCGTCATCAGGTGAATCCTGGAAAGAGATATTCATTTTGGTTATACAGAGATTCGATAGCTCAGTGGTTAGTGAACTGGACTACAAAGGACAAGAGGTAGGGTTCTATCCCAACAGACGACTTCCGGGTTCACCCAGCCTTAAATGGGTACCGGATTTTTTCTGGGAAGTAAAGCAGCGTGGACGTAATGCCGACCACATTATCCCAAAAATCATGTGCTGAAGGTCTGTAAAATTTATGGTCACTAACACCATATTCCCTATACGCCATTTGGCGTGACGGGAGCTCTTTACTTTTTATATTTTTTTTTTAATACAGAGATTCTAGACAGGCATAGGACTCCAGTTTGTAAATACCACACCTCTTGATACATAAGGATTAGTTAAACTGTAACAGAGATTGACAACAGATGCTGCAAAGCAAAGTGATTGTACAAAAGGCTCCATTGTTACAGAACAAATATGTGGCATTTAGAACACAATATTTCTCACTACAGTCTGCTATCAGTGCCAAATTTGGACATTAATAGCAAAAGAAAAAATAAAACTAAAATTAGATACCAAAGAAGAATACTGCATGTAACAAGAAGAGACAGTAAAAGAAATGAAAATTTAAGGAAAATAATTGGTGTAATACCATGCCTGGACCATGTTTAAAAAATAACAGATCAAATGGTATGATCATGTAACACAATCACTGTTAGACAACACCTCTCGGGGAGTCTTAACACTTTAAAAGTAGAGAAAGAGTAGATCTAGAAGATGATAACTAATCACAGACATCATGATAAACACCATACAGGAGAGACTTTACAGAGCACTGACCCATACACTTCACTTTATTTTGATGATGGAATGCAAGAGATGCAGAAGAAAGTAAAGTAAAGTAAAATAAGTTTGTTGACTAGTCTGATGTCTTCCCTTAGGACAGTCCAAGAGATGCTCAGCCTCCATCAGCATGTGTTCCCAGTAGGACGCTGGTTAGACGCAATTTCTCACCTATCCTATAAATTATTCCACCTGAACCAAATTTTAAAAAAATTGAAGTGTTGACCTGATTTTTATTCAATATCATCCACAGTTAATGGCAGTGGTTTCATCCTCAGAACCATTTTATATCATCACCGAGCTGATGCCAAATGGACCACTTGTTGAACTACTACGTTCGGACAATGGGAAGCAACTCAAGTTTCACCAACTCATAAGCATGAATGCTCAAGTAAAGAGACATTGTATACTGTTTAATTAACTGTTTTATTTTTATTATTTTTTATTATTAGCTTCATTATGTGCCTCTTTTAGTTTTTGGGACTCTACCTCATCATGATGATCGATGTTTCATGCTTTGTGATATTAACAATGAATTGCCTACGCTGCTATTCAAGCATTTCAGTCACATGGCCTTTGTTACACCATCGTGACCATTCCTCTCTGCTTGTCTTCTCCTCGTTCTTTTCTCTTGTTGCTAGACGAGTTCACAACCAGTGTCTCCTGCATGACTAGATACAGTGTATAATCATTCTTCTTCTGTAATCATTACTCATTCAGACTAGGATTCTTTGATATCTGTTGACTTTTTGGGGATTTGGTCTCTCTATAAACGTTCTCTTTCAGGGTAGTGGGTATGGGCCACATTTTCCTCTTCAAGTTTGTGTACTGGTGGCAGTCTTGTGGAATGCATTTTGTTGTTGTATCTGCTGGGGTGTAGTGCCACAGACTGATGGTACCTCCTATCTTGAGTTTGGAGTACATGTGGATGTCTTGTGGAATGCATTTTGTTGTTGTATCAGCTGGGTGTAGTGCCACAGACTGATGGTACCTCCTATCTTGAGTTTGGAGTACATGTGGATGTCTTGTGGAATGCATTTTGTTGTTGTATCAGCTGGGGTGTGGTGCCACAGACTGATGGTACCTCCTATCTTGAGTTTGGAGTACATGTGGATGTCTTGTGGAATGCATTTTGTTGTTGTATCAGCTGGGGTGTAGTGCCACAGACTGATGGTACCTCCTATCTTGAGTTTGGAGTACATGTGGATGTCTTGTGGAATGCATTTTGTTGTTGTATCTGCTGGGGTGTGGTGCCACAGACTGATGGTACCTCCTATCTTGAGTTTGGAGTACATGTGGATGTCTTGTGGAATGCATTTTGTTGTTGTATCAGCTGGGTGTAGTGCCACAGACTGATGGTACCTCCTATCTTGAGTTTGGAGTACATGTGGATGTCTTGTGGAATGCATTTTGTTGTTGTATCAGCTGGGGTGTGGTGCCACAGACTGATGGTACCTCCTATCTTGAGTTTGGAGTACATGTGGATGTCTTGTGGAATGCATTTTGTTGTTGTATCTGCTGGGGTGTAGTGCCACAGACTGATGGTACCTCCTATCTTGAGTTTGGAGTACATGTGGATGTCTTGTGGAATGCATTTTGTTGTTGTATCTGCTGGGGTGTGGTGCCACAGACTGATGGTACCTCCTATCTTGAGTTTGGAGTACATGTGGATGTCTTGTGGAATGCATTTTGTTGTTATATCTGCTGGGGTGTGGTGCCACAGACTGATGGTACCTCCTATCTTGAGTTTGGAGTACATGTGGATGTCTTGTGGAATGCATTTTGTTGTTGTATCTGCTGGGTGTGGTGCCACAGACTGATGGTACCTCCTATCTTGAGTTTGGAGTACATGTGGATGTCTTGTGGAATGCATTTTGTTGTTGTATCTGCTGGGGTGTGGTGCCACAGACTGATGGTACCTCCTATCTTGAGTTTGGAGTACATGTGGATGTCTTGTGGAATGCATTTTGTTGTTGTATCTGCTGGGGTGTAGTGCCACAGACTGATGGTACCTCCTATCTTGAGTTTGGAGTACATGTGGATGTCTTGTGGAATGCATTTTGTTGTTGTATCTGCTGGGGTGTAGTGCCACAGACTGATGGTACCTCCTATCTTGAGTTTGGAGTACATGTGGATGTCTTGTGGAATGCATTTTGTTGTTGTATCTGCTGGGGTGTGGTGCCACAGACTGATGGTACCTCCTATCTTGAGTTTGGAGTACATGTGGATGTCTTGTGGAATGCATTTTGTTGTTGTATCTGCTGGGGTGTGGTGCCACAGACTGATGGTACCTCCTATCTTGAGTTTGGAGTACATGTGGATGTCATGAGTTTGGAGTACATGTGGATGTCTTGTGGCCTTACAGGTGATGTGGTGGGTATCACTCCAGGAAATAATTTCTGGTACCCATTTTCAGAGGCTGTGTCAACTTGGGAGAGCATAGTTCCAGGTAAATGAGAGAGGAGAAGAAGATCTAGAAGAAGCTGGGTGCAAGATATCACAGACTAGTTGAGATTGGCTAACACAGCTCGCTTATATAAACAAATAATAATAAAAGTTATTTTCAGAGAAATATTGGTATCTCCCCATCATCTAACAGTAGTTTCAGTTCAATATAATGTTGCCTTCTCCACCAAAACAATCCTGGATTTGATAATGTTTACTTCCCTCAAGTGTTTGTAGATAATCAGACAATGATTGTCACTTGTGTATGTATGTACACATGCAAGCTTCAAACCTTAAAGGAATGTATCGACGATCGATAATATTGTTCATGTTTTGCAAAAAAAAAAAAAAAAAAGAACTCATGGGCTGAGCGCAGGTGCTCCTGTGGTAGTAAAGATAAGACATACAAAGGGCACTGTTTTTAAGGCCCCAAAAGTGTTCAAAATAAACAGACAATCAGTGAGAATGAAGTTTTAAAACTGCCACAGCTGGAATACAACATTAAGCAAGTAGAGGAAAGACAAACTGCAAGGACAAGTTAGATGAGTCATGAACTAACAAACTACTGAAATCAACAACATGCACACACTACTTCATCTGTTGAAAACTGCTTTCTCCTATGGGTTTGCCTGTAGTACTAAAACATCAGTTTTGATAACAATGAATACTTAATTCTTGTAATATTTCTTTTAAAATATTTCTTCCTTGTTTATAGTATACAGAGAAAGCATTTATCTACTCCTTTATTATTTGGTTATGGAAGGCCCCGGTATCACTGTAAACAAATTAAAATCCATAATTGCTCAACCGCCCATGCCAGCGTAATCATCTGAATTAATATCTCATCTCCCAAACAAAGAAAGGTAACTGTAGTCCCCATCATAGCAGTCTCAGCACATGCCAAAAGACATAAGGCGAAACCGCGCAGAAAGTGAACATAGCCAACTGTTCCGTGTCATACGATATAATCATTCATCGTAAACAATTGGAATGTCGAAATATGATCAAAATGGATGAAACACACAGCTCATGGTGTGCAGAGAGCACTTAACTCAGTAGCTCCTGCAACAAGCCGGACTTGGAATATGAGGAAACTGCAACAAGGAACACTTTTCATACATAGCTTTCAATGATTCCCGCCGCCTATCCACCATATACCGGAAGTTCACAACTCCTTTGTACAAGTAGAGAGTAGTGATGAATGAGTTGATCCAATGATGGACAAGAGGTTGAGATCAATCCTCATCTTCTAGGTCACTTAGTTTTAAATGGTTACCAAAGACCACTGGGAAGAAAAATGGCACTTGCACAGCGTTAACATTATCTGAAAAATGTGCCTGTGGTAAAATATAGGGCACTAGCACCATATTCCCTCTAATCCACAATTAAAGAGTTCTTTTGTTTATAATCTTTGCCATAATTTTTATCATAATCTCATCTATAGTTCGGCTGTAATCTTTGCCATAATTTTTATCATAATCTCTTCTATAGTTCGGCTGTAATCTTTGCCATAATTTTTATCATAATCTCTTCTATAGTTCGGCTGTAATCTTTGCCATAATTTTTATCATAATCTCTTCTATAGTTCGGCTGTAATCTTTGCCATAATTTTTATCATAATCTCTTCTATAGTTCGGCTGTAATCTTTGCCATAATTTTTATCATAATCTCTTCTATAGTTCGGCTGTAATCTTTGCCATAATTTTTATCATAATCTCTTCTATAGTTCGGCTGTAATCTTTGCCATAATTTTTATCATAATCTCTTCTATAGTTCGGCTGTAATCTTTGCCATAATTTTTATCATAATCTCTTCTATAGTTCGGCTGTAATCTTTGCCATAATTTTTATCATAATCTCTTCTATAGTTCGGCTGTAATCTTTGCCATAATTTTTATCATAATCTCTTCTATAGTTCGGCTGTAATCTTTGCCATAATCTTTACTGTGAACTCTGATGATATTGAAATTCTCGAAGTTGTTTTTAGAAAATAAAATTATTCTATTTGGCTTCTCAAGAGTACCAATAGTATTTTCTTTCTAGCTTAGTTATTTATAAAACAACATGTTTGAATTGCAGACTGACATTCTCCACTTAACCCGTTTGGGGAAAGAATTAACACCAGTATCGCTGAGTTTGGTAAGATATTCACAGTAAAACAAATGCAGTTACCACCGCTGCTGCTACAACCACTGCAGCAACAGATGCTCTGGTCTAGGACAATAAAGTTGAATACTACACTAACTTATGGATTAGCATATGTTATGTTGTTATGACACATTCTTTACCCTAGCTCACAAATAGACGGCCTGTAGCTAATTGAATACAAATCTGTCATACTCTAAATAAGGTGGTTTAGTTCATGGATTCAGCTTCACTGCAGTCGGGAATCTCCCCATATCTGCTCCACTCATATCAAAGCTTCCCCCAAGCATGTTGACCATAGCAAGTTCTGTTGATATGGCCGATTACCATGCAGCCCTAATCGGCGGCACAGGCGAAGACTCAAAACACTTCCATTGAATAGAGTGCAAGGTCACCTCCCTACTCCAGCTTCCTTGAAAACACATATTTAAAAGAATCAAAGCAAACAAAACGATTTAAACGACTATGTTAGTCTCTGCAAAGACGACTATGTTAGTCTCTGCCATTTTGCATTGTTGGTTGTTGTGTTAGCAAGGTCAAACTCCAGTGCAAGCAAAGTCAGCTGCATGGGTGACAATTTAAAACATCACCAAAAAGAGAGTACCCTCAAATGAGGTGGACGCTTGTTCTATCCACGGCAGGATAAAAAATATTGTGTGACCTAAACACCGCATGATGACCTCATGGACTGTACTACTTTTATTACCTATCTATCTATCTATTGTCCTTTCGAGCCGAAGACGGCACATAGGGCAGAACCACAATCTCAAAAACAGAAACTTTTGCGTGCCAAAATGGCACATATTGCAGAGATCACTGCTCTAAAATCTATGGCACTGTTTCCATAACAATACTTTTTACAATGACAGCCATCGATCAACCTCCTTAGTCGCCTCTTACGACATGCCTGGAAGGTAATTTTATTACCTAACACTGTGGAAACCCTTGCCTGGCTCAAGAAATGAGATAAATGCTGTAATGGTAATTATTTTAGTTTTATGTTTTTTTTACAGCTCATAAGCACAAATAAACATGTTTATGTTAATTTAATCTTTTACAGATTGCAGAAGGTATGTCCTATCTAGAGTCTAAAAACTACATCCACAGAGATTTGAGGGCAGCAAACATCCTTGTAGGAGAGCGCTTTGATGTCAAGGTTGCTGACTTTGGTCTGGCCAGGATTCTTAATTCAGAGGTTTATAATGCCGAACGAAGTAAATATAATTTAATTCCTTATGTAGTTTGATTTTTGTGCCTTCGATACTTAAAAACCCTGAAATTTTTTTTTCTTACTTTAATCTTGACACCCAATCTTCAAAGAAAGAAAATACTAGATAGCTTGGTGTCATGGCATTGAAAGCAGTCAACAACAGAACTGATACGATGCACTGTAGATAGAAGATTGTGGAAGGACATGATCGCCTACGCCAACCGGTATGGTACATGATGATGATGAATCTTGACACTAATTTTTAAAAAAAGGATACTCTTTTTGAAGTGTATTATCTGCGTGTGTGGTGTGTTTGTTTTGTATAAGAGAGAATTCTTGAATATTGGTTACAAATGTTAAATGTTTATTTTGTTTGTCAGTGATGTATTAATCCATTTACTGACAATTAACATTTTTTAAAAATTCTAAACTTTGCCTTATCTACATTCTGGTATATGAACTACTTTCACTCATCCACAAATCAATAACTCATTGCCTAAAGGCCCTGTCAGTCTTGTCTACATGGTCGGGTGACAGCACTGCCAGGTGTATGGGCTCTGACAACCCATCATTACATGTATGTGCTCTGACAACCCAACGTTACATGTATGTGCTCTGACAACCCATCATTACATGTTTGTGCTCTGACAACCCATCGTTACATGTATGTGCTCTGACAACCCATCATTACATGTATGTGCTCTGACAACCCGTCATTACATGTATGTGTTCTGACAACCCATAATTCATTGTATGTGCTCTGACAACCCATCATTACATGTATGTGCTCTGACAACCCATCGTTACATGTATGTGCTCTGACAACCCATAATTCATTGTATGTGCTCTGACAACCCATCATTACATGTATGTGCTCTGACAACCCATCATTACATGTATGTGCTCTGACAACCCATCATTACATGTATGTGTTCTGACAACCCATAATTCATTGTATGTGCTCTGACAACCAAATGTTAGCATTCACCCAGTAAGTGGGCATGCATTGTGTCACTAGTTTATGGCAGACCAGCGATGTTTGTGTCTTTAGGCCTGACACATCCACCTTTAGCATAGGTAGATTTCTTCTTCTTCTTCTACCTTTTTAGCTCCCAGTGGAGCATAGGTCTTCAACAAACACTTTCCAAGTCATTCTGTTTTTTGCCATTCTTTTAAGATCCTTCCATGTCTTCCCCATCATCTTCATCTCTGCTTCTATCTGTCTTCTCCAAGAATTCCTTGGTCTTCCTCTTTGTCTTTTCCCCTGGGGATTCCAAAAATGGGTAGGTTTGCTTAACAATATTTGCCCAGGCATTTGGTCATTTATAGCCTCCTCTTTTATACTTTTAACTGCCAAGGACAAGAGTGCACACTGGAGTCTACTTTTTATTGCCATTTTTGGAGGAGGCTAGACATTGGATTTCACAATACAGAGACCAGTGGAGGATAAAGCCATGAGGAAACCATGGCTTTGAAGTGAAAAAAAATTCCCACCACCCCTGTGGAGGAATTTGAATTCAAGACCTTCTGTCCAAAGGCCGATGTCTTACATCTGAACCACCCAATCTCCAAACAATGATGAATGTGTCAGGAATACTGTGATGATATTACCTCTGACTACAATGAACATTTTATTTGTTCATTTACCTTCACCTGTGAGATTTATTCCAATTCAACTCTATTTAGGACTATTTAATATGATCATTACTTTTCAGATACAAAATTCCCCATCAAATGGACAGCGCCTGAAGCAGCTAATTTTAGACAATTCAGTATTAAGTCAGATGTATGGTCATTTGGCGTCCTTATGTATGAGATTATCACTTTTGGCAAAAATCCATATCCTGGTAAGTTTATCATTTCTTTAAGTTTATGTGTGTATTTTGTCTCATTACATATATGTATTTTGTCTCGTTACATATATGTATTTTGTCTCGTTACATATGTGTGTATTTTGTCTCATTACATGTGAGTGATTTTTGTGTGCTTTGTTATCTGTGTCAGTTGTTTTCACTTCTTTCTGGGTTTTTTTTTCTGCATTCAGTCTTGTGTTGTTGTGAGGTTTTTTTTCTTTGTTCTATATTGTTTATTTTTGTCTGAAGTTTTGCCAAATTACAATTGTTTATTAACCTTTTTATGGAGAGAATACAATATACCATAATCGAGTTAGTTTAAGCTTATTTTGTGCTCCTGTAATAATTATAAGCATATTTTTTTTTTTTTTTGTGTGCATATTTCTAGCTTCATAGGTTTAAGATTTCCTTGCATCTTTTCACTGGGAAACCTGTACACAGACCCAAAAAAAAATCTTACATGTCCATTTTCCTCCCTTGCTACTAATTTTGGATGTGGTGTTGCTGGTTGATCTTGACATCTTTGTTTTTTGTCTTTTTTTTTTTTTGGCTGGCAAGGCACTATCTGTTTAACCTCAGACTTCTTCTGTCTATCCTCCATTGTCGTTGGCATCGAGGGGAGATACAATCTGCGATTCTTTGCTCTTCTGTTGGCCTCTTCTCGTGTTATGCCTCCTAGTGACTCTAGTATTTCCTTTATCTATCTCTTTCTCGATCTTCGTCTTGATCTGGCATTTTCGTAGTGTTTGTTTATGGCTCTTCGCGATTGTTTCTCCATTATTTTGGCTCTGAGCACTTTTGTGTGTATGTTACATTGTCCTCTGCCGCCGTGCAAGTTCTGTTGCAAGTCCTGTTGTTTATGTTACCAATTCTTGCCCGTGCACTGTGATCACTGTTGTCCGTGACCTGTTTTCCAATCGTGTTGTTTCTCTACATTTTTATTGTTTTCACACACAAACTGCTATTACACACTCTTAAAAAACAAAATTCTATGTTTATAATCTTTGATTGTTTAACATTAACATCTTTAACACAAAAGAAAAAAACCTCAGACTACACCTTCAAAAATATACTAGACTACAATTGTTATTAAAAGTGTTGCTAAAACTACATTTTCAATTGTTATGTGTGTTCATGTAGTGTGTCTAATTGATATTTATAGTCCATTTAAAATGTAGGTTTTTTATGATTTGATTGGCTAGTGCTTATGTGAAATGAGCCATTTTTGTACATCATCGTAATTTATGTGAGCCCCTCAACTTCCGCAAGGGAGTTGATGTCTTCCATTATTGCTTCTATTATAAGTGTTCTTAGTGAAATCCCTGCTAGGTCTTGACTAATTTTCATAATTTTTTTCCAAAAGTCAAGATTTCTGTTTTAATAACAGTGGATGTTTCATGATGATGGCTTGCTAGACCTAGCTGATCAAACATCCATAACAAGCATTAAGAAAACGATCATCTTGAAAACCAAACAAAAAACTACAAAATAACACCCATGATACAATATTTTTTCCTACCTTTTATCTTTTTTAATTAAGTACCACTTAACAAATTTTTATTTATTTATTAAATCTAGGTCAGAGTGGCCCAGAAGTACTGAATATGGTCGAAAGTGGAGGAAGGATGGCTAAACCTGTAGGAGGACCAATTGAAGTGTCAGATTTTTACTATGAAATGATGCTCAAATGTTGGAACCAAAAGCCAGAAGCAAGACCAACCTTTGAATTTATTTTTGTCTTTTTTGACAACTATTTTATAAATGTTGAACCAGACTACAAAGGAATGAATGAATGATGAACACTTCCTGTTTAGTTTAGTTGATGTATATATGAAAGTCATTCCCATTCGTGCATTTTAATAATTAATTAATTTAATTTTTGAAATTTAGCTTTAATTTTAGAGAGGTCTTTTAACCATTTTAGTCAGTACTGAACCGTTATGGAACCTTGGTGGCTGAATGGTTAGTATACTCTCTTCCTGACCAGAAGAATCTGGGTTTTATTCCCAGAGGTGACAAATTTTTGTTCAGGCTGTCAAGGGTTCACCCAGCCTCTACAAATGGGTACCAGAGATTTTTCTTGGAAGTAAAGATGGCCTGGCGTGATATCAACACACGTCACCCAAAAGTGTGCCATGCTCATGGAAAAATATAGTAACTATAACACTATATTTTCCATATGCCTAGCAAAGCTAGGATGGAACCTTTACTGAATCCTTACGATTTGCCACACATCTAATTAGAGTGCTGGAACTGACTATAGTTGTGTACCTTAATGTGTGGTGTATGCCGATTATTTACATCATTGGTTACTTTGTGCTGCTGCCTTAGAAAATACTCCACATTTCTAACTAGAGTGCTAGCACTGACTATAGTTGTGAATGTATGTGCCTTAATGTGTGGTGTATGCCGATTAAATATATCATTGATTACTTTGCGCTGCTGCTTTAGTAAATATGTTAGCATCATTTTTCTACATTAGGCAGTGAGGGTTGCACACAGACTTATGGAATCTTCTTTGATTTTGATTACATATCTTGTAGCATTGCTTGTTGGTAGATTGTTTAGTTTAGATTTTTTTTTACATTTTTAAGTTCTACCACTACAACCGCTGGCTCAAAATTATGGTAAAAAAAAAAATTTGGTAAAATTGTGTTCATGTAAAAAAAAAAATTTGTGTTGATGAAAAAAAAAATGGATAAAATTGTGTTGATGAAAAAAAAATTGATAAAATTGTTTTAATAGAAAAAAAACATTAATAAAAAGTATGTGAGATCAAGGTAAGTAAACTCCCTGATATTTGACTATTTAAAAGTTAATTATGTTAATATAAAGAGAATTACTCAAAGACAAATCACTTTTTTTATATTAAATAAGCAATATTTCAAAAGCAGTACTTCTTTTCTGAAAATTATTTTTATCATTTATTTCATTTGGAATAATTATTTTAGTAATATTTTTTTGTATTTTGCAGTTGAAATGAAGATGGAGATTAACTGCAACAAATTCACAACTGCTTACGTTTAAAGTTTCTCAGAAAAAGATCTGACACCATGCAATTGTATAACTCAAAAGATGACATTACTCTTACGTTAGTTTTCATGTATTTAAATCTGACTCATAACGTATCCATACAATATGCAGATCCCACCGTGCAGGTGCAGATTTGTGCATATAGATCAGGGTTCTCCTTGTTTTTCAAGGAGAAGATTGGAGCACCTATGGATGTGTCCAAAGTGCTGTGATGATGATAATTCTAACTTATCTTAACAAAACAACATGAAAATTAGCATATTTAACACAAATGTAGAAAATGAGTCGATCACCTGCCCACTTAACATTGATATTAAAATGATATCAGACTTAATTAAGCAGGTACAGATTTCTTGAAGTGCCTGGTAAGAATTGTCATAGAGCCTGGAATAGGAAATTTGACAGAAAGTCAATGAAGGGACATATTATTGTTATCAAATCTCAAACATCCATAAAATGATAAGACACAGATAAAATATAAACAGTACCTTCTTACCATTTCATGTGTTAAGAATGGAGTTATAGTTCCTATCTAAGGAGGGAGAGAGGATACCGACATCTGTGATGAAATGTTCAAGAGCAATTTTCACCAGGAGAGAATTCTAAGATTTGTATTCTGAGAGATGTAAAATTTTTCCAGTGCCATCAGACATACCTCTGTATGTACCAGAAAAGTCTCTATTTTGGGTGAACTTTTCAGTCTTAGCAAAACATTCAATCACACGTTTATACTTTGACTCCTTCATATTAAAGTGCAGACCAACCCTCGTATCAAACACTTTCTCACTTTTATAATCCTGCAAATTTATATCCCCCTCCCCCTCCTCCTCCTTCTCCTACTCCTAATATTTTATAGTTATTTTGTCACCACAAGTTGGTTTGTCAGATATTTCCTAATGTCGTTTGATGCTTACATTTATTTATTTACAACATTTGATATTTGCTTGCCTACTTGTGTTTGTCCAATGACTAATGGAATACATCACTTTATCATCCACCCTTAAAAGGATGTTAAGTGGCATGTATACATTGTGTTGTGGTTAGCAGTAAAACTGTGATATTTGCGCCTTTCAGCTCAACACATCCGACTTCAGCATGTTATTTTTTAATACCGGGTTGTCTTCCCTCTTCGATCCATACTCGCTTGGCCAGACTAGATAGATTAGTCTGTTACTAGAGGCACCACGGAGAGGTGGAGTAGGGTCTGGATGGATCTGGTTCACTGATCCTGGCACAAGCCATCAGCTGTGGGTTGCAGACAACTCTCAAATCTGCTACTGTTAGGCTCCTTGCCTCCATTTGATATTTAAAAACTTGAAGTGATTAAAAAATTACACAAACCCAGGTAGCAAAGACTCACTACAGATAACGTCATGGATATTAAGTTCTTTTTGCTTTGTTATGTGGTCCTTTTTGTAGATAATTTATAGAAGAAACTGTACATAGTAATGAGATATACAAAATGGTGTTAGCTGCAAACATGAAGCATGATAGTGATTTTGTTTCTTTGCTAGCTAATAGCTAATAATCTTTTACCTTTGTTTAAAACTTACTGCTGATCAAATTATAATTAATATATATATGTTCAAATTACAGTAAAGCTGTCATTGTAAAAAGTATTGTTATGGAAACAGCGCCATATATTTTAGAGCAGTGATCTCTGCAATATGTGCCATTTTGGCACGCAAGGTTTCTGTTTTAAGATTGTGGCTCTGCCCTATGTGCCGTCTTCGGCTCCAAAGGACAATAGATAGATAGAAATTACAGTAACTGCCTTATGTGGTTTGAGGCATATGAAGACCCATAGCTCGTTTTAAGGGTGAAACAGTTCAACAAGATGGTGACACCCTTGCAACAGTGCACCAAGCAAGAGCAGCGAAGTGTGAGATTCTTGTTTACCGAAGGTGTGAAACCATAATAGATTCATCACTGGATGAGAGTTCAGTTTGGTAGCAGGTGCATGAATAAGGTGTATGGATGAATGGAGAAGTTCAAGATCAGCATCACTAGTGTAGAGGATTCTCCTACCCTGGGCCAGCACTCATGGCAGTCGCAGAAGACAATATTGCAGCTATGGAGAGCATGATACAGAAAAACCAGTGGATCACTGTCAATGAATACACATAACTAATAAAAATGTAGGTTTAACTAAAACTTGTTAATGGCAACTATGGCCTTGTATAACCTTAAAGACAGAGACTGAACTGTTTGTGCCTTGCCAAGGAAAACAAAAAACCTAAGATCAACCAGACACCACTGCTGGGGTCTTGGGGAGAACGAATGTCTTTTCTCATTAGTAAGACTCTTTCTTTGTTTTGGTGTACAGGTCTGCCTTTAAAAGAGATGGAAGGTGTGATTTCACAATTATCAGTAACTTATGTTTCTCATTATTATTCTAGAAGTTAACTTACGTTTCTTATTATTCTTGGAGTTAACTTACGTTTCTTGTTATTATTCTTGGAGTTAACTTATGTTTATCTTTATTATTCTTGAAGTTATTTTATGTTTTTCGTTATTATTCTTGGAGTTAACTTACATTTATCTTCATTATTCTTGAAGTTATTTTGTGTTTCTCGTTATTATTCTTGGAGTTAACTTACGTTTATCTACATTATTCTTGAAGTTATTTTATGTTTCTCGTTATTATTCTTGGAGTTAATTTATGTTTCTCGTGAACTATTCTTGGAGTTAACTTACGTTTATCTTCATTATTCTTGAAGTTATTTTATGTTTCTCATTATTATTCTTGGAGTTAATTTATATTTCTCGTTAACTATTCTTGAGGTGATTAACCCATATCCAATAAGCCTACACACAGGCATTTTCCTCTCCAGACACATTTCACGTGTAATTATAAATCACTTTAGGTTCACAACCTTCATCTGTAAGAAATTCACTAATAACTCTTTGCTTCTGGCATATGCTTGCAATCACCATCTTATCAACTAAAGCAATGAAACTTTCAGGTGACAGATTGCTGTAACTTTTTCTTTTTTTAAGTGATAGAAGATTTCAGAATGTTCCTGTGACTTTCTTAACAACTGTATCATTTATATATTTATTTTTACATTTTTTTTTTAATATTACAATTGTAAAAAATAATGATATCAATATATATATTGTATTTATAAATATATAAATTTGAAAAGGTTAAATTTACAATTATGTTGATCCTTATATTTTTTATATGAGTGTTCCAATTATCATTTTTATTTCGTACATCCAGAATTTTAAAGAAATATATTACTTCTAACAGAATCATTATCACCCCTTTTAAATTTTTCCACTTATTCTTACGAAGTTAAACAACTCCAGCATTTGTTCAATTTTAATGAACATGTACCATATTATAAATTCTTTAAATGTTTACAGTAAAGATCTGATAATAATAACGAACATGTACCTGGCAATTAACACCAGTTATTAAAAATGGCAACTTAATTATTGCTGTTTCAACAGATAAAACAGGATTTTTAAAAAAAAGTACAGGTTCCCTCCATGCTTTGCCAGGCGTATGGAGAATATCGTGTTAGTGACCATATTTTTCTATGACCACGGCACATTTTTGGGTGATTTGGTCGATATCATGTCAAGCCTCCTTTACTTCCCAGAAAAATCTCTGGTACCAATTTTTAGAGATTGGGTGAACCCTGGAGCCTTGTCAGTCCGAAAAAAAAAATCTGCCACTGCTGGGGATCAAACCTGGACCCTTCTGGTCAGGAAGTGAGCACACTAACCACTCAGCCACCTAGGCACCAGGATTCAGGCAAGGTAATTAATTGTCACTAAATTTATAAAAATCTGCATAAGTTAGTTCCCTTTGGACCAAAGGCAGCACATAAGGCAGAAGTTTTAGCTTTCCACGACTGACAATTTGTTGCTAGTTCTTGTAAGTCTAGCTTGTTTCTTATCTGTATTGTGAGTTTATATTTGAATCAATAGAGGTCACAACCGGAATATCAATAGGTGGTTGCAATATAAGCAAGTTAAGATAGATTACAGATATGTTGAACAAAGAAAATGATAGTCTGAAATGCAGAATTAAAGTTTGTTTCCATTCACCAGCTCTGGCAAAGCCTTGGTGTGTCACATGGGCTTTTTCAGGGGCTGAATTTTGTGTAAATACTTGTTTTGTTCGTGGTACACTCTGACTTTAAGTGCCCTCGGTGTGAGTGTTTCTTATCATACCTGCAGATATCCTCCAATTTTTGAAGTGATGTTATTTTTATTTATTAAAAATCTGATATTTTAAATAAATTTTTTCTTACGGTTTTGCCAAAAATGTTTAAGAGCTTGCCTTTTTTTATTTGTAACTGTCAAGGGTTCTTTAATTTGCACAAAGTGCAAATAGAATCACTTGTTTTTCACAATTATCTGAGGAAATTATATATCTGAGATCTCACTACCAAAGAATGGGAAAGAATAAATCCTTGAAGAAAGCACAGATTTGATGAGAAAATGTGCACATTTTGTGGTGGGATTTGAACCTGTGACCTTTTTTTGTCCAATGTTGAATGTCTAACTTCTTCGCCACTTAGATATCCCAGTATTAAAGTAAATGGAATGAAATTAAAAGAGGTCAATGACTTAAAACACCTGGTAATGATATCTTTAGATGGTAGATGTACAATAGAGGTGAGATACAGAATAACTCTTGAAAAGACTGCATTCCAAAATTCGAAAAAATTATTATGGAACCCATTTTTGACATTGGAGTTCAGAAAAAGAGTTCTTCATTGTTGTGCAGGGCTGGTCTTGACAAAAGGATGGGAATCACAGACATTCAGACAATAAACCAGAAAATGAATCACAGACATTCAGACAATAAACCAGAAAATGAATCACAGACATTCAGACAATAAACCAGAAAATGAATCACAGACATTCAGACAATAAACCAGAAAATGAATCACAGACATTCAGACAATAAACCAGAAAATGAATCACAGACATTCAGACAATAAACCAGAAAATGAATCACAGACATTCAGACAATAAACCAGAAAATCTTTGGAGGCCACATAACATAGTTTTACAGAAGAATGTTGAGAATGCCTGTGCAGCTGAAAAGTATAAAGAGGATGTTCTAAAAGAGGTCAATGCTGTAGGAAAACATAATACCAACATAGTAAGAAACAAACAATTTTTTTTAAATAACGTAAAGTGAGCTTGTTATTAAGAAGCGCAAAATAAAATAGTTTGTCCACGTATCCTGATCATATGGCCTATAAAAGACCATTCTGTGGGAAACTGTGAAAGGAGCAAGAAGTACAGGCATGCAGAGACAGAGATAGGAAGATAACACAAAGGAACGAACATGCCTCAACTTTGCAGAGTCTCAAAGAATGACAGAAGATAAAAAGTAATGAAAAAAGTTGAATAAGTCTGTCAGTGGTGCCCCAACAGCTGCCAGGGTTATAGGACAATAAATGAGAAGAAGAATGAGAAGGGAGCAGCTGGAGCATGTAAGGTGCAGATGGAACGTATGATAAAGTAGAGGAAAGAAGAGATTGAAATAAACAGAGACAAGATACCAAACAGCTTAAAACAGTGTCGTGGCAGTAATTAAACAGTAGAATTGATTAGACAAGCTTCTGAAGAGGTATGAGTGATCAACATTGCCAGCAAGCATGGTACTTAATATGAACAAAGTGTTGTTAAAGAGACACAACACAAAAAGGGAGCTCTTAAAAAACATCAGAAAGAAGCAATCAACATTTTTTGGACACATCATGAGAAGAGGAAAGTTGGAATACTTGGTTACAAATGGCAAAATAAAAGGAAAGAGAGATCACGGGCGACAAAGAGAGAAAATACTGGATAGCTTGGTGTCATGGCATGGAAAACAGTCAACAGCAGAACTGATACGATGCACTGTAGATAGAAGATTGTGGAGAGACATGATCACCTACACCAACCGGTATGGCACATGATGATGATGATGTTGTTAAAGAAAAAAATGGCATTTTTATCATATCTGGTAATATTGATGGATTCCTATGAGGTTCGGGAATAAGGGAATGGGATTTGAGTCTATCTAATGGTTTATATTCAGGTTCTATTTCACCTGTTCCTCATAGGAAACAACATTCGTGTGCTTAAAAAATATAACGGAAAATTTTGATTTAATGTGACACTGTTAATGTAAGCCATTAACTCTTAATTAATGATGGTTTGTGATGTGTGATCATGTTGGTGATATGATTGACGGCATACTTGAGCTCCTGGGTTCTGCTGGTGAGCTTAGAACCTGGGAATCTATTTGTTCTAGAGGTAATGCAATACTGTATCTTCTGTATCAGCAAGCAAAACCACTACAGGAAATACCGCAGCCCTCATTTCATGTGTTCAGTTGCAAACTGCTCCCAATGTGCCCTACAGGAAATCACATAGTATCTTAATCCGCTCCTATTGGAGTAAATTAAACAAACTACACAATTTTTGCCTCAATCATACATTTTTCTTTAAAAAAGTGCTGTTTAAAAAAATTGATCACTAATGTACATCCTAAGATTTAAATCTCTCAGGGAAGATAAAATTGAGGTTATATTGTGATATGACCCAACAGTCTTCCTCAATATAAGTTTATCTTCCACATTATATTTTTTATATCATGCATATGCTGTACTTATATATGTATATTTATTTTTATAAAGCATTATATTGTTGAAATGTTCGCTATAAAACTGCATAATTTGATCTATTCAGGTTTTTAATATAATGTGATTTAACATTCCAGCTATTATATTTTATTTGGAAGCCATTTACACATGAAGTGCCTTTTTATTTCTTTGATGAAAATGTTAAACATTGCTTGTACTTTTTAATGTTGTTGCTGTATTCTTGATTATATTGAAATATAATTAACATTCCTTGTTGTTTCTTATTACTTAGCACGCGAGTTTCCACCCATATGTGCTCGGCCGTCTATCCAGAAATGTCTGGATATTTCTGTATAGTGTCACCTCAAGCATCGAACTCAGATGCGAAGCAACATTCCTCACCTTCCCAAGGTATTACCCTGGTACCCATTTCTGCCAACGGCTGGGTCGACCGTGGGGGTATTTTTTTTTCAAACTACGAGTAGAATTCACACTGCTCCCAGCGGGAATCGAACCCGGGTTGACCGAACGTCGGTAGTCCAGTCGGGTGGTTTTCCCAACTCGACTACTGAGGCCCCCTCAGAGAACATGGTTTTAGTGCCAACATATGGAGAAGGTAGGCTTCATCATCAGGCCTATTGGTGTAGGTGATCATGTCTCTCCACAACTTTCGATCTCGGCAGCTATTTATCATTTCTGTTGTTGACCGTCTGCCAAGCCATTCTCTTAAGCTGTCTGTTATTTTTTCTCTTTGCTTCCCTCTATCTCTTCGTCCCTCAATTTTTCCAGTTGTTACAATATATTCCAGTTGTTCTCTTCTCATTACATGGCCAAAAAATGATGATTGTTTCTTCCTAATATTGGAAATTAGCTCTCATATTGAAGGTAGGCTTAGTGCCAACATATGAAGAAAGTAGTCTTAGTGTAAACATATGGAGAATTTCATCTTAGTGCCAACATATGGAGAATTTCATCTTAGTGCCAACATATGGAGAATGTGGTCTTAGTGCTAACCTATGGAGAATATGTTGTAGTGTCAACATATGATGAAGGTGGTCTTTGTGCCAACATATGGAGAATATTGTCTTCATCATCAAATACCTGGCCTGCTGGCATAAGTGATTGTGTCTCTCCACAACTTTTGATCTCGACAGTTATTTATCATTTCTGTTGTTGACCTTCTGCCAAGCCATTCTCTTAAGCTGTGTGGTATCTTTTCTCTTTGCTTCCCTCTATCTCGTTGTCCCTCAATTTTCCCAGTTGTTACAATATATTCCAGTTGTTCTCTTCTCATTACATGGCCAAAAATGATGTTTGTTTCTTCCTAATATTGGAAATTAGCTCTCTTTTTGCTTTGGCCTCTTTCAGAACGTTTTCATTACTCATGATTGTACAAAGAAATTACGATGGTGGTTTTCTGTTGCCTTCCATCAGTTTGTTTATGATTGGCTAAGCTAACCTTTGACTAAAAAGTCTCACCCACAAGGCAGTGCGGTTGTTTTACTTCAGGGTACCCTCCATTAGCCTTTTACTCTCCCGAATATACCTGCAAGGAGCAGGGCAGCCACAGGTTGTACTGTTTACTGCATACAGTTGCAGGTAAAATTATCTGACCTGACACCTAACATGGTCTTAGTACTAACATATTAAAAAGGTGGTCTTTGTGCCAACATATGGAGAATGTGATCTTTGTGTCAACATATGGAAAAGGTAGTCTTAGTGCCAACATATGGAGAATGTGATCTTTGTGCCAACATATGGAAAAGGTAGTCTTAGTGCCAACATATGGAGAATGTGGTCTTAGTGCCAACTTATGGAGAATGTAGTGTTAGTGCCCATATTTTTAAGTGATCATTGTTACATTTTATAACACTAGTCACCATTTCATAGTCTTAAGGCAGTACTTGTCAAAGCAAATGGAAGAAGTTATACCATAAACAATTTGAGGATAGTAAAAGCTATGGATTATATAATGTTCATTTTGGTTGTGGTCACCTTGGTCCTTGCTGTTTTCAGTGTGAAATGTTAATTAATCTGAGATTAAATAAAATAAATGTTGATAACATGATCTGTTTGAATGTTTTTTAACAAATTAATTTATCAGTATGTCCTGTTATCATCATGAAAAAATAATAGCAGTAATAATGATAATTATAATAATAACAGTGATATTATTTTTGTGTTCGCCAGCTTTCACCTCTGGCAAAGTCCCTAGAGACTAGAAACTGAATTTTGCGTGTTAATATGTTTTTCCCTGGCAGCTTTGTGCACAGGAGTCCCACGCTGCACAGGCAGATAACTCCATCTTTGGAGGTACTCATATTTTTCCTGTCGATCAGTAATTGACGTTTCAAGCCAGCCCTCGCTGCTGAGACCAGGGATGGTTGTCGCAGAAAGAAATCAAAAATAAACAAAATCCCAACTGGTGCAGCTGGGATTTGAACTCCAATCCTCTCTGTCTTGAGACTGGTGTCTTGCTTTGAGACCAACCAGTCCCCCCGATGTGAGTTTGTTGCTCTTTACAGCTCATGGTATATGACCTAAGTTGACTTAATTTAATCACTCTCTGTTGTGAATTTGTTGCTCTTTACAGCTCATGGTATATGACCTAAGTTGACATAATTTAATCACTCTCTGTTGTGAGTTTGTTGCTCTTTACAGCTCATGATATATGACCTAAGTTGACGTAATTTAATCACTCTCTGTTGTGAGTTTGTTGCTCTTTACAGCTCACGGTATATGACCTAAGTTGACTTAATTTAATCACTCTCTGTTGTGAGTTTGTTGCTCTTTACAGCTCATGATATATGACCTAAGTTGACTTAATTTAATCACTCTCTGTTGTGAGTTTGTTGCTCTTTACAGCTCATGGTATATGACCTAAGTTGACTTAATTTAATCACTCTCTGTTGTGAGTTTGTTGCTCTTTACAGCTCATGGTATATGACCTAAGTTGACTTAATTTAATCACTCTCTGTTGTGAATTTGTTGCTCTTTACAGCATCATGGTCTCTGATCTAAGTTGATTTTGTACTCTCAACCTTGAGTATGTTGCCCTTTACAGTCTGTGATCTACGTTGACTTGATTGATAACTCTTGGCTGTGAGTTTGTTAGCCTTTACAGTCCATGTCCTCACTATTACATATACTGGAATGAACACTGCAGCCACATTTAACTCACCATATGTCACAATAAACAAAAGATGATTAACCCAATTAACAACAAACAATGAGAAATGCACTATCATCAATATTATTAAGTATGACACTAATGGATTGACTGCTCGCAATTGTGTTTACTCTCGCTGGTGCTAAGGAGTTTGTGCACTGTGCTGAAACCTTTCTATATAATCAGGCAAGTGTTTGAAGCATTGATCATGTCTAGTGATGATGATGGTGGTTCTACATACAAGAAATATGACATTTTCAGTAGATGAGCGCTTGAAGTATCTCAATACTATAGCCACAGTAAAAGTGATGTCGCAGTTATCAATACAAAACTTGATCCTTCTCAATCTAAAAAGATTAATTAATTAATTTTTTTTTCTAATCTTTGGTCTACTTGAAATACTAAAATACTAAAAATGACCTCATCAGGTTGCATATCCTTTGCAAAACATTGCACTCATCATAGATGATCGGTAAGAATCTCTATCTCTAGCCAGACCTTCCATCAATTCTTCTCTTGTCATGTTAAAGATATCTTTGGAGTCTTCGAACCATCTTCTTGGTCTGCTCCTGCATCGTCTTCGTAGAACAGTACCTTCAAGCAATCTTCTTTCCAGGCAACTGAGTCATTTGACGTGGTCATAGTATTTTCATTTCTAGATAGGCAGCAATATATAAATATCGTGTGAGGCCGCGTGTAAACCTGGAAAAACTTGAACAATAAACATAATATTGTTTTGGAAAGTTGTGTCTTACTTCTGCTGTTTCTGATTTATTGGAAGGTCCCTGGCCGAAACGTTATATTTCGTCTTATTTCCCTATTAGTTTAGTGCCCAAAACAAACAACTTTCGTTCACTTTTTTTTTCAAATTTGTCCAGCTTATCTCACGGCCACACACTGCATTAATATAGTTGTGTCTATCTTGGATAGAGCGCTGGCTTGACGATTAAATGACAATGGGTTCGATCACAGGAAATTGAGGAAAATATGAACAGTTGCGGCCTAATATGACTTGACATACGCCTTGCAGCTCTCCGTGGAACAAAGGGTCGCAACCATACTCTGCCAACTCACCCGGTTCTGTGCTATCTTCTACCGTGGAGCAACCACACTCTGCCAACTCACCCGGTTCTGTGCTATCTTCTACCGTGGAGCAACCACACTCTGCCAACTCACCCGGTTCTGTGCTATCTTCTACCGTGGAGCAACCACACTCTGCCAACTCACACGGTTATGTGCTATCTTCTACCGTGGAGCAACCACACCGTCAACTCACCCGGTTCTGTGTTATCTTCTACCATGGAACAACCACACTCTGTCAACTCACCCGGTTCTGTGCTATCTTCTACCTTGGAACAACCACACTCTGTCAACTCCCCCGGTTCTGTATTATCTTCTACCATGGAACAACCACACTCTGTCAACTCACCCGGTTCTGTGTTATCTTCTACCATGGAGCAACCACGCTCTGTCAACTCACCCGGTTCTGTGTTATCTTCTACCATGGAACAACCACACTCTGTCAACTATATGCCAATATCATTATATATATATATTTAAGATATAAGAAGGAGAACTCTACACCCATGGACATAAAAAGAGGAGTAAGACAAGGATGCATCCTATCACCAAGCTTGTTCAATCTATACACTGAGCAAATCTTTAAAAACATCTCAGAGATACCAGGCCTAAATATTAATGGAAAGATAATCAATAACCTGAGATATGCTGATGATACTGTTCTACTAGCAGAAAATCCTAAAGACCTACAACAATTACTTAATGTGATAAACATAACAAGCAAAAATATGGACTAGAAATGAATATCAAAAAGACTAAAACTATGATCATAAACAAAGAAAATTCTCAAGACCTACAATTAAATATCACAGTTGAGGGAATACATATGGAGACGTCCAGAGTTACAACTACCTGGGACATACTATAACCAATGATGGAAAATGTAAAACTGAAAAAAACAGAAGAATAGGTATGGCAAAAAGTAATTTTAATGGCATGAAAAATATACTAACAACAAAACAAATATCAGCAGGGCTGAAACTAAGAATGGCAAAATGTTACATCTTCTCAATATTCCTGTATGGTGCAGAAACATGGACATTAGACAAGAAAACAGAACAGAAAATTGAAGCCTTTGAAATGTGGATTTATAGAAGAATAGGTAGAATTGGATGGAAGGAAAAGAAAACAAACGATGAAGTCTTAAAACAACTAAAAATGAAAGAGAACTACTAAACACAATTCAAACAAGACAAATGCGATTTTTGGGTCATGTTAAAAGACACAACAGCCTAATAAAAGTAATATTGGAAGGAAAAATACAAGGTAAAAGAGGCAGACCAAAACTAACATGGACGAGTAACATCAAAAGATGGACAAGTCAATCTATGACAGCCTGCACCATCAAAGCAAGAAACAGAGTAGAATGGCGGTCCATGGTAGCCAACCTTCGTTGCGGAGAAGGCGCACGATGATGATGATATATATTACATAATGTTAAACTCAGTTGACGATGCTTCTGAAATCATTTCTGTGTCTAAATTGTAATATATTAAAATTATCGCAGCTGCATTCTCATTGTAAAAATAGGACACGAAAACTAGCACATTCGGGACAAAAACTATGACAATAAAAGATCGCCTGACTCACTGAGCTGTTATGTCATTTGTGCAAAGCTTAACCGGTTCCAAGAATTCATTGGAAGCACTGCCACAAAGACTCTACGTAAAACTGAAAAGTTCACATGAAACAAGATAGGAGAAACCAAAGCAAGGGTAATGGAAGTGCTGAAACATCATGTATCAAAACGCTAAGTTCATGTCATTCCAAGTGATCTAGTATTGGCCTTGCGTTTGCTGATGACTTGTATCATGTTTCATCTAAGTCCTTTGTGTCGCATTACTTGGCCAAACACAGTGCAGCGTGATCCAGTATCGATTAAAAGATGATATCCGAGAATACCATCAACCCTATAAGCATGACATCATCAACAATATTTGTCTTGTCTTATCCATGTATTCCGCTGAACTGAGTTTCTTATCATGGATCTAGTGTCGCACCGACCTTAAAACGCAGCCCATGTGCAAAGTTAAAGAAAATGATGGGATAACGAAAAAAATTATGGACTAGATATGAATATCAAAAAGACTAAAACTATGATCATAAACAAAGAAAATACTCAAACACACAAGTGAATATCAACATTGAAGAAATGGACCTGGAGACAGTTCAGGATTACAACTACCTTGGACATACTATAACCAGTGATGGATATTGTAAAACTGAAATTAACAAAAGAATAGGAATGGCAAAAATTAATTTTAATGTCACGAAGAACATACTACCATCACAACCAATAACACCAGGGCTAAAACTAAGAAAAGAATAGCAAAATGTTATGTCTTCTCGACATTCCTATATGGTGCAGAAACATGGACATTAGACAAGAAAACAGAACAGAGAACGAAAGCCTTTGAAATGTGCATATATAGAAGAATAGGCAGAATTGGATGGAAGGAAAAGAAAACAAACGACGAAGTCTTAAAACAACTAAAAATGAAAAGAGAACTACTAAACACAATTCAAACAAGACAAATGCAATTTTTGGGCCATGTTAAAAGACACAACAGCCTAATAAAAGTAATCCTGGAAGGGAAAATACAAGGTAAAAGAGGCAGAGGCAGACCAAGACTAACACGGACGAGTAGCATCAAAAGATGGACAAATCAGCCTATGACAACCTGCACCATCAAAGCAAGAGACAGAGCAGAATGGCGCCCCATGGTAGTCAACTTTCGTTGCGAAGATGGCACTCGATGATGATGATGAACGAAAGTGAAACTAGACGTGGAACTGACGAGTAGGGCTTGCCATAATGGCTTTACAAATTTACGGTTTTATTTTATTTTATTTATTTATTTTTGTTTAAGTAGAACTTGACCTGTTACTGTTTCGCTTGCACCGAAATATGAGCTGTGAGCTCATGACTTGTTTGCTTTCATAACCAAAAATATGAGCTGTGAGCTCATGACTTGTTTGCTTTCATAACCAAAATATGAGCTGTGAGCTCATGACTTGTTTGCTTTCATAACCAAAAATATGAGCTGTGAGCTCATGACTTGTTTGCTTTCATAACCAAAAATATGAGCTGTGAGCTCATGACTTGTTTGCTCTCATTACAAAAATATGAGATGTGAGCTCATGACTTGTTTGCTTTCATAACAAAAAATATGAGCTGTGAGCTCATGACTTGTTTGCTTTCATAACAAAAAATATGAGCTGTGAGCTCATGACTTGTTTGCTTTCA
Organism: Megaustenia siamemsis; assembly: GCA_032433765.1. Taxonomy (NCBI): domain Eukaryota; kingdom Metazoa; phylum Mollusca; class Gastropoda; order Stylommatophora; family Ariophantidae; genus Megaustenia; species Megaustenia siamemsis. Next base: position 41,068,245 of record JAVIAB010000160.1, on the reverse strand, counting down.
TAACAAAAAATATGAGATTAAAAAGAAAAATAATCAGCAGTCGTTTGCTAACAAATGAACTTTAGTAGTTTTGGACTTATAATAATATGTTTAGTTTATATGCAAGAGTAAAAGCGGCATAGAAGTAAAGTAAAGAGCCCCCGTCACGCCAAGTGGTGTATAAGGAATATGGTGTTAGTGACCATAAGTTTTACAAACCTTCAGCACATGATTTTTTGGGGTAATGTGGTCGATATTACGCCCGTGCCGCTTTCCCGTAAAAATTCCGGTACTCTTTTAAGGCTGGGTGAACTGGAAGCCGTCGGTTGGGATCGAACCCTATCCATTGTCCTTTGTAGTCCAGTTCACTTACCACTGAGCTATCGCGGCTCCCTAAAAGCGGCATACTACAGAGAAATGGTTAATGTTTGAATGACTAGGAAATTAAAAAGACGTGGGCGGGCATGGGACAGGGTGTACAAAAGAAACCTTGATCATATCAGTTCGTGTGGTCATCATCTGGTGAATCAAGCACTGAGACGAGGTGCAGATGCACGTAGGTGGCCTAGACAGTTGTATCTCATACCTGTGTAGCGTATCGACCTAAATATATTTGTTTTATTATTCATTGATATGTTGAATATATTTTCCAATATTTCTCCTGCTTCGCCTCTTCATTTGCTCATCATCCTCCTGCTTTTTCTTCTTCTCATCCATCATCTTTCTTCTTCCATCCATCTTCTCCTCATCTGCCATCCTCCCTCTTTTTCTTGTTTCCCCTTCTTGACCTCTTGTTTAAGTCTCCAATAGATTAACAAAGCCTCAGTAGATTTATGTTTCTTTATGTTTGCAGTGATACCCGGGCCATCCATAACCATGGCACCAAGATTCAAACCATTTCCCCTAATCGACCAAGATTCAAACCATTTCCCCTAATAGACCAAGATTCAAACCATTTCCCCTAATCGACCAAGATTCAAACCATTTCCCCTAATAGACCAAGATTTAAACCATTTCCCCTAATCGACCAAGATTCAAACCATTTCCCCTAATCGACCAAGATTCAAACCATTTCCCCTAATAGACCAAGATTCAAACCATTTCCCCTAATATACCAGGATTCAAACCATTTCCCCTAATAGACCAAGATTCAAACCATTTCCCCTAATAGACCAAGATTCAAACCATTTCCCCTAATAGACCAAGATTCAACCATTTCCCCTAATCGACCAAGATTCAAACCATTTCCCTAATCGACCAAGATTCAAACCATTTCCCCTAATCGACCAAGATTCAAACCATTTCCCCTAATTGACCAAGATTCAAACCATTTCCCCTAATTGACCAAGATTCAAACCATTTCCCCTAATTGACCAAGATTCAAACCATTTCCCCTAATTGACCAAGATTCAAACCATTTCCCCTAATTGACCAAGCCGAATGAGGAAACATGTACCTAATCTTTTGTTAGGAAAGAAAAGAAAGACTCAGAGAAGCGAGAGCCTTGCACTAAGGGTAGAAATGCTATATGATACCTTTACTCTTTAGACAAGTTACCGTTTATTTCTAGCTGTGATGTTGTTTCAATGCTTCATATCCTGTACATTGTGAACATATAACAACGCGAGTTAAACAGTGACCAGTTTGAGTGGTCAAAATCTAAAGAAGATGAGCTTTGAAGCTGATTGCTGTGGAGATTTGGCAGTCTAACTGCAGACTAGTCTTTTGCAGGTTAGTCTTTGTTTGTCACTTTACATATTATTTTATGGTAATTTATTTTAGAAACTTGTTAATATATGATCTGTAAATGTGTCTGGTTGGGTCTAAGGTTGTCTCCCAGTGACACAATCAAATATGATATATAATTAATAAAATGTGTATATTTTGTAAGATAAGTAGGTAACTTTAGTTATTGCATCAGCAACAGATTATCGATTTATTTAATACCGTATTTGGTCTTTGTGCTTGATTAAAGTGTTTTGTTTTTTTAATTTGCATGAATGTTAGACAATCCTGTAGTAACAATACAATTAATAAACACTGGCTATTATGTAGAAACTCTTTATTTTAGACATATAATTTTGCATTATTGTTATACTTTCTATGCAGCCTCATACAAAGACATCTATAACTTTAAAAAAATGTTCCCAACAGTGAATCTTTTAAAGGAAATACTACATTTTAGATAGTGGTTATTTTGTCAGAAATATTTAACAGCAGGTTGGGTAAGTCAGATTGGGTTTACAACTTCTTCTTTGTCACATAACCGTGAAGATTGTCCAGACAGACTTGATCATCCTTCTTTAACTTCTTTCTATCGCCAGTCATTCTTTGGGACTGTCAAGTCGAGGACTGTCCATTATTTGCTGTCATCTCCCTATCTCTGTCTCTGCCCACCACTTCTCTTTCTTTTCACAGTTCCTTTCTCTGGTATCTGCTTCACCAGACAATTGTGGTATGTGGCCAAACTATTTCATTTTTCATTTCTTCACAAAAGATCGTCATGCACTCCGACTGGTTGTTTTTACTAGATACATTTAATGACAGATTTCTTTAAAATAAAAGGCGTGTAATGGTGGATTTATATTGCTGCAGACACCACTAATATCTTCAGTAATAAAGAAATGACGGTGGTCATATGTTGGACATGTGATGAGAAGAGATAATAACCGAATAACAAAGCAAGCCCTCATGTGCGAAACAACAGGTAAGAGAGAAAGAGGAAGACCCAGAGAGACACTGAGAAGAACATTGATGAGAGAGGCAAGAGCAGTAGCATTCGGCTCCCTCAATGAGATAGAGCTGCTTGCACAGAACATAGACAAATGGCGAGATTTGATAAAATATCTTTAAAAGAATTGAAAACTGCTAGAACAAAAATTCAGATAAGAGAAGAAGTTTCTTGGTCTACGCCCTATGGGCCGGCTACGGCTCGAAAGGTCAATAGATAGATAGATTTATATACCACCAGAGTAATTTAATGGTTTAAATTAAAAAGTAAAGTACCCTCGTCACGCCAAGTGGCGTATAGGGAATATGGTGTTAGTGACCATCAATTTTACAGACTTTCGGCACATGATTTTTGGGGTAATGTGGTCGGTATTACGCCCGTGCCGCTTTACTTTCCCAGAAAAAAAATCCGGTACCCATTAAAGGCTGAGTGAACCAGAAGCCGTCGTTTGGGATCGAACCCTACCTCTTGTCCTTTGTAATCCAGTTCACTAACCACTGAGCTATCGCGGCTCCCCAATTGTGGTTTGTGGCCAAACTATTTCATTTTTCACTTCTTCACAAAAGTCAAAAGTTCGTCATGCACTCCGATTGGTTGATTTTACTAGATACATTTAATGGCAGATTTCTTTAAAGGCAGAGCAGTGTAATGATGGTTGATATTGCTGCAGACTTAAATACCACCAGAGTAATTTATTGGTTTAAACAAAAAGCTAATTCTTATGATTTGGTATGAATGTTCTATTTTCTCTACCACAGTTTGTTCAGATGTTCTATATTCTCCAGTAGATTTAGTACACATGCACTGTACTCTTTAACATAGTTGGTAAAGATATTCTGCATTTTCTAGCAGCATTTCTGTAGGTGTTTTATTTTAATAGCAGATTTGGTAGAGATGCTATGTATTCTCTGGCAGAGTCGATATGGATAGTCTTTTAGATGTGCTGATGAAGATATGCTATAATCTGTAGCAGGATCGGTGAAAGTGTTCTATAGTTTTTAGTGGTGTTAGTGAAGATGTTCTATAGTTTTAAGAAGTATTGGTGAAGTTGTACTATAGTTTCTAGAGATGTTGGTGAAGATGTTCTATTGCTTCTAGCAGTGTTGGTGAAGATGTTCTATTGTTTTTTTGGTGAAGATGTTCTATTGGTTTGTTGGTGAAATGTTCTGTAGTTTTGTTGTTGAAATTGTGCTATTGTTTTGTTGGTGAAGATGTTCTATTGTTTTGTTGTTGAAATTGTGCTATTGTTTTGTTGGTGAAGATGTTCTATTGTTTTTGGTGAAGATGTTCTATTGGTTTGTTGGTGAAGATGTTCTGTAGTTTTGTTGTTGAAATTGTGCTATTGTTTTGTTGGTGAAGATGTTCTATTGTTTTGTTGTTGAAATTGTGCTATTGTTTTGTTGGTGAAGATGTTCTGTAGTTTTGTTGTTTAAATTGTGCTATTGTTTTGTTGGTGAAGATGTTCTATTGTTTTGTTGTTGAAATTGTGCTATTGTTTTGTTGGTGAAGATGTTCTATTGTTTTGTTGTTGAAATTGTGCTATTGTTTTGTTGGTGAAGATGTTCTATTGTTTTGTTGTTGAAATTGTGCTATTGTTTTGTTGGTGAAGATGTTCTATTGTTTTGTTGGTGAAGATGTTCTATTGTTTTGTTGGTGAAGATGTTCTATTGTTTTTAGCAGTGTTGGTGAAGATGTTCTATTGTTTTTTTGGTGAAGATGTTCTATTGGTTTGTTGGTGAAGATGTTCTGTAGTTTTGTTGTTGAAATTGTGCTATTGTTTTGTTGGTGAAGATGTTCTATTGTTTCGTCGTTGAAGATGTTCTGTAGTTTTGTTGATGAAGATGCTGTATTGTTTTGTTGGTGAAGATGTTATATTGTTTTGTTGGTGAAAATGTTTTATTGTTTTGTTGGTGAAAATGTTCTATTGTTTTGATGGTGAAGATGTTCTATTGTTTTGTTGGTGAAGATGTTCTATTGTTTTGTTGGTGAAAATGTTCTATTGTTTTGATGGTGAAGATGTTCTATTGTTTTGTTGGTGAAGATGTTCTATTGTTTTGTTGGTGAAGATGTTCTATTGTTTTGTTGATGAAGATGCTGTATTGTTTTGTTGGTGAAGATGTTATATTGTTTTGTTGGTGAAAATGTTATATTGTTTTGTTGGTGAAAATGTTATATTGTTTTGTTGGTGAAAATGTTATATTGTTTTGATGTTGAAGATGTTCTGTTGTTTTGTTGGTGAAGATGTTATATTGTTTTGTTGGTGAAACTGTTATATTGTTTTGTTGGTGAAAAATGTTATATTGTTTTGTTGGTGAAGATGTTCTATTGTTTTGATGGTGAAGATGTTATATTGTTTTGTTGGTGAAAATGTTATATTGTTTTGTTGGTGAAGATGTTCTATTGTTTTGTTGACGAAGATGCTGTATTGTTTTGTTGGTGAAGATGTTTTATTGTTTGTTATAGACATAACGCCGCGATGGCTTTTAACGAGGTGAAATGAACAACCAGGTGTCGTCAAACAGAGTAGCAACTTTATTTACATGAAACTGTCGACATGGCTGTACAAAATATTGATATCATTCACATTTCTTCCACATGAAACTGTCGACATGGCTGTACAAAATATTGATATCATTCACATTTCTTCCACATGAAACTGTCGACATGGCTGTACAAAATATTGATATCATTCACATTTCTTCCACATGAAACTGTCGACATGGCTGTACAAAATATTGATATCATTCACATTTCCTCCACATGAAACTGTCGACATGGCTGTACAAAATATTGATATCATTCACATTTCTTCCACATGAAACTGTCGACATGGCTGTACAAAATATTGATATCATTCACATTTCTTCCACATGAAACTGTCGACATGGCTGTACAAAATATTGATATCATTCACATTTCTTTCACATGAAAAACCATCAGCTGGTAACATGACTAATGCAGTTGATGACCAGCGAGAGAGAGAGTTTTCTCTCCTCCCAACTATTTATACCACCCTCCTATTCATTATCCCAGAATCCTCCGTAACCAATCATTTTTAATCTTCTATTCCTTGTTTACTATGCATACCCACTACGTCACTCCTAGAACCTTCCAGATTCTTCTGTCTTAACCCTTTTACATTGATCCTATCTAGGTCTGTTTCTAGCATAGCTGCCCAAACTCAGCGTCGTTCACGCTTCATAGACTTCCCACTGACTGCACACCCTCTTGGCGGTATACCCTTACACCTATGTATTGTCTATTCCTATCACACCTAGTCTCTCCCCCCAAATACACTCAACACTTGCCTACTTGGCCGTTTACTATATTTCAACACTTGGCTATTTACTATTACATGTTTTGTTGGTGAAGATGTTCTATTGTTTTGTTGGTGAAGATGGTGTATTGTTTTGTTGGTGAAGATGTTCTATTGTTTTGTTGGTGAAGATGTTCTATTGTTTTCTTGGTGAAGATGTTCTATTGTTTTGTTGGTGAAGATGTTCTATTGTTTTGTTGGTGAAGATGTTATATTGTTTTGTTGGTGAAGATGTTCTATTGTTTTGTTGGTGAAGATGGTGTATTGTTTTCTTGGTGAAGATGTTCTATTGTTTTGTTGGTGAAGATGTTCTATTGTTTTGTTGGTGAAGACGTTCTATTGTTTTGTTGGTGAAGATGGTGTATTGTTTTGTTGGTGAAGATGTTCTATTGTTTTGTTGGTGAAAATGTTCTATAGCTTTAAGAAGTATTGGTGAAGTTGTACTGTAATTTCTAGAAATGTTGGTGAAGACGTTCTATTGCTTCTAGCAGTGTTGGTGAAGATGTTCTATTGCTTCTAGCAGTGTTGGTGAAGATGTTCTAACGTTGTGTTGCTGGAGATGTTGTATTGTTTTGTTTGTGAAGATGTTCTATTGTTTTGTTGGTGAAGATGTTCTATTGTTTCTAGCAGTGTCGGTGAAGATGTTTTATACTTTCGTGTGGTGTTTCTGAAGATGTTTTATACTTTCTTGTGGTGTTTGTGAAGATGTTCTATAACATCTAGCAGTCTTTGTAAAGATGTTCTTTAGTTTTTACCAGTGTTGGTTAAGATGTTCTACAGTTTTTTGAAGTGTTGGTAAAGATGTTCTATATTCTGTAGCCGTGTTGATGAATATATTCTATCGGTTCTACTTCTATCAATGTTGCTACTGATCATCCAGTCTCAATATAATGTTAACACCTCTGTTCTGCAGCTCCAACTAATGTTGATATATATGAGATCTAAGATATTAATAAATTTAGTGTAGATGATCTTTAGCCCTGGACAAAACTGTCACATTTGGCAAGTGAGGTATTACTGTGGAAAAGGAAGCAAATTTTATTAATCAACTTCACATATCAGAATATCTGTAATCACGTTTTTTTTTTTAATTTTAGAACAAGTCATCAAGTACCGGGCCTGCTGGCGTAGGTGATCATGTCTCTCCACAACTTTCGATCTCGACAGTTATTTATCATTTCTGTTGTTGATCTTCTGCCAAGCTATTCTCTTAAGCTGTCTGGTATTTTTTTCTCATTGCTTGCCTCTATATCTTCGTCCCTCAATTTTCCCAGTTGTTACAATATATTCCAGTTGTTCTCTTCTCATTACATGGCCAAAAAATGATGATTATTTCTTCCAAATATTGGAAATTAGCTCTATTTTTGCTGTGGCCTCTTTCAGAACGTTTTCATTACTCTTCTTAGCTGTCCATTGTATTCTTAACATTCTTCTGTAAAACCACATTTCTACAGACTCCAGTGATTTTCTTGTCTGCTGTCCTATTGCCCATGATTCACACCTATATTGTAAGACTGGCTCTACATAACATTTAAGAACTCGTTTTCTTGTTTCTATTGTCAAAAATGGATTGCATAGTATCTTCCTCATTTTTTCGAAAGCTGCTTTTGCCTGAGCCATTCTGCATCTCACCTCTGTTGTACATCTTCCACATATTTTATAGCACATTTGCCATTCTAAAAATCAAAGTAATAATTTAGATTATCATCATCATGTGCCATACCGTTCGGCGTAGGCGATCATGTCCCTCCACAATCTTCTATCTACAGTGCATCGTATCAGTTCTGTTGTTGACTGTTTTCCATGCCATGACACCAAGCTATCCAGTATTTTCTCTTTTCGTCGTCCGCGATCTCTCTTTCCTTTTATTTTGCCAGTTGTAACCAAGTATTCCAACTTTCCTCTTCTCATGATGTGCCCGAAAAATGTTGATTGTTGATGATCTAATAATTTAGATACCTTTCTAAAAAAAATTAGCAATATTTGTAGGTGAACATCATCAAGTTCCCTGCCAGCTCGCATTAGTGATCATGTCTCTTCATAACTTTCTGTTGCAACAGTTATTTAATTCTTACCAAATCTTCTCTTAAAATGTATAGTATATTTTCTATTTCCCTCCCTCTATTTCTTCTACCCTCAGTCTTTCTTTCTGTCTCAATATAATCCAGTTGTTCCTTTCTAAAAATATGATAATTGTTTTTATCAACGTTCCGGAAATAGGTTTTCTTTTTGTTTTGGTCTCTTTTAGAGTATTTGCTCTCTTAAACTGTACCTAGTACTCTTAACATTCTTCTATAAAATTACAATTTTGTGAGCTTCAAAATTTTTGTTGTCTGTTGTCTAAATATAGGTGAAGATACTGAAGACTAATATATAACTAATACATACATTATTAAAATTGATTTTTTAGAAATAGGATGGTTTCAATTTTTGGCATCACACATTTGTGAATTTTCAAGCTGAATTAATGTGGGTGTTTGTTACTGTTTAGTAGAGTAATGCTTATGAGAAAAAAGTTGTTATAATTAACTACTGTATTGAAGTGTATATACTGTATATATATATATATATATATATATATTTGCCATGAGAGATTCATGATAATTCACACAAAGTAGGGATGGTACAACCAAGTTTCATAGTGTGAAACACATCTATGAGCATCTTGTTTTGATGTAACTGAACCTCCTTCAGCTGTGAGCTGGTTTCTCAATACAACCCAAGCTGCTCGTAAAAAGTTTATATCTTTCCTAGTTGTTCTACTTGTCTAAATTAGAGTGGGTTGTTAATAAGAAAGTAAAGTAAAGTAAAGTAAAGTAAAGTAAAGTAATGTAAAGTAAAGTAAAGTAAAGTAAAGTGCCCCGTCACGCCAAGTGGCGTATAGGAAATATGGTGTTAGTGACCATCAATTTTACAGACCTTCGGCACACGATTTTTTTGGGTAATGTGGTCAGTATTACGCCCATGCCGCTTTACTTTCCCAGAAAAAAAAATCCGGTACTCATTTAAGGCTGGGTGAACCTGGAAGTCGTCTATCAGGATCGAATCCGACCTCTTGTCCGTTGTAGTCCAGTTCACTAACCACTGAGCTATCACGGCTGGGTTTTTAATGGATGGATGTATTTGAGTATATAGCATCGCAGGCATCATAGGTAGGGGCAGTATAATAAGTATTTTACTGTTTTTATTTGATATTTGATGGGTATACAGTTACATTTACGCAGGGGTTTATTCTTATAGGTGTTGATTATACAAGGACATATTCTGTTCTCATTTTTGAAGACCAAACCTTGGTCTCTTTTTTTTTTTTTTTTTTTTTGTGGTTGTTTTATTGGGTCATATTGGTTTGTCATTCTTGGTGTTATTTGTGTGTTTCTGTAAGTATCGGTAGTGGTCGGTTCAGCTGTCGTTGCTAATCGTTATAGAATATGTTTGAGTATTTGCTTTTTGTTTTTTGAAGTAGGATACTCTGTCTGGATAACTTCTATGACCAAATAAAAACTTGCAATTACTTTGACGAGGTGCACGTGGCTGTGCGGCTAAAACCACTGTTCCGCTGGCTGAAAAGCCGACGTTCGGTGTTCGAAGCCCTCGGTAGACAGAAATGATTTTTTTCTATCGGGGGTGAAATAAAAAGCCTGAGTCATACACGTCGTGGCGACTGCCTGACCAAGCGGCCTTTATCCCTCGGGTTCTATCGTTGCCCTCCCCCGACATACACTATCAATGGTACTATGTGTCGTAAAAATAGTTTTTAATTACTTTGACTTCAGTTCCTGATACTTACAAAATGTGCAAGCCCATGTTTCAAGAATAGGTCCCTACATGTAGCTCTGAGATGTGTAACTCTGCATGGAATGTTGAACACACCTGGTGTAATAAAAAAAAGTAAAGTGCTCCCATCACGCCAAGTGGCGTATAGGGAATATGATGTTAGTGATCATACATTTTACAGACCTTCGGAACATTATTTTTGGGTTAATGTGAGACACCTGGTGTAATGCAAATGTTAAATAAATTATTTCTCAGCATATATAATAGAAAACCTCTGTAAATCAACTCCTAATAACATTTTTAAAAATTATTGTTAAATTCAGTGACTTAATTTTCATTCATTAATTTTCCTTTTGGGCTGAAGAGAGCACTTTTAGAGGTGGTCACATTCTCCATGTTTGACAATTTGCTGCTTGTTCTTTTAGGTCTTGGCTGATATTAATCCCATGATAGAATATTTCCTTGTAATTGTTATGCATATTGATTCTCTGGATCTGCCTTGTTTTCTTTTACCAGACGGTTTCTACATGAATACGTAATGTGAAGGATTTCTTCATTCATTCTCAGCACATGGTCAATGTATTTCCAGCTCATTCTCCTTATAAAATTTAACATGTTTTCATTTTTAGATTTGTCATTTATCTGTTCATTTGAAATGTATTCATTCCAGCTTATGTTTGAGACCTTACATTTGTTTTCACAAGCATTTAATTTCCTATCTAAAGTCTGGATTGATTCGCAACTTTCACATCCTTGTTGTTAGCACTGGTATTGCACAGGAGTTGAACAATCGAAGTTTTGTTCATTTACTGAGTACTCTATAGATCTCCTGATGTTCGTCAGTTTGTTGAAACCTTTTGATGCAAGTGGGATGAGTGTCACGACTTAATCTACAATCTTTAAAATAAAGCTTCACCAACCCACCTGATAAATGCATGTTTAATAACTTATGCCTCATTATACAGTGTGTCACATACTAGCCAAAATATGTAAATCTACATCCTATGTTATTTATTTATGCACACATACATGTATAATAAACCTAGTAATGCATACATGTATATATCGGTATATATCAGTGGCGTATAATGGTTTTGGGGTCTAGGCTACCACTGACATAAACAATAAAAACATACATTATATTCAGTAGGCTAACATGAAGTAATATTTTCTAATGACTTCACTACATTTTAAATTACTTACTTATTTATGTTAATTATATCCGTCTCGTTTGGGACAAAATGTCTCGATGACTTTGTTATTGAAAGTACTGGGGGGTTGGTTTCTAAGTTTCTGAGGTAATGATTTATCAATGGACATTAATGCCGAAACAGATAAGCGTTCTTGTGTCTGAGTTGAGCGACAACAAGATTTGATTCTCTTGAGAGCAGAAAAAATTCTTTCTACATATGCTGATACGCATAACGTAGTTATAAATAGCTAATGAAGTTCCGGTAATCAGACAGTTTCACTTTCACTTTTTGAAGATTCAGATTGGCTAGAGCTAAAAATAACCAATGAAACCGCATTTATCTTGCGGTAACAACCGGTACATTATTTTGACGGGAATTTTTGAATGTCACGGTCGTTAAACTAGATTCGGATAGAGAAAAAATGTACCGCTGGCTCCAAGAAGTTTAAATGTAGAATAGTTATAACATTCACAAACGTTATAGTGGCCAGAGGAAAACCTTGCTTTAATAAATGTAAATCAAAGCAAATAAATCATATTGGCCTACGAAGTGTGTAATAGAATATTCGAAAATTTGTAATAACATTATTTTTTGTATTTCGTTAATATGTTTAGGCTACCAGCGGTAGCTGCGGTATCATGGAGAATACGCCACTGGTATATATATATATATATATATATATATATATATATATATATATATATAAATAAACTGGGAGTAAGAAGGGAAAAAATGGGGGGGGGGGAGAGCCAGATCTAAAAAAGCAAAAAGCGCCATACAAATTGTCGCTGGGAAAAAACCTGTTAGGGAATTGAAGAGGTCATCATGATCATGTGCCGTACCGATTGTCGTTGGCGATCATGTCCTTCCACAATCTTCTATACACAGTGCATGGTGTGATTTCTGTTGTTGACTGTTTTCCATGTCATGACACCAAGCTATCCAGTATTTTCTCACTTTGTCGTCCGCGATCTCTATTTCTTTTTATTTTGCCAGTTGTAACCAAGTATTCCAACTTTCCTCTTCTCATGATGTGACCAAAAAAGATGTTGATTGCTTCTTTCTGATGTTTTTTTTTAAAGAGCTCCCTTTTTGTGTTAGCCTCTTTGAGAACTTTCTCATTGGTCTTTTTAGCTGTCCAGGGAACTTTCAACATTCTTCTGAAAAATCCCATCTCTGTGGCCTCTAATCGTCTTTCCATTTGTTTGTCTATTGTCCATGATTCGCTTCCATAGGTCAGAATTGGTTCTATATAGCATCGATGAACTCACTTTCTCATTTCTATTGACATAGATTTGTTGCATAAGATATTTTTCACTTTTTGAAATGCTATTTTGGCCTGAGCTATTCTGCTTTTTATTTATGTGTTGCATCTTCCATCTGATGTTATCACTGTGCCCAAGTATTTCAAACCTAGCACTGGTTTCAGATTTGTCTTGTTTATTTTTATGCTGCATGTATCATCGATACAAACATTACTTCGGTTTTCTTACTATTCAGACTGAGACCTTTCTTGTTGCTTTCTTTTACTATTACATCTATCATTTCTTGTAGCTCATTCTGTCTCTGCTATTAAGACTGTGTCATCCGCATATCGCACATTATTTATGCTGTGACCGTTGACTTCAATTCCTTCTGAAGAAGTCAGAGCAGATTAAAGGGAGAAGGGGTAGGGAATAGCTCGGAAAGGAAACGGGATGAATAGAGGAGAGGAAGATAGGTAACTAGTTACACGTGAGAGAGGGATACATTGACCCCACGTGGGGTGAGGCAACCCATACGGGCGATCAGTAAGGTGAATGGGCAATGGCTGTAAGAAGAACATGACACTAAACCAGTAATTTGGATATTCATCTAACCCATATGGCCCTGAGGGTTGAAGTGGAATTCTACAGGGGTACCTGCATCTCGTGTGATGTCATAAAGATGTTCGCAGAACCTCTTCCATTAACGGTGACCTGATTCGCCATTGTAGGTCATCTTAACCAGAGAAACGCTAAACAGAACACTGAGACGAGAAGCAGTAACAGCGGGCTTCAGCTCACTTGTCAAGTTGATAAACTCGTACATAATAGAGAATTATATTGAGATACATTTTGGCTACTATACAAAGACACGTAATACTCAATTACCATAATAGAGACGTATATCGAGATACATTTTGGCTACAACACAAAGACACGTAATACTCAATTACCATAATAGAGACGTATATCGAGATACATTTTGGCTACTATACAAAGACACGTAATACTCAATTACCATAATAGAGACGTATATCGAGATACAATTTGGGTACTACACAAAGACACGTAATACTCAATTACCATAATAGAGACGTATATCGAGATACAATTTGGGTACTACACAAAGACACGTAATACTCAATTACCATAATAGAGACGTATATCGAGATACATTTTGGGTACTACACAAAGACACGTAATACTCAATTACCATAATAGAGACGTATATCGAGATACAATTTGGGTACTACACAAAGACACGTAATACTCAATTACCATAATAGAGACGTATATTGAGATACATTTTGGGTACTATACAAAGACACGTAATACTCAATTACCATAATAGCAAATCATCTCATTGATGAGAGAAGCAAAAGCAACAGGATTCGGCTCCCTCAATGAGATAGAGCTGCTTGCACGGAACAGAGACAAATGGCGAGATTTGATAAAAAATCTTTAACAGAAAATTGCTAGAACAAAAATTCAGATATGAGAAGGTGTATCTTGGTCTACGCCTACGCCCTATGGGCCGGCAACGGCTCGAAAGGTCAATAGATAGATAGACAGATAATAGCAAAGATCCTCGGACATGGAGATTCTAGAATGCCTGCCCTATGTGCTGTTTTCAGCTCGAAATTACAGTTGATAGGTAGATTTACAGACTAGACAACAGCATTTGGAGAGGAGGCCAGTGCTCTTACTCCCTGTTATTATTGCCCTGCATCTGAGAGTGCTTCTTGTGTTTGGTATCCAATTCCATTTTAGCAGCAGGGTTGAGTGGCAACTGTCAGAAGCCATCCATCCCGTAACGCGCTGGATTGACGTGACATTGGTTCTGTCCCTGCTTGACGCTTGCAACTCGACCCAACTAGAAATGTCAGATGTGCTTATATTAAAAAAAGAAAGAAGATATTTAGCATTGCTCACCGAACTGGTAATCCGCCACTTGGTCTATGAAAGGCGTGCAAGGCGCAGAGAGTGTCTCTTTAGTTAAATCAGCCAGGCAGACACGAGTATCCATGACAACACTGACAAAAAAAATGGCTGATGTTTTCACATTTGTGTCCATGAATGAGCTAATCAAGTTTGTGATATCGCTTTAACGGACAAATGTCGAAAATGAATGTACAGTCAATATTGTGAGAGTGTGCAAGTAATTGCTCGTCACATCATTAGCTAGTGCTGGTGGCTGTACATACATGTTAAGTGCGTGTATTTGAAAGTAGCAGGAGCATGGTACCATTTGTATTGAGAAAAAAAAACGAACCAATCAATAGTTTGCCTACATTATTCAAGTATCTATCTATCTATCTATCTATCTATCTATCTATCTATCTATCTATCTATCTATCTATCTATCTATCTATCTATCTATCTATCTATCTATCTATCTATCTATCTATCTATCTATCTATCTATCTATCTATCTATCTATCTATCTATCTATCTATCTATCTATCTATCTATCTATCTATCTATCTATCTATCTATCTATCTATCTATCTATCTATCTATCTATCTATCTATCTATCTATCTATCTATCTATCCATCTATCTATCTATCTATCTATCTATCTATCTATCTATCTATCTATCTATCTATCTATATATCTATCTGTCTGTCTGTCTGACTGTCTGTCTGTCTGTCTGTCTATCTCTGTGCGTGTGTGATATTTTTAACTTTGATATATTAAGTTTTAGAAGACCATTCTAGTAGCATGTGACCACTTGTGTAACTTTCGAGGGTCCACACTGGGGGAGTCGCATCACATTATACCTTCCAGTGTAATGATGGCAATAGGAAAACGTGCGTTTTTATTTTCCCCTAATGTTTTTTTTAACTAATCCCCAAACTGTTCATGGAATTCGTCCCGTCACTGGTGATTTATTCCCACCTTCAGGCTGGATTAGGCAAAAAAACCAGGTGTTTAGAGCACATGGGAAGATTAGGTCCAGGCTGGATTAGGCAAAAAACCAGGTGTTTAGAGCACATGGGAAGATTAGGTCCAGGCTGGATTAGGCAAAACAAGCAGGTGTTTAGAGCACGTGTAAAGATTAGGTCCAGGCTGGATTAGGCAAAACAAGCAAGTGTTTAGAGCACGTGTAAAGATTAGGTCCAGGCTGGATTAGGCAAAACAAGCAAGTGTATAGAGCACGTGTGAAGATTAGGTCCAGGCTGGATTAGGCAAAACAAGCAGGTGTTTAGAGCACGTGTAAAGATTAGGTCCAGGCTGGATTAGGCAAAACAAGCAAGTGTTTAGAGCACGTGTAAAGATTAGGTCCAGGCTGGATTAGGCAAAACAAGCAAGTGTATAGAGCACGTGTGAAGATTAGGTCCAGGCTGGATTAGGCAAAACAAGCAAGTGTTTAGAGCACGTGTAAAGATTAGGTCCAGGCTGGATTAGGCAAAACAAGCAAGTGTTTAGAGCACATGGGAAGATTAGGTCCAGGCTGGATTAGGCAAAACACGCAGGTGTTTAGAGCACGTGTGAAGATAAGGTCCAGGCTGGATTAGGCAAAACAAGCAAGTGTTTAGAGCACGTGTGAAGATTAGGTCCAGGCTGGATTAGGCAAAACAAGCAAGTGTTTAGAGCACATGGGAAGAATAGTAATTAGTGGGTGTTCCATTGACCATACGGTGTAAAACTACACGAGGGAAGATGAACTAGGGTTAATAGTAATGGCCACCAGTCAATGGAAATAAATCACGCACACACATGCAAGTGCAGTTCTCTCCACGCCTACGTCTAAAGGCGTATGGGAAATATAAGGTTAGCGCCTAGGTTTTTCTATGACCAACGGGTTATTTTATGGGTAATGTGGTCTGTATTACGCCAGGCCGCTGAGTTCAATACGCAAGACATTACTACTAAAGTTAGAAAAAATATCTACATAGGTAGCACACCAGTAGTGGATACTCATTGTAATATAAAGACTAGAATAACTATCCGAATGTTGGTAGTTTAACGGGGCGTGTCACTGCAGAATAAGGCAAGAAATTTTAAATCTTTAATCTAGACGAATGCTTCTAACAATGCACAAGTATTGCATCCAAATATTCTGTCCTATTAAACATTATTTCAGATTGCTAAACTTTCTCTTATTTGAAAGGTGATTATACTTTACCACGTTTTAATTACTAACATTAAGGAGTTAACTAACACACACACACACACACAAATATGTATCCAGACAGATTAATTATCTATATCACTTTCTTGTCACTGGGAGTATTTTAAAGGCAACGGGAGCTCATTGTCAATCTGTGTTGCATGACATCATTGAGCCCTGATACATGTTTAACGATGCCCATGTTTTAAATACAACTGAACACCTTAATTGTTAGCGATAAATTCCAGACTGCAGAGCATATCCTACATGACTGCAGCACTCCCCACGCCCTAATAACAAATATGGTCCACAGAAGCAACTCCAATAACAAACTATGGGTAACCGAAGAAGACGCATAGTCTTGTTCGTGACAGATGCTGGTCAGAAGACGTCACACAGGGCGGAAGTCATAGTTCTCCATGATTGACGAACGATCTGCTGCTAGTTTTTTGTTGGTTCTTAGTCCCATGGTTCAGCCTTTCCTATTAATTGTTCTGCGTAGTGATTCTCTTAGTCTACCCTGTTTTCTTTTTCTATATGGTTTCCACATGAATGCCTGACGGGAAAGTCTTTCTCCATCATTCTCAGCACATGACTGATGTATTTCCAACAACCTCTTCTGATAAAACTAACTCGACACGTATTCTTGTTTTCATTCGTCTCTTATCTGTTCAATTGAAATGTATTCTTTCCAACTTATATTAGAGATCCTCCAAAGTCGATAGTTTTCAAAGAAAAAGAAGGTGACTGCGAGACATCAAGGATACCTTGAAGATGGTAACAGAAGAAGTGGGAGATCTAGTTAGAGACAGAGATTCTTTCTGACGAGCTGTGGTGAAAGTAACGTTCTGTAGGAGATCTGGCTAGAGACAGAGATTCTTTCTGACGTGCTGTAGTGAAAGTAACGTTCTGTGAGAGATTTGGCTAGAGACAGAGATTCTTTCAGACGAGCTGTAGTGAAAGTAACGTTCTGTAGGAGATCTGGCTAGAGACAGAGATTCTTTCAGACGAGCTGTAGTGAAAGTAACGTTCTGTGAGAGATTTGGCTAGAGACAGAGATTCTTTCAGACGTGCTGTAGTGAAAGTAACGTTCTGTGAGAGATTTGGCTAGAGACAGAGATTCTTTCAGACGAGCTGTAGTGAAAGTAACGTTCTGTGAGAGATTTGGCTAGAGACAGAGATTCTTTCAGACGGGCTGTGGTGAAAGCAATGTTCTGTGGGAGATCTGGCTAGAGACAGAGATTCTTTCAGACGGGCTGTGGTGAAAGTAATGTTCTGTAGGAGATCTGGCTAGAGACAGAGATTCTTTCAGACGGGCTGTGGTGAAAGCAATGTTCTGTGGGAGATCTGGCTAGAGACAGAGATTCTTTCAGACGGGCTGTGGTGAAAGTAACGTTCTGTGGGAGATCTGGCTAGAGACAGAGATTCTTTTAGACGGGCTGTTGTGAAAGTAACGGGTTGTGGTGAAAGTAACGTTCTGTGAGAGATTTGGCTAGAGACAGATTCTTTCAGACGGGCTGTGGTGAGAGTAACGGTCTGTGGGAGATCTGACTAGAGACAGAGATTCTTTCAGACGGGCTGTGGTGAAAGCAATGTTCTGTGGGAGATCTGGCTAGAGACAGAGATTCTTTCAGACGGGTTGTGGTGAAAGTAAAGTTCTGTGGGAGATCTGACTAGAGACAGAGATTCTTTCAGACGGGTTGTGGTGAAAGTAACGTTCTGTGGGAGATCTGACTAGAGACAGAGATTCTTTCAGACGGGCTGTGGTGAAAGCAACGTTCTGTGGGAGATCTAGCTAGTGACAGAGATTCTTTCAGACGAGCTGTGGCGAAAGCAATGTTCTGTGAGAGATCTGGCTAGAGACAGAGATTCTTTCAGACGGGTTGTGGTGAAAGTAACGTTCTGTGGGAGATCTGGCTAGAGACAGAGATTCTTTCAGACGGGTTGTGGTGAAAGTAACGTTCTGTGGGAGATCTGGCTAGAGACAGAGATTCTTTCAGACGGGCTGTGGTGAAAGCAACGTTCTGTGAGAGATCTGGCTAGAGACAGAGATTCTTTCAGACGAGTTGTGGTGAAAGCAACGTTCTGTGAGAGATCTGGCTAGAGACAGAGATTCTTTCAGACGGGCTGTGGTGAAAGCAACGTTCTGTGGGAGATCTGGCTAGAGACAGATTCTTTCAGACGGGCTGTGGTGAAAGCAACGTTCTGTGGGAGATCTGGCTAGAGACAGATTCTTTCAGACGGGCTGTGGTGAAAGCAACGTTCTGTGGGAGATCTGGCTAGAGACAGATTCTTTCAGACGGGCTGTGGTGAAAGCAACGTTCTGTGAGAGATCTGGCTAGAGACAGATTCTTTCAGACGGGCTTTGGTGAAAGCAACGTTCTGTGAGAGATCTGGCTAGAGACAGATTCTTTCAGACGGGCTGTGGTGAAAGCAACGTTCTGTGGGAGATCTGGCTAGAGACAGATTCTTTCAGACGGGCTGTGGTGAAAGTAACGTTCTACAAATGACATGCAACCTGATGAAGATGATATATGTGATTGCAGTTACTAGAGTTCTGTTTGTTTTTAATGCTAGAAAATGATCATGAAACAAAAGTCGTTACTACAATACGACACTCAAAATGCATGCTAAACTTGTATAGAAATTATTGTGTGATTTAAGGCACGGCATCAAGCATTTCAGTGATCTTAGAACTTTAAACAAGAACAATTGGATTGAATGATTTATTTTAATTTTAAATGAGAAATCGTATTCATATCACCAAACCAATCAAATATATTCGGAAATCATTCCATAGAAAGAAGAGAAACTACATGTCAAGTCACCTTCGATATGTGGAGTATAGTGTTAGTGTTCATACTTTTTTAAAAACATATTTTCGAAACATATTTTTGTGTAATGTGGTCGTTATTACGCCAGTGCTGTATTTCTTTCCAGAAAAATCCTGTATCCCTTTAGGGCTGGTGGGTCAACCTGGAAACAGTCTTCTCTGGTTCTAGCCCGAACTTTTGTTCGTTCAGTCAAAGTCATTACCCACTGGACTACCACGGCTGCCAACTACCACTGCTGCCAACTACCACGGCTCCCAACTACCACGGCTCCCAACTACCACGGCTCCCAACTACCACGGCTCTCAACTACCACGGCTCCCAACTACCACGGCTGCCAACTACAACGGCTCCCACCTACCACGGCTCCCAACTACCACGGCTGCCAACTACAACGGCTCCCAACTACCACGGCTGCCAACTACAACGGCTCCCAACTACCACGGCTGCCAACTACAACGGCTCCCAACTACCACGGCTGCCAACTACAACGGCTCCCAACTACCACGGCTGCCAACTACAACGGCTCCCAACTACCACTGCTGCCAACTACCACGGCTCCCAACTACCACGGCTGCCAACTACAACGGCTCCCAACTACCACGGCTGCCAACTACAACGGCTCCCAACTACCACGGCTGCCAACTACAACGGCTCCCAACTACCACGGCTGCCAACTACAACGGCTCCCAACTACCACGGCTGCCAACTACAACGGCTCCCAACTACCACGGCTACCAACTACCACGGCTCCCAACTACCACGGCTACCACCTACCACGGCTGCCAACTACCACGGCTCCCAACTACCACGGCTACCACCTACCACGGCTGCCAACTACCACGGCTCCCAACTACCACGGCTACCACCTACCACGGCTCCCAACTACCACGGCTACCACCTACCACAGCTGCCAACTACCACGGCTCCAAAATCAGTCCATACTCATGCACTTTGGTTGATTATTGGGGAGGGGGAAGTTTGTGCGTAGATTAAATCGGTACTCCAACATACGTAAGGTTAAGTATGCACGGCAATAGTATCTGTACCTTATTGGTTATATATCGTCCTGATACTTCCCGCAGGAGGCACATATACTTCTGGTCTGTCCTCGTAGTCGCTTCAAACACATTCCTGGTCTTTCCTAGCAGTTGCCTTAAACACATTCCTGGTCTGTCCTAGCAGTTGTCTCAAACACATTCATGGTCTGTCCTCGCAGTTGTCTCAAACACATTCATGGTCTGTCCTAGCAGTTGTCTCAAACACATTCATGGTCTGTCCTCGCAGTTGTCTCAACACATTCATGGTCTGTCCTCGCAGTTGTCTCAAACACATTCATGGTCTGTCCTAGTAGTTGTCTCAAACACATTCATGGTCTGTCCTCGCAGTTGTCTCAAACACATTCATGGTCTGTCCTATAGTTTGTTTCAGATTGTTTGCCTCCCTAATTCCAGTAATATCTCGAAAACCGTCTGATGGAATACCATGATTTTTTGCATGCGACCTTAGATTTTCAATGACGTAACGAATTTATCATTTAAATTATCGTATGTGTTACCGTTTCCTCAAAGCGGCAACTTCCTTTGATCTCCTTCATATTTGTATTTATTTTGACACAAAAAACAGAATGTACGGTAAATGAAGATATTTTACACTTTTTAGAGGAAAAGGCGTAACTTTTATTTTTATATAAGGGACATTATTACTTTATAATAAGAGAGTAAATAAGTAAGTGTTCCTGTCATGCCTGAAGGTGTATAGGGGAATAAACCGCCACAATTGCACTTTTTCACAACATGCTACCCATTTGGATTGGGCTCTTTTAATTATACAACTAATATTGAATCAAATCAAAATAGGCCGAACATTCACCGAATAGAAATTATTTATTTTAAGAACACAGAATACATCGTCAACTCACTAAAAAAAACAGTTCCTGAAGTGGTCCGTATCCAGAGTTTCCAACTCCAACAAAGTCACTTCAGTAAGTTCAAACAAATGAGTTTTATTCAGAATCTGCCGAATCTAATAGACGTATTACCATTTTTGGTTGAATAACCCACAGACCATCGTTTCTCCAATACTTATCTTCCTCAACCATAACATGGTCTTCACAACTAGCCCAATAATCTTTGTCTATGTTTGAAATAGCAACATTGGTAAGCTCTTTAACATCAGATAATTTGAAAGTTTTATTTTCGGATGCTACTTGCCCTTTGATCTTTGCCCAAACTAATTCAATAGGATTTAGGTGTGAGTGATATGGAGGCAGCCTCAAACATCTATGACCATGTTCTTCAATTAATTTATCTATTTGAAATATCTTTGGCCGTTGTATCTGTTTTACAAGTGAAAGTAATTCAGGCTTGAGATACATATCGTTAAATGGTATTTGTTCCCTTGTCAGCCATGTCTTTATTTCAGCTTTAGTGCTTGATGATGTTGGAACTTTATCTTCTTGTGCCACTTTGTTATGGTAAGATGCATTATCCATGATCAAACAAGATGGTCGATCTAATAAAGGCAAAAGAGTGTCTTTAATCCAATCTCTGAACATATGACTGTTCATCTCTGAATGATAATCCTGGTTATCAGTTGACTTTGCAATAAAAACAAGTTCAGCATTCTCCACCAGGCCATTATTTTTGCTCCCAGCATGTGCCACTATAAGGCGCTTTCCTTTGCTGCTAGGTACATACCTTTTAATAGTCCCATCTAATGACTGCCATTCTTTTTCATTTGTGTGGTGGGCATTAATCCATGTTTCGTCCAAGTACACAATGTCATAATCTTCATTACGCATTTGTCTAACTTCACGTAAATATTTGCTTCTTGCAGCTACTAAATGAGGTTTCTCGCAAATGATGTTTCTTCCACAAGAATATTTTCTAAAAGTGAAGCCTAAACTCCGCACACTTCTCCATAGTGTGGTTTTTGATACATCAATACTGGTGTTCTTTTTAAGCCAAATCTTAAGTTTCCTTATGGTAACTTCTTCCCCTAAGTCAAACATTTTACAAATCTCTCTGCGGACAAGTTCTCTGTCAAAACTGTCTAACAAATGTTTTCTTCCTCGACTTCTTTCTTTCCTTGAACATTCACATTGAACATTTTTCACTGATCTATGAAACGACCGTTTACTTAAACCTAACACGTGCATCGTTCTCTTTTCAGGATTTGATATGCTGTGATATAGACTCCCTCGTTTTGCCTCTCTACAAAAATATAAATATAATTTCTTTGTAATATTTTGTTCAGTAACAAATTTCAACTTTAAACTCATTGTTAAGGGCACAACTCACAAAACACGCCTATGTAAATAATTTGATTTTGTATTTTTGGTGACGTTATACTAATGACGTGATACAAAAAGTTGACAATTTTAATCCAGTAAGTGCAAAACCAGAATTGCGCACCGAATATAAGAGAAATTTGCTACACATATGTGCAAATATTGACAAAAATCTGACATTTGCAATTCAATAGTGTAAACCGGTGCCTTTACCCACCAACATATAAAGGAAATTCCCAAATGAAGATGTTTAAATCATTCTTGAAGTGATATGGAAGGGGTAAATACTCTTAAATTTTGATTCAAATGTGCCCAAGTTTAATCATACTTTTATCCTCCTGGTAAGCAAGCGCACAAGAAAAACCAGCAGTTTGTTTGCAATGAATTTATTTTTTCTATTACGTTATGAGATTCAGTAGGTTACATGCAAAATATCAGCACTGTAGCACAAATGGTTGCTGAGCTGTGGTTTTTTGAAGTGAGGCAAAAAATCTGAAGCGAACTATAGTAGTTGTCTCAAACACATTCATGGTCTTTCCTCGCAGTTGTCTCAAACACATTCCTGGTCTTTCCTAGCAGTTGCCTTAAACACATTCACCGGCCGTCCTCGTAGTCTCCTCAAACACATTCACGGGCTGTCCTCGTAGTCTCCTCAAACACATTCACGGGCTGTCCTTGTAGTCGCCTCAAACACATTCACGGGCTGTCCTAGTAGTTGTCTCAAACACATTCATGGTCTGTCCTAGTAGTTGTCTCAAACACATTCACGGTCTGTCCTAGTAGTTGTCTCAAACACATTCACGGGCTGTCCTTGTAGTCTCCTCAAACACATTCACGGGCTGTCCTCGCAAACGTCTCACTCATTGTATCAGGCCAGACTCCAGATTCTCATAGCTTCGTATCATTCACTCTCATCATTCACCCTGCATCAAACGGTCATATATATATATATATATATATATATATATATATATATATATATTGACCCTTCGAGCTGTAGCCGGCCCAAAGGGCGTAGACCAAGATACTCCTCTTATCTGAATTTTTGTTCTAGCAGTTTTCTTTTAAAGATATTTTATCAAATCTCGCCATTTGTCTCTGTTCTGTGCAAGCTGCTCTATCTCATTGAGGGAGCCGAATCCTGCTGCTCTTGCCTCTCTTATCAATGTTCTTCTCAGTGTCTCCCTGGGTATTCCTCTTTTTCTCTTACCTGTTGTTTTCCACACGAGGGCTTGCTTTGCTATTCGGTTATTATCTCTTCTCATCACATGTCCAAGAAATGACCATCGTCTTTTCTTTATTACTGAAGATATTAGTGGTTGATTGGCGATTTCTCTAATTTCCTCATTTGTTTTAACTTCGTTCCACGCTATACCAAGTATTTTCCTTAGACATTTATTTTCGAATGCGTTCAACTCTGTTTCTATATCTCTTGTTGTTTTCCAGCTTTCACACGCATACGTAAGGGTTGATAGTACATTTGATTTGAATAGTCTAAGTTGTGTGTTTGTGCTGATGAGTTTTGATTTCCACAACTTTTCAAGGCTTCTGAAAGACATTCTATATATATATATATATATACTTCATGAAACCTTTCTTATTAAGCTTTAAAGTTTCCACTTTCAGTGTCCATGTAGCAACCTGTCCACGAAGCAATCTACCATCTCCATCATTGCTGTTTGCCACGGAATCCATAGTAACCATGTCAGTATATCGGAGGTAGGGTTCAATCCCCACCGACGGCTTCCGGTTCACCCAGCCTTAAATTGGTACCGGATTTATTTCTGGGAAAGTGAAGCGGCACGGGCGTAATACCGACCACATTACACATTACCCCCACCCACCCTCCCCCCACCCAAAAAAATTTATAGTTTTTTCACTAACACCATATATTTCTATACGCCACTTGGCGTGACGGAGGTACTTTACTTTTTTTCTATGTCAGTATATCCACAAATAATCCAATATTGGGAAGAGACAATCATCATTTTTTTGCCATGTAATGAGAAGAGAAGAACTGGAATATATTGTAACAATCAGAAAAATTGAGGGACGAAGAGATAGAGGGAAGCAGAGAGAAAAAAAATAACAGACAGCTTAAGAGAATGGCTTGGCAGAAGGTCAACAACAGAAATGATAAATAGCTGCCGAGATCGAAAATTGTGGAGAGACATGATCACCTACGCCAGTAGGCACGGTTCTTGATGAAGATGATGATATCCACAAAGGATCTTATAGGTACAAACAATAGAATAACTAACACAAGTATGACGTCTAAGGCTTGCGGATAAGACTAAACAGACGGTTAAACCCAAAAAGCTTTAGTCAAAAAGACGGATAAATATAAACAATTCTTTAAAAACGTCTTTAAAAAGGAAAATGAAAAATGAGAATAATGTTAGTGGGAAGCGGCCACTTCATAAACACATAGAAGACGAGACAAAATGGTAACTTTTTTTGGCAGACTTCTTACAGACTTCTTCTAACTTACTACTTGTTCTTTCATTGACACACACATATAACTCATCATCCTTTTTGAACAAGTGTAAACAAATTCTTTATTAGTGACTTCTACATGTGGTTTTACAAAATATGTTGTTACTTGACATAGCCAATCGGCGATGATGAATTGTCAGTAAGCGTGATCGTATAGTATTCTTAAGTACATCTAAGTTCATTCAGTTCTGTCCGTTTCTAAGTTTACTTGTACATCCACGTTTCTCTCAGTGTGATTATCTCTGTCCGTTCTCTAAAAATCTCCTTTGGGACTTACAAACATCGAATATCTTAGTATAGTAGGACTACTTTAAACTGTTCTACTTTCTAAGTCCAACTCTTGTCACAATATTCTCTAAACGTACTTGTACATCTAAGTCCTGACTAACATCTGCCTTGAGGCAGGTATCTACTGTCTTCACTATATTTTCACCGTCTCTTCTATCTGAAGGTCTGTGTCCATCTGAATGTTTCTCCCCTGAATGTCTGCATCTCAATCCTGAATCTCCTGCATCTAAATCTCTGAATTTCTGTAGTTCCCTATGTCTCGCGTTTAAGTCCCAGGTGACCACACCCCCCGACCACAGATACGCCTAACCTACGTCTGTTGGCCGTCACTACTTCTGTAACCCCGCCTTTCTTGACTATGTCCATAGTTTATTACTTTAATCACTTTAGTCGACAACCTGTCAATCTTCTCAAACATTCTTTTCCCACAACTAAAACCTGCAACTATAACTCCTCCCTTGGCCCTTTGTTTAATTGCAGTTTAATTGTCCACTTTCATCTCAGGTCTTCTTATCTGGACTTCAAGGCGTCTGCCGATATAACGAGTTTCCTTTTATTTCGCTCGGGTCGATTTCTTCAAAAGGTCTAGTCTTAGTGACTCGCTACTCCGTGTCCACACCTGCGCGACGGGAGGTTAATCGTCCGCTTCGTCGCGTTACATAACTGTCTCCGCAAGAGCAAACATTTCTCCGGACCTACAAGCTTCAGACTGGACATCTGTGCGCCTTTTACCTGTAATCTTAAAGTTGATTACGTAACCTCGTCTGAGTCCGGGACTTAACGTCTCCCTGCCACTCGTCAAGACTTTCTTAATTTGTACGCCGCCTGAAATTATTCTACCTTTCATCGTCGCCGCGTCGTTCTTTTATTCATCCTCCGAAGATCGTCATTTTCCTCCTCTCATTATCTTACATGGATGAGTCACACTATCACATTTTGATCTGTTGTGTGTGTGTGTCCTCGTTGAAGATTTTTGGAATTGAAACTTTGGTTTGTTTACTTGTTACTGTCTGTCTGTCCTGTCTTGTCTTTGTCTGTCCTGTCTTGTCTTTGTCTGTCGTCCATTCGTGCCGAAGACTGCACATAGGACAACATTTCTACACCCTGTGCGTTCAACATTTCTACATCCTGTACGTTCACAATTTCTACATCCTGTACGTTCAACATTTCTACACCCTGTGCGTTCAACATTTCTACATCCTGTACGTTCAACATTTCTACACCCTGTGCGTTCACAATTTCTACATCCTGTACGTTCAACATTTCTACATCCTGTACGTTCAACATTTCTACACCCTGTACGTTCAACATTTCTACATCCTGTACGTTCAACGTTTATACACCCTGTACGTTCAACATTTCTACATCCTGTACGTTCAACATTTCTACATCCTGTACGTTCAACGTTTATACATCCTGTACGTTCAACATTTCTACACCCTGTACGTTCAACATTTCTACATCCTGTACGTTCAACGTTTATACACCCTGTACGTTCAACATTTCTACATCCTGTACGTTCAACATTTCTACATCCTGTACGTTCAACATTTCTACACCCTGTACGTTCAACATTTCTACATCCTGTACGTTCAACATTTCTACAACCTGTACGTTCAACATTTCTACATCCTGTACGTTCAACATTTCTACATCCTGTACGTTCAACGTTTATACACCCTGTGCGTTCAACATTTTTACATCCTGTACGTTCAACATTTCTACATCCTGTACGTTCAACGTTTATACACCCTGTGCGTTCAACATTTTTACATCCTGTACGTTCAACATTTCTACATCCTGTACGTTCAACGTTTATACACCCTGTGCGTTCAACATTTCTACATCCTGTACGTTCAACGATCTTTGTTATCAAGTGACAGACCTCTCACAGGACTCTCGATTTATCCCGTGATGCATCGCTGTTTTGTTTAAATAAAAATAGATGCTACATGATGACAGCTTGTTAGGCTATCGATCAAACAATGCATAGCAAGTGAAGAAAATAATTCTCACATCTGCAAAGCTAACAAGTCACATTTTTATTTATTTTATTAAATTTACACTGAAAAGAACATTGATGAGAGAGGCAAGAGCAGCAGGAATCGGCTCCCTCAATGAGATAGAGTTGTTTGCACAGAACAGAGACAAATAGCGAGATTTGATAAAAGATCTTTATAAGAATTGAAAACTGCTAGAATATCAATTTATGTAAGAGAAGGAGTATCTGAGTCCTCGCCCTATGAGCCGGCTATGGCTCGAAAGGTCAATAGATAGATAGATATAAATTTACACCAGCTTTCTCCACTGTTTTACATGGTTTTTCACTTGGGTGTACAATAACCCATATGTCCGTTACAAATTGATCAATTCTGCTATCTACATCAATCCTGGCAATAAAATCTGTAATGAGGGTAACGTTTCTGCACGGTTGATATCTGTTGATGTCCTCACACAGCGTCCACGTTGTTCGTTAATCTCCCCCAACTCCGAGCACATCCATTGATTGCAGTTTGTATTTGGTAATTGTCTTTTATTGTTCGCGGTTGAATAGCTGATATACTTGCTGCACTCCAGGCTGCCGCAAAGGTGTCGGTTATATCTTCAACAAATGACAAGGAATATTAACTGATGGCTAAAGTGTAACTTACAGTTCTGTGTTTTATTCCTACTCGTACCACACTGTTTCAAAATTACAGTTCTTTCAAGATAATTATTAGCAGTCAATCGTATCTTTATTCAAAATAAATAACTAGGTGATGTCTTTATATGATTATTTTTAATAATTAATATTCCAAACTATGCATGCATTTTCTGACTCACATATGAGTACTCGTTCCATAGGATGTGCACAAGATCTGATCAAGATCCCCCATTTCGTGTTCTAGTCCTGAAAGTAGCCTAACCAGTTTAGCGAAGGGAGTGTGAGTCAAAGAGGGAAACAGACCCAGTACCTACAATATTACGTTATTTAGTTATGGGAGGCCCCGTTATCACTGCAAACGAATTGAAATCTATAGTTGCTCAACCGTCCGTGCCAGCGTAATCATCCGAATTAATATCTCATCTCCCAAACAAAGAAAGGTAACTGTAGTCCCCATCGTAGCAGTCTCAGCACACGCTAAAAGACATAAAGCGAAACCGCGCAGAAAGGGAACACAGCCAACTGTTCCCTGTCATACGATATCGTCATTCATTGTAAACAATTGGAATATCAAAACATGATCAAAACGGATGAGACACACAGCTCACGGTGTGCACAGAGCACTTAACTCAGTAGCTCCTGCAACAAGCCTGACTTGGAATATGCAACTAGGAACACATTTCATGCATAGCCTTCAATTGTTCCCGCCGCCTATCCACAATATACCGGAAGTTCACGTCCTCTTGAAAATGATGATCGTCGTATTTTTAAAAAAAAATGTATAGCTCTTGATGATGTTAGGCCATCGTTGTTGACTCCAATTCCGAACATATAGACACACAGTTAGTCATCAGATTATCCCCGTCGCACATCAAACAACGGATCCTAAGATTATCGTCCGGCCGGTCTAGGGATGTACGATGAGTCATTACGATGACGTAGTACACAAAAATGTCGTACACATAATTTCGCTCCCTTTAGATTCCTGATTACTCTAGTCAAAGCAGCCTACGACGAACAAAACACGGTGCAAATTTCCTAAAGAGATAAAACTGCGACTGACGTAGTAGTTTACATTAATGAATAACATGGAAATAACTTGCGTCAAGGAATTCCAACAACGGTCATGAACAGCACCAATGTGACATAAAGCGCAGATCAAGTCTGGACGTTGGAAGGTCACATTCACAACACTTGATTTGTCAAAATTGGACTGTTGCCGGCGTACGACTTCGCTGTAGCGGCGCAGATGTAATAAGTAGATCATCATTTTTACTTTAATGCAGAAAAATGCAAAGGAAAACCGAAATTAATCAGATCCTGAATGCACTTTCTGTAGCGATTGATAGAACGTGACCAAGATCCAGCATCTTTACAACGGAAGTCCACAATGTTGAGAGGAAGTCATATCATATTGTGGTCCAACATCTTACTGCATCTTACTGTAAACCATCGCCGTCTATAGAAGTAAGTCCTGTGGCTTAAAGGGAGACCCTAAAATATCTATACTAGTGTGACGTTTTCAACTAAAGGAGCTATAAATGCCGACAGAGCAACTAACTGGGACATACTATTACCAGTAATGGGAAATGTATAACTGAAATAAACAAAAGAATAGGTATGGCAAAAACTAATTTTAATGCCATAAAAATTATACTAACATCAAAACAAATAACAGGAAAAATTAAAAATACTGAAAAATGGTATGTTTGAAGCTTTACGTGATAAGTGGACGACACAGACTAAACGATGTTTCGGCCCAATAGGCCTTCAGCAGGAACAAACAAGAAAAACAAACACACAAAACTAATAACAAAACATTCAAAACAAAAATATTCGAAATATATCTATCCTGTGTGTATGAAAAGGAAATGGTAAGAAAAGTGTGGCTGTCGTGAATGTGCAAAAAAGTGCGCAAATGCACACCGAACCAGAGGAGTTCACACAGGGGTCCGTGTGCAAACGCAAACGAGAAAGAATATAACAGTAGGCTAACCGGTGCTCAAAAGGCGGTAAGAGTGAGATGTCTGAGAGTGGGGTACAATAAAAACAAATAAGGGGTAAGGAGCACAGAAAAAAGGTATAGAGGAGAACACCGAAGTGTCTCATAAAGGACTAGAGGAGAAGAACTATAAATAGCATGGCATAGTAGATAGACCAAAGATCCCAAATATGAAGGCTAGGCAAAAGGGAAGGAGCAACCAAAGGAAACTGTGTGTATGAGTATGATACATTCATGCCTCGTGGGGTCAGCGAACCATACTGGCCTATGAGGCGATTTTTCGAAAACAAATAACACCAGGGCTAAAACTAAGAATAGCAAAATGTTACATCTTCTCAATATTCCTGTATGGTGTAGAAACATGGACATTAGACAAGAAAACAGAATAGAAAATTGAAGCCTTTGAAATGTGGATTTATAGAAGAATATGTAGAATTAGATGGAAAGAAAAGAAAACAAATGATTAAGTTTTAAAACAACTAAAAATTAAAAGCAAGCCATTATGTGGGAAACAATATATAAGAGGAAAAGAGGCTGACCCAGAGAGACACTGAAAAGAACATTGATCAGAGAGGCGAGAGCAGCAGGAATCGGCTCCTTCAATGAGAGTTGTTTGCACAGAACAGAGACAAATGGCGAGATTTGATAAAAATATCTATACAAAGATTGAAAACTGCTAGAATACAAATGTAGATAAGAGAAAGAGTATCTGGGCCGATTCCCTATGGGCCGGCTACGACTCAAAAGGTCAATAGATAGATAGAAAAATGAGAAGAGAACTACTAGATACAATTAGAACAAGACAAATGCAATTTTTGGGGGGCATGTTAAAAGACACAATAGCCTACTAAAAGTAATATTGGAAGGGAAAATACAAGGTAAAAGAGGCAGAGGCAGACCAAGACTAACATGGAAGAGTAACATTAAAAGATGGACAAGTCAGCCTATGACAATCTGCACTATCAAAGCAAGAAACAGAGTGGAATGGCACTCCATGGTAGCCAACCTTCAGTGCGGAGACGGCACTCGATGATGATCATGAAATGCCGACAGTATTCTAACCACAATCGCCTCTGCTCGCAAAGCTGAAAACGTCAGTTGGAGGTTTTTCAGGGGTTTCCTATCAGCTCTCAGGCTTACTAAAGTTGGTGGCAATGTGTAAAGTAACTTGACCTCATTTAATAATACCCTTTAAACTTAGGATTAGTGTGGGTGTAGAAGACAAAAATATAGAGAAATAAAAGACACTTTGGAAACATGGAATAACTCAATGAAAGGACACAAATTATGGCCTTGTTGAGAAGCGCTTATTGACTTATGCACCATATGGAGTTGAAAGGAAGCACAAATAAAGAGGAGTGGAAGTTAAGCCATCTATATAGTATTAAGGCCCGCGGTCTGAAATGAACAACCCAAAGTTTGTGGCGCTTTTATCGTTGACAGCAAAGACAGTTGTGGCAGTTTAAAATGACATCATCTGACTTGACTTAATCCCATTTAAAAAAAAAGTGAAGTACCCCCGTCACGCCAAGTGGCGTATAGGGAATATGGTGTTAGTGACCATACATTTTACAGACCTACGGCACATGATTTTTGGGTAGTGTGGTCGGTATTACGCCCGTGCTGCTTTACTTTCCCCCAAAAAAAATCTGGTACCCATTAAAGGCTGGGCGAACTGAAAGTCGTCGGTTGGGATCGAACCCTACCTCTTGTTCTTTGTAGTCCAGTTCACTAACCACTGAGCTTTCGCAGCTCCATTTAATCCCCTTTAGTCGTGATTTAATTGTTCTTTACAGCGTGTTGCTTATCACAGAAAGTCACATCCTTTTAAACAGTTCTCTGCTGTAACATGTCATTTGAGGGGGTGATTATGGGTGCTTTTCTTATCACCCCCAAAGGATGGTAATTCAGTGTGTACAGTATCCTTAGAACGGTCAAGCCCTGCTAGCTGTGTGACACTTGTACGTTGAGTGATGAGGTTTTTCATCATTCACATGTCGGAAATACCGACCCATTCAGTAATAGTGGCACACTCCCACCACCGAGGTACAAAAAGGACACAGGTTCAAAGATCGCGGAGCCATGTTCTTTTGATATCTATCACGTCAGCTGTCTATAACTGGCATAGCTGAAGACGTCACACAAGTAAACGAGTAAAGGGCCGGACACCCGCAAAGTGGCATAAAAAGAATATGGTGTTAGTGACCATAACCTTTATAGACCTGCGTATGATTTTTGGGGTAATGTGGTGGGTATTACACCCGTGTCGCTTTACTTGCCCAGAAAAACATCTGGTACCCATTTAAGGCTGGGTGAACCTGGAAGTCGTAGATCAGGATTTCACCCTCTTATCCTTTGTAGTCCAGTTCATTAACTACTGAACTATCGCAGCTCCCGAAGACGTACAAGCTTTGGGTGAATCCGGGATTTCCCTCTCAGTCCGCAGGTCTAAGCCTTCTTCTTCTTCTTTCCTTCCTCATCTGCCTTTCAGCGTCGAGGGGAGATATAATTTGCGGTCTTTTGCTCTTTTGTTCGCCTCTGCTGCTGTTATGTTTCTAGTGCTTATAATATTCCCTCGACCCATCATTTTCGTGGATCTAAGTAAAACTACTATAAATTACCGTGTTTTAGCTATACATACAGGCAAGTGTTTAATCTTACGTGCAGTTTATGACAGCGGTGTCACAGGTGGGGCTTTTCCTCAGCTTCGCCAGAACAGATGTGCTGTGTCCGCGCGTGAACTTGAGCATACACCTGCCCATCATATTGACCACGTCAGTCTGTGTGCAGGGCACGCCTGGGATGACTCCCATACCTTGGCTGATGGCTGTTGAAGATAAGAGAGACCATGAAGACACGCACACCCACACACACACACGCACACACACACACACACACACACACTATCTGAGTTCAGGTCCATGATGTTAAGCTGAATATCTTGGTGTTTACATTCGTCCGACTATCTCTTCTCTTTCTTATCGCCGCTATTAAAAAAAAGAGAGTTAAATTGGCGTAGTTATCCTTTGTGTCATGATTTACAACAGGCGATATATATATCGCAGCTTTACGTAGGCAATGGTCAACGGTAAATCAAAACGACGTTGCTTGACATAAAGCTGTAATCAAACCATATTTTTTTCATTTTCGACTTGCCGTCAGCTGTACGGCAGCTTCACATTTTTTTATGTCTTACCCCCTGTGATATCTATGACTTTTGGCCCAAAACATACGACTTCAACATGACATTTTATGGCTCCGGAATTTCTTCCATCTTCGATCTTGGGTAAACATGTTAGTTTCCAAACATGCCGTTGTTTTAATCCACTCATCCTGCTGTAAACGGTCATACATGAGTCTTTAACCACTTTCGACCATGATTCTGGTAGGCGCTTTGGGCCCGAGGTCGTGTTAAAGAAGCCAGTGGTGGAGAGTGTTTGACACTCCAAGGTATGGTGACAGCTTTACAAAGAAGGAACACAACACAATACTGACGTTTCGGCCTGTGGCATTCTTCAGAATACAGGGACAACGACAACAAACAATGAAGCACAATTATCTATAACTACATGTTAGATGATCAGGTCAATGGAGGGGTGGACAGAAAAGAGGAGAAGGAAGTAGGATGTTGAAATAAGAAAGGAGGCTACATGAGGGGAGGTAGGATGAGAGTCAAGATGTTTAAAATAGAAAGATAGGAAAAATGAGGAAGAGATAGAAATGTCAATAGTAAAAAGTGGATAATGTGTCGTAAAAGGTATAAGAAAAATCGGTAATTTCCTAGTTTGATCAGATATAGTCTTTCAGTTTGGAAGAGTGATGTCCCCTAAAATATGTCTGCCAAAATACAGTGGTTCTACGCATTCTTGGCGTTGGGGTCATTACGCCGATTGGTAATCAACCGCACAATTCTCTTCGATCAGAAGATCATAATTAGGCCGAGTGGCGTCGTTTTTGTCACGCGTTATAATATATTTATAAATATTTAACACTAAAGCTAAACCTAACCCCTGGACCCAACGCCCAATCAACAGATACTCCGAAATGATTACATGCCAGCGTAATGACCCAACGCCAAGAATGCGTAGAACCACTGTATTTTGGCAGACATATTTTAGGGGACATCACTCTTCCAAACTGAAAGACTATATCTGATCAAACTAGGAAATTACCGAAAAATCAAACACTTAGCTGAGGTAACTTGACTGTCCGCCGTGAAGCAATCGAGAGAGTGATATGGAAAATCACGAGGCCAGGAACTGGATCGTGGGAAAATGATAGAGAGGGGAGAGGGGGTTAATTGGGGGGTTGGGAGGAGAAGCGATGGCAGGTAGCCAGACTAGTGTGAAAACACTGGTGGAAATAAATAGAAACCACAACGGAGACTAGGTCTAAGGCATTTCGTGTTAAAGACAAGAGGTCAAGAAATACAAAAGTTGTGTCAAAGGAAGTCAAAAATTATCAGAAAAGGACAAACGATTGGTGAGATAGCAGCATTGTGAAGTAGGCAAACATCAGTTTATTTGAGTGTATCAAGAAGATCTTTTATAGATGGCGGATAAAGAGAAGCTCTGTTGTGAAGTGAGCAAATGACGTCGTGTCAAAATGTATCAACAATGCTAGAGGACGACAGTGAAATAGATGAGATAACTGCATCATGTTGTCGGTAAATAACATCGTGTCAAAATATATCAACCAGACAGGGTGACGACAACAATATCGTATCGTGGCATGATTAAACAGTAACGCTCATGCAAGAGGCACGTTGTGTTGAAGATCCATTGAAGCAAACCTTTGAAACAAAGCCATCTCTGTATGATAAATATCTGTACTGATCAACAGTCGTCTTTATCGACACTGGAGCTCGTTTCTACCAATAACCGGTATTTTGATTAACCTTTTGAATCTAACATTGGTTCAGTGGCCGGCTTATCCTCATCTCACATCGGACAAGTCCATAAGTGCCCAACTCTCCTTTAGCCAGTTTCACAGTGTTTAGCAACTGAGAAATACAAGGTTCTCTCCCCCCCCCCCCCCCAACATGGGATGTGGGCATGTGTTTTCAATGATCCGGCCAGATGTGATGAGAGGAGAAGAAAAATACTGTGAATAGATAGGTCGAATACGATGAGAAAAGAAGAAAAATACTGTGAATAGATAGGTCGAATACGATGAGAGAATGAGAAAAATACTGTGAATAGATAGGTCGAATACGATGAGAAAAGAAGAAAAATACTATGAATAGATAGGTCGAATACGATGAGAGAATAAGAAAAATACTGTGAATAGATAGGTCGAATACGATGAGAGAAGCAGAAAAATACTATGAATAGATAGGTCGAATACGATGAGAAAAGAAGAAAAATACTGTGAATAGATAGGTCGAATACGATGAGAGAATAAGAAAAATACTGTGAATAGATAGGTCGAATACGATGAGAAAGAAGAAAAATACTGTGAATAGATAGGTCGAATACGATGAGAGAATAAGAAAAATACTGTGAATAGATAGGTCGAATACGATGAGAGAAGAAGAACAATACTATGAATAGATAGGTCGAATACGATGAGAGAAGAAGAACAATACTATGAGTAGATAGGTCGAATACGATGAGAGAAGAAGAACAATACTATGAATAGATAGGTCGAATACGATGAGAGAAGAAGAACAATACTATGAGTAGATAGGTCGAATACGATGAGAGAAGAAGAACAATACTATGAATAGATAGGTCGAATACGATGGGAAAAGAAGAACAATACTATGAATAGATAGGTCGAATACGTCGAGAACTTCAGCAGCAGGCCAGAAAGATTAAGTTGCTCACAGCTGAAGGTTCGCGTCAGGGTCATGAACCAGAACTATCCACATCCTGCACGACCTCTTGCGTCAGGGTCATGAACCAGAACTATCCACACCCTGCACGACCTCTTCACGGTGCACCCAGAAACAGACTAGTCTAGTCTGACCTAGTGTTTAGGGATCGAGAGGAAGGAAGCCCGGGAGTGAAAAAATGCCTTGTTGAAGTCAAATGTGTTGGGACGAAAAGCGCTAGCTTCACATCTGCTGTAAAGCACAACTCAGCGCTTCTAAGGATACTTAACGTCCTTTTAAAGGCGGATGAGAAAGGGAAATATTAATTCATTTAGCAGTTGTCATATGACCACGCAGGGAGCCGCGATAGCTCAGTGGTTAGTGAACTGGACTACAATGTACAAGAAGTAGGGTTCGATCCCAACCGACGGTTCTCGGGTTTCACCCAGCCTTAAATGGGTACCGGATTTGTTTCTGGGAAAGTAAAGCGGCACGGGCGTAATACCGACCACATTACCCCAAAAATCACGTACTGAAGGTCTGTAAAATTTATGGTCACTAACACCATATTCCCCATACGCCACTTGGCGTGACGGGGCTCTTTACTTTCCTTTTTTTTTTTTTACATGACCACGCGAAAGAAAGAAACGAATGACAAAAGATGAAATAATTAATGAAATCAAAATGTGTTTGAAAAAGAAAATGCGTTATGGCATTCTTATCATTTGTATTAGGAATGAATCAGTTCAGATTTTAGTGATGAACAGTGTGGTTTTGTTAGAGGTAAAGGAACGAGCAATGACATATACAACATACGATCTTTAGTAGAAAGAGCCATAGAGGTGAAAACAGATCTATACCTATGTTTCAGAGATTATATCACAGCATTTGACTAAATAAAACATAAACGTAGACAGCAAAGATCTAAAATAATAAAGAACATGTACTGGCAACAAACAGCGGCCATAAGACCTGGAAGTAAATTGGGAATGTTTCAACAAAATAAAACAGGGTGTTAGGCAAGGTTGTGTGCTGTCACCAGATTTGTTTAATTTGTATAAGTGAGATTATTTTAAGATCCATAAGGGGCATGCCTGAAATAACAATCGGAGGACATAATATAAACAATCTAAGAGGTGTTGATGATACAGTCTTAATCGCTAAGAGTGAAAATGGGTTAGAAGAAATGGTAGACATTATAGTGGAAAAAAGGCAAAAATAAAGCCTTAATAGCAAAAAGACAGAAGTAATGGTAACAACAAAGAAAAAGACATCACCTCAGTGCAAAATAAAGACAAGTGGAACAACATCAAAACAGGTAAATGAATTTAAATATTTCGGAACTTCGTTAAATCAAACGGAAGATGTATAACAGAGGTGAGATGCAGAATGGCTCAGGCAAAGCAGCTT
Organism: Megaustenia siamemsis; assembly: GCA_032433765.1. NCBI lineage: Eukaryota > Metazoa > Mollusca > Gastropoda > Stylommatophora > Ariophantidae > Megaustenia > Megaustenia siamemsis. The sequence goes on along the minus strand of JAVIAB010000160.1, from coordinate 41,031,114 downwards.
TCGAAAAAATGAGGAAGATACTATGCTATCCACTTTTGGACAATAGAAACAAGAAAAAGAGTTCTTAAATGTTATGTAGAGCCAGTCTTAGCATATAGATGCGAATATGGACAATAGGACAACAGACAAGAAAATTACTGTAGTCTGTATAAATGTGGTTTTACAGAAGAATGTTGAGAATACCATGGACAGCTATGAGGTGTAATGAAAACGTTCTGAAAGAGGTCAAAGCAAAAAGAGAGCTAATTTCCAATATTAGGAAGCAACAATCATCATTTTTTGGCCATGTAATGAGAAGAGAACAGCTTGAATATATTGTAACAACTGGGAAAATTGAGGGACGAAGAGATAGAGGGAAGTAAAGAGAAAAAATACCAGCTTAAGAGAATGGCTTGGCAGAAGGTCAACAATAGAAATGATAAATAATTGTCGAGATCGAAAGTTGTGGAGAGATATGATCACCTACGCCAGCAGGCCCGGTACTTGATGATGATGATTTGGAATTCATAGGATTGGAGTGTTTGGAGTTTGTAAGACTTGAAGAGTCAGTGTGACCTGGAGAGTCAGTGTGACCTGGAGAGTCAGTGTGACCTGGAGAGTCAATGTGAAATAACAAGATGTTTTAGCTTTATAGAAAAGACAAAGAACTTATCACGGCTGGAGAAATAAAAAAAGAGCGCTACACAGGTGTGTAAACACGATACAGGTGTCGTTGGCCGCTCCTTATCGAGGGATATACTTCGGACATCTGAATTGTGGACTTATCCTGTGTGCAATGATGATAAGATGAACTGTCAACTAAATTGATGTCAACTAAACTGATGTCAACTAAACTGATGTCAACTAAATAAACCGACATTTCAAACTAAATGGTCTTCAGCAGGGAACAGACAACAAAACATATTATAAATAAGATATATAAAACAATTCATAATTTTTAGCTATTTTATTATGTATGCACCATCTTTCCTGAGTCTCCACATGGTTTTCATGTTTATTCCCACTGGAGAATAAAGCTCGCATGCCCCATTGCATTCGGGACGTGTCAGCATTTTTATTTCACTACGGAAAGAAATAACTTCTACCACCCAGCGGAAAGCGCACTCTTTCACCTGAGTTGAAAATGGCACAACCAACCCAATATGGCCATAACCAATATGCTAACACGGTGTATAAAATAGGAGTAAAAATATTCATGTTCGGCAATATAAATTAGGCTTTAAAATGGTAGGATTAAAACCCTGCCAAGAATATATAGAGCAACAACAACTTAAATGGTTGGGCCACCTGGTCAGAATGAATCCTCACCAATCACCATCAAGGGCGTTCTTCTCGAGAATGCATGGAAAAAGACCAAGAGGAAGACCTAGAAGAATGTGGATAGATGCAGTGATAGAGACATGCAACAACAAAGGAAAATCACTAATTCAGACAGTTCGAGCAGCTCAAGAACGACAAATGATATAAACCAAGACACCTTTTCGGTATTAATGAAAAGAGAAAAGAAGAGGATGAAGAAAGAATTAATTTTTGTCTGTTCAATTCATGAAATCGGTATCACTGCAATCCGGAATTCCTCATATCTGCTCCACTCATGTCACAGCTCCTGCGAAAGGGCGGTGGAAAATTCTGTTGACATGGTCGACTTCCGTACAGCCCTAATCTCGGCTCAAAGGCGACGATTCCAAACGACTTCCGTTGAATAAAGAGTGCACAGTCACTCCCTTATTCGTTTCCTCGAAAACACACATTTAAAACACACATTTAAAACACACATTTAAAACACACATTTAAAACACACATTTAAAACACACATTTAAACACACATTTAAAACACACATTTAAAACAAACATTTAAAACACACATTTAACTACACATTTAAAACACATTTAAAACACACATTTAAAACACACATTTAAAACAGACATTTAAAACACACATTTAAAACAAACAAAGCAGCCGAAATGGTTTAAGCGACTGCCTTAGCCTCTGCAAAAACAGGGCAACAAGCAGCCATTTTTATTTTTATTTTTCGATTGGTGGTCGATCATAAGTTAGCAAATTAAGCATATATTCAATAATTAGGCATATATTCAATTATCATTTTGTTGAACTCATACCTGGCCACACGATAAACATTAGTGCTCCAAAAGATAAAACGAGAATACTTGTATACATGTTGAGCATAGTTACTTGTAACAAATATCATGAAACAGTACAACGATGTGTGTTTTTAACAATCTAGTGAAAGTTAAATGAATACACAAGCTAAATGCTTGATGTTAAAGACACTTACAAGTCATACAGGAACAACATTGCCATCTAGGCAAACTATAGGCAGTAATAACTCAGCGACTTTGGACAGATTTAAGCCACAGTGGTTTGCAAACATTTATAATTGTGGCCGCTTTTTAAGTTTAATTTACCTCCTATTTTATTAAAAGACTAAAACTATGATCATAAACAAAGAAAATTCTCAAGACCTACAATTAAATATCACAGTTGAGGGAATACATCTGGAGACAGTCCAGAGCTACAACTACCTGGGACATACTATAACCAATGATGGAAAATGCAAAATTGAAATAAACAAAAGAATAGGTATGGCAAAAAGTAATTTTAATGTCATGAAAAATATACTAACAACAACACCAATATCAACAGGGCTGAAACTACGAATGGCAAAATGTTACATCTTCTCAATATTCCTGTATGGTGCAGAAACATGGACATTAGACCAGAAAACAGAACAGAAAATTGAAGCCTTTGAAATGTGGATTTATAGAAGAATAGGTAGAATTGGATGGAAACAGAAGATAACAAACGATGAAGTTTTAAAACAACTGAAGATAAAAAGAGAACTACTAAATACAATTAAGACAAGACAAATGAAATTTTTGGGGCATGTTAAAAGACACAACAGCCTACTAAAAGTAATAGTGGAAGGAAAAATACAAGGTAAAAGAGGCAGAGGCAGACCAAGACTAACATGGACGAGTAACATAAAAAGATGGACAAGTCAATCTATGACAGCCTGCACCATCAAATCAAGAAACAGAGTAGAATTGCGATCCATGGTAGCCAACCTTCGTTGCGGAGAAGGCACTCGATGATGATTTTATTGAGCATTTTTCTTAAAACTTCAAAATATCGTGATCCATTTTTTTTTCGGAAGCATCTTTCATGATGAACATTTCATCATCATCATCGTGTGCCCTTCACAGGCTTCAATTTTCTGTTCTGTTTTCTTGTCTAATGTCTATGCTTCTGCACCATACAGGAATATTGAGAAGATGTAACATTTTGCCATTCTTAGTTTCAGTCCTGCTGATATTGGTTTTGTTGTTAGTATATTTTTTCATGGCATTAAAATTACTTTTTACCATACCTATTCTTTTGTTTATTTCAGTTTTGCATTTTCCATCATTGGTTATAGTATGTCCTAGGTAGTTGTAACTCTGGACTGTCTCCAGATGTGTTCCCTCAACTGTGATATTTAATTGTAGGTCTTGAGAATTTTCTTTGTTTATGATCGATCATAGTTTTAGTCTTTTTGATATTCATTTCTAGTCCATATTTTTTGCTTGTTGTGTTTATCACATTAAGCAATTGTTGTAGCTCTTTAGGATTTTCTGCTAGTAGAATAGTATCATCAGCATATCTTAGGTTATCGATTATCTTTCCATTAATGTTTATACCTGGTATCTCTGAGATGTTTTTAAAGATTTGCTCAGTGTATAGATTGAACAAGCTTGGTGATAGGATACATCCTTGTCTTACTCCTCTTTTTATGTCCATGGGTGTAGAGTTCTCCTTATTATATCTTATTATTGCTGTTTGCTCCCAGTACAAATTACATATTAGTCGTATGTCTGCGTCGTCTAGATTTATATCCTTTAGGCAGTCTATAAGTTGGTTATGGTGTATTCTATCGAAAGCTTTGGTGTAGTCTATAAAGCAGGCATATATTGGTTTGTTTACTTCTGTGTACTTTTCAATCAATGTTCTCATGCTGAATATGGCTTCTTTTGTCCCACTGTTTTTCTTGAATCCAAATTGTTGCTCCTCTAATTCAGTATTGATTTTATTCTGAATCCTTCCCTGTATAACTTTTAGTAAAATTTTTGTTACCTGGCTCATTAGGCTTATTGTTCTGAAGTCACTGCATTCAACTGCACCATTCTTTTTAGGCAATGCAATGAAAGTTGATGTTTTTAGATCGTTTGGTATGTATCCTGTATGGTATATGTCATTGCATATGTCTGTGATCACTTCGACGCCAAACTCTTCTAGAGCCTGTAACATCTCTATCTGTATATTGTCAGGCCCTGCTGCTTTTCCCTTTTTCATTGTTTTATGGCTTTTTCTACTTCGGATTTCAGGATTTTATAGTTGAATGTACATTTTATGTCTGGCTTTTTGTCCTTTTCGTCATGAAATAATTCTGTTATATATTCTTGCCATCTATCATATCTTTGTTGTCTGATAGCATTCTTCCCTCTTTGTTTGCTATACATCCGATTCCTGCAGCTTTTTTGTCTTTATTCGTCATTTTCTTTAATTCTGTGTGCATCTCTCTTAGGTTTTGTTAACTTTCCATAGTTTCAATTTCTAGACATCTTTGGTTGAGCCAGCCTTCTTTTGCATTTTTATAATTAATACGGTTGGCAATAACCAAATAAAACTAGGAGAAATACCTCTACTAGACGAACAATCTTACATATATCTGGGCAGTAATATAGATAAAGAAGGAGGAAGAGAAAATGATACCAAAATAAGGATATCGAAAGCAAGGGGAGCTTTCATTGTACTGGGAAACATATGGAAATCCAAAGAAATTAGGTTAAATACAAAATTAAAAATTTTCAACTCAAATGTTAAGTTGGTCCTATTATATAGCTGTGAAACATGGAGAACAACAAAATTGACAATCACGAAGATACAGACATTCATAAATGGATGCTTACGCAGAATAAAAGGATGGAAATGGCAGGACAAAATCACTAACATAGAATGATGGAATGTACCAGTCAAATATCAGTGGATAAAGAGATACAGCTAAGACGATGTCGCTGGATAGGACACACACTGGGAAGCCAACTAAGAGTATTACACAACAGGCCCTTTTTTTGAATCCCCATGGGAAAGACAAAGAGGAAGACCAAGGAATTCTTGGAGAAGACAGATAGAAGCAGAGATGAAGATGATGGGGAAGACATGGAATGATCTTAAAAGAATGACAAAAAACAGAACGACTTGGAAAGTGTTTGTTGAAGACCTATGCTCCACTCGTAGCTAAAAGGTTGAAGAGATATATACTCAAACACAGGACTAAGAAATAAACATATATATATATATATACTCAACATAGGACTAAGAAATTATCTATATGTATATATATATACTCAAACATAGGACTATGAAATAACCTTTGGTTCGAGAGGACCTAACAAGGAATCCGTGACAACGATAAAGCAGATAAACTTGGAGATGGTGTCTCTGGTAGGGGCTATGGGCAAATGCATATTGATCTTGTGTTAGTTTCCAATGCTGTCATAATGTAGTTGACAACTTTACAGATGACAGCGTCGAGGAAGGATAGCCTATACAGTCGAGCAGATTGGTGTTTATTAACAAAAATATAAAAAAGAAAATTTGCCTCCTAAAATTGTGCTCACAAGAAAAATATTGTCACTAACGCCTTTTCCCCACATATATCTTGCAAGGCAGGCGAGAGAACCTCCCTACCCCTCCCTCCCATCTTTATTAGGGAATGAAAGTGAGAATTGACGGTAGAAAGAAACAGCTGTGGAAGTGACAGAACCACATAGGTTAGCTGACATGGAATCTTGAAGAAAATGTGAGAATCCAACATGAATCTAGCCACTATGAGAACCTGTCTTTCGTCTCATCAGTCTTCATGCAGATTGTTATTAAATAGGCACCCTTATTTTTGCTAACATTAACACGATTCTGGCGAGTAATCAAACAGAGTTGGTTTTGTTGGACGTCAATCATAGTTATTACGTGGACGTTCGTTAAAGATGACTTTCTTTTATTTAAAAAAAAAAAAAACCATCATTCCGTTGTTGCTGCAAGTGATATTTACCATTGTATTTTTTTTCTTAATTATCAATGACTCACAACCGTTAAGCAATATTGGTTTTATTTAACAATGCAGAAATCTATTAATAACTTTGAAGTTGTGCGTTGATTTCCTTTTAAAGTTTGCTTTACATCATGATAGTGAAATCATCAACATGAGAACACATTTTGCTAGGTTTGTTCCTGCTGCTGTTATGTCACTCACTCACTCACTCACTCACTCACTCACTCACTCACTCACTCACTCACTCACTCAACTCACTCAATCAACTCACTCACTCTATCAACTCACTCATTCAATTCACTCACTCACTCGCTCACTCACTCACTCACTCACTCTTTTTTCTTTCGTTCCCTCTCTCTCTCTTTCTCTCTCTCTCTCTCTCTCTCTCTATATATATATATATATATATATATATATTCATTCCCTCTCTCTCTATATATATATATATATTTCATTCTCTCTCTCTATCTTTCGCTCCCTCTCTCTCTCTCTCTCTCTCTTTCTCTCTCTATCTTTCGTTTTCCTCTCTCTCTCTATCTTTCGCTCCCTCTCTCTCTCTCTATCTTTCGTTCTCTCTCTCTCTCTATCTTTCGTTTTCTCTCTCTCTCTCTCTCTCTCTCTCTCTCTCTCTCTCTCTCTCTATCCAACTCTGCGTTAAATTCTTCAGTCTTGCGAAGAGCTAATTATGGAAAATGAAACGGAAGTGAATCCTTGACAGCTGAATAGCTGATAACTACTTTGGTGACTGCAGAAGTGTTGGTTTTACTGAAGAATGCTCAGAATATCATGACCTGCTAATAAGGGCAATCAAAATGCTCTAAAATAGAAGAAAAGGAAACTTGTGACTTTAACAAGAAGGAAACAAGTTATGATTCTTTCGCTCATCAACGAGAAAGGTGAGCTGTCGTAATAACTGAAAACAAAAATTAGGGACTAGGAGATAGAGGGAAACAAAATTTAAAAAAAAAACAGACGGTAGAATCTGATAATGGAGCAACAGTGGCTGAATGGTTTGTGTGTTCGCTTACTAATTAGAAGGGCTCAGAAGGGCTTCTAATTAGAGGGACTTCAAATTAGAGGGACTTCATATTAGAAGGGCTTTCTAGTTAGGAAGGTTCAGTTCACATCTGTGGTGATTTTTTTGTTTGTAGCGAAAAGGTTCTGGGGTTCACCCAGTATCTAAAAATGGGTACCAGAGGTTTTTTAGTGGGAAGGGTGTGATCAACATCATCATGTACCATACCGGTTGGCGTAGGTGATCATGTCCCTCCACAATCTTCTATCCACAGTGCATCGTATCAGTTCTGTTGTTGACTGTTTTCCATGCCATGACACCAAGCTATCCAGTATTTTCTCTCTTTGTCGTCCGCGATCTCTCTTTCGTTTTATTTTGCCAGTTGTAACCAAGTATTCCAACTTTCCTCTTCTCATGATGTGCCCGAAAAATGTTGATTTAAAAAGGGTGTGATACCACCTAAAATTGTGCTCACAAGAAAAATATTGTCACTAACGCCTTTTCCCCACATATATCTTGCAAGGCAGGCGAGAGAACCTCCCTACCCCTCCCTCCCATCTTTATTAGGGAATGAAAGTGAGAATTGACGGTAGAAAGAAACAGCTGTGGAAGTGACAGAACCACATAGGTTAGCTGACATGGAATCTTGAAGAAAATGTGAGAATCCAACATGAATCTAGCCACTATGAGAACCTGTCTTTCGTCTCATCAGTCTTCATGCAGATTGTTATTAAATAGGCACCCTTATTTTTGCTAACATTAACACGATTCTGGCGAGTAATCAAACAGCGTTAGTTTTGTTGGACGTCAATCATAGTTATTACGTGGACGTTCGTTAAAGATGACTTTCTTTTATTTAAAAAAAAAAAAACCATCATTCCGTTGTTGCTGCAAGTGATATTTACCATTGTATTTTTTTCTTAATTATCAATGACTCACAACCGTTAAGCAATATTGGTTTTATTTAACAATGCAGAAATCTATTAATAACTTTGAAGTTGTGCGTTGATTTCCTTTTTAAAGTTTGCTTTACATCATGATAGTGAAATCATCAACATGAGAACACATTTTGCTAGGTTTGTTCCTGCTGCTGTTATGTCACTCACTCACTCACTCACTCACTCACTCACTCACTCACTCACTCACTCACTCACTCAACTCACTCAATCAACTCACTCACTCTATCAACTCACTCATTCAATTCACTCACTCACTCGCTCACTCACTCACTCACTCACTCTTTTTTCTTTCGTTCCCTCTCTCTCTCTTTCTCTCTCTCTCTCTCTCTCTCTCTATATATATATATATATATATATATATTTCATTCCCTCTCTCTCTATATATATATATATATTTCATTCTCTCTCTCTATCTTTCGCTCCCTCTCTCTCTCTCTCTCTCTCTTTCTCTCTCTATCTTTCGTTTTCTCTCTCTCTCTATCTTTCGCTCCCTCTCTCTCTCTCTATCTTTCGTTCTCTCTCTCTCTCTATCTTTCGTTTTCTCTCTCTCTCTCTCTCTCTCTCTCTCTCTCTCTCTATCCAACTCTGCGTTAAATTCTTCAGTCTTGCGAAGAGCTAATTATGGAAAATGAAACGGAAGTGAATCCTTGACAGCTGAATAGCTGATAACTACTTTGGTGACTGCAGAAGTGTTGGTTTTACTGAAGAATGCTCAGAATATCATGACCTGCTAATAAGGGCAATCAAAATGCTCTAAAATAGAAGAAAAGGAAACTTGTGACTTTAACAAGAAGGAAACAAGTTATGATTCTTTCGCTCATCAACGAGAAAGGTGAGCTGTCGTAATAACTGAAAACAAAAATTAGGGACTAGGAGATAGAGGGAAAACAAAATTTAAAAAAAAAAACAGACGGTAGAATCTGATAATGGAGCAACAGTGGCTGAATGGTTTGTGTGTTCGCTTACTAATTAGAAGGGCTCAGAAGGGCTTCTAATTAGAGGGACTTCAAATTAGAGGGACTTCATATTAGAAGGGCTTTCTAGTTAGGAAGGTTCAGTTCACATCTGTGGTGATTTTTTTTGTTTGTAGCGAAAAGGTTCTGGGGTTCACCCAGTATCTAAAAATGGGTACCAGAGGTTTTTTAGTGGGAAGGGTGTGATCAACATCATCATGTACCATACCGGTTGGCGTAGGTGATCATGTCCCTCCACAATCTTCTATCCACAGTGCATCGTATCAGTTCTGTTGTTGACTGTTTTCCATGCCATGACACCAAGCTATCCAGTATTTTCTCTCTTTGTCGTCCGCGATCTCTCTTTCGTTTTATTTTGCCAGTTGTAACCAAGTATTCCAACTTTCCTCTTCTCATGATGTGCCCGAAAAATGTTGATTTAAAAGGGTGTGATACCACCTAAAATTGTGCTCACAAGAAAAATATTGTCACTAACGCCTTTTCCCCACATATATCTTGCAAGGCAGGCGAGAGAACCTCCCTACCCCTCCCTCCCATCTTTATTAGGGAATGAAAGTGAGAATTGACGGTAGAAAGAAACAGCTGTGGAAGTGACAGAACCACATAGGTTAGCTGACATGGAATCTTGAAGAAAATGTGAGAATCCAACATGAATCTAGCCACTATGAGAAGCTGTCTTTCGTCTCATCAGTCTTCATGCAGATTGTTATTAAATAGGCACCCTTATTTTTGCTAACATTAACACGATTCTGGCGAGTAATCAAACAGCGTTAGTTTTGTTGGACGTCAATCATAGTTATTACGTGGACGTTCGTTAAAGATGACTTTCTTTATTTAAAAAAAAAAAAAACCATCATTCCGTTGTTGCTGCAAGTGATATTTACCATTGTATTTTTTTTCTTAATTATCAATGACTCACAACCGTTAAGCAATATTGGTTTTATTTAACAATGCAGAAATCTATTAATAACTTTGAAGTTGTGCGTTGATTTCCTTTTTAAAGTTTGCTTTACATCATGATAGTGAAATCATCAACATGAGAACACATTTTGCTAGGTTTGTTCCTGCTGCTGTTATGTCACTCACTCACTCACTCACTCACTCACTCACTCACTCACTCACTCACTCACTCACTCACTCACTCACTCACTCACTCACTCAACTCACTCAATCAACTCACTCACTCTATCAACTCACTCATTCAATTCACTCGCTCACTCACTCACTCACTCACTCTTTTTTTCTTTCGTTCCCTCTCTCTCTCTTTCTCTCTCTCTCTCTCTCTCTATATATATATATTTCATTCCCTCTCTCTCTATATATATATATATATTTCATTCTCTCTCTCTATCTTTCGCTCCCTCTCTCTCTCTCTCTCTCTCTCTTTCTCTCTCTATCTTTCGTTTTCTCTCTCTCTCTATCTTTCGCTCCCTCTCTCTCTCTCTATCTTTCGTTCTCTCTCTCTCTCTATCTTTCGTTTTCTCTCTCTCTCTCTCTCTCTCTCTCTCTCTCTCTCTCTCTCTCTCTCTATCCAACTCTGCGTTAAATTCTTCAGTCTTGCGAAGAGCTAATTATGGAAAATGAAACGGAAGTGAATCCTTGACAGCTGAATAGCTGATAACTACTTTGGTGACTGCAGAAGTGTTGGTTTTACTGAAGAATGCTCAGAATATCATGACCTGCTAATAAGGGCAATCAAAATGCTCTAAAATAGAAGAAAAGGAAACTTGTGACTTTAACAAGAAGGAAACAAGTTATGATTCTTTCGCTCATCAACGAGAAAGGTGAGCTGTCGTAATAACTGAAAACAAAAATTAGGGACTAGGAGATAGAGGGAAAACAAAATTTAAAAAAAAAACAGACGGTAGAATCTGATAATGGAGCAACAGTGGCTGAATGGTTTGTGTGTTCGCTTACTAATTAGAAGGGCTCAGAAGGGCTTCTAATTAGAGGGACTTCAAATTAGAGGGACTTCATATTAGAAGGGCTTTCTAGTTAGGAAGGTTCAGTTCACATCTGTGGTGATTTTTTTGTTTGTAGCGAAAAGGTTCTGGGGTTCACCCAGTATCTAAAAATGGGTACCAGAGGTTTTTTAGTGGAAGGGTGTGATCAACATCATCATGTACCATACCGGTTGGCGTAGGTGATCATGTCCCTCCACAATCTTCTATCCACAGTGCATCGTATCAGTTCTGTTGTTGACTGTTTTCCATGCCATGACACCAAGCTATCCAGTATTTTCTCTCTTTGTCGTCCGCGATCTCTCTTTCGTTTTATTTTGCCAGTTGTAACCAAGTATTCCAACTTTCCTCTTCTCATGATGTGCCCGAAAAATGTTGATTTAAAAAGGGTGTGATACCACCTAAAATTGTGCTCACAAGAAAAATATTGTCACTAACGCCTTTTCCCCACATATATCTTGCAAGGCAGGCGAGAGAACCTCCCTACCCCTCCCTCCCATCTTTATTAGGGAATGAAAGTGAGAATTGACGGTAGAAAGAAACAGCTGTGGAAGTGACAGAACCACATAGGTTAGCTGACATGGAATCTTGAAGAAAATGTGAGAATCCAACATGAATCTAGCCACTATGAGAACCTGTCTTTCGTCTCATCAGTCTTCATGCAGATTGTTATTAAATAGGCACCCTTATTTTTGCTAACATTAACACGATTCTGGCGAGTAATCAAACAGAGTTGGTTTTGTTGGACGTCAATCATAGTTATTACGTGGACGTTCGTTAAAGATGACTTTCTTTTATTTAAAAAAAAAAAAACCATCATTCCGTTGTTGCTGCAAGTGATATTTACCATTGTATTTTTTTTCTTAATTATCAATGACTCACAACCGTTAAGCAATATTGGTTTTATTTAACAATGCAGAAATCTATTAATAACTTTGAAGTTGTGCGTTGATTTCCTTTTTAAAGTTTGCTTTACACAATTTCTTTTATGACGAACATCTCCTAGTCTGAACTATATTGCTTGATTTTGTTGGTTGAAACCTTTACAATTCTGCTATGAAATCATTATGGAAGTGCGTGTTATTTGCAGAACATTGCTTTCATCACAGCCCACCTGAAAGAATGGCGGTCTCTAGCCAGATTTCCATCTGCTCTGTTCTGTCCTTGGATCAGCTTCACTGCAATCGGGAATTTCCCATAACCGCTCCAGTAATGTCACAGTACCCGCCAAAGAGCGTTGGCAGATTCTGTTGACACGGTCAACTAGCGTGCAGCCCTAATTCTGTTGACACGGTCAACTAGCGTGCAGCCCTAATTCTATTGACATGGTCAACTAGCGTGCAGCCCTAATTCTGTTGACACGGTCAATTAACGTGCAGCCCTAATTCTGTTGACACGGTCAATTAGCGTGCAGCCCTAATTCTATTGACACGGTCAACTAGCCTCCAGCCCTAATTCTATTGACACGGTCAACTAGCGTGCAGCCCTGATTCTATTGACACGGTCAACTAGCGTGCAGCCCTAATTCTATTGACACGGTCAACTAGCGTGCAGCCCTGATTCTATTGACACGGTCAACTAGCATGCAGCCCTAATTCTGTTGACACAGTCAACTAGCGTGCAGCCCTAATTCTGTTGACACGGTCAACTAGCGTGCAGCCCTAATTCTATTGACACGGTCAACTAGCGTGCAGCCCTAATTCTATTGACACGGTCAACTATAGCTTGTTTCATAACTCGTGCCCAACTTTTAAAATCGATAGCTTTTTAACCGCTTGTGGTATTATATTCAAAATTTGCATGTAAAGTTATAATGATTAGAACCCAACAGGGAATTAATTTCATTTAAAAAAAACATTTGGTTATTATTGTTGCTTATTTGATTTATATAAATTTATAACGATCCATTGATGTAGTCAAAACTTAATGTTTACAGTATTTCAAACTAAAATAGCGAGTACAAATCCATACACGGTAGAATTGACGTATTTGCACGCTTTTCCCGTGGTTTGTTTGACACAATTAGACACTTGAGAAATGGTGTGTTCCATTTCCGTTCATTCATAGGTGTAGATGTGGAACAATAACATTTATCATGAGTCTTAAAATGAAATTCTGCAGTTTACAAAACATTGCAATAAAAATGTAGGACTATTTTTGCAAAGAGGCTAAACGAGGAAGATTATTTCATTCTTTAGAAAACCCTGAGAATAGGACAAGACACATTTTGGATTTATCTAAACGGTCATTTAATCGCTGGATTCAAGCACGTGACCGTCAATGTTCAAATTTACAAAATCACAAGTAGGAGCAAAAATGTTGGATAATTTCGACAGTGAACTTATTAGAAGTGAAATGCGCAAAATGTTGGGTATGAATGAAACTGTTACAATAAGAAAATTAAAAATTTCGCTGAAAAAGAACAACAGTATTGAAATATCAAAGTCTACATTATGGAGGAATGTGAGAGCTGCAGGCTTTACATTCAGAAAGTATTCCAATGGACGAAACATCATCTGTGAGAAGCCACATATAGTAGTCATGAGAAGCAAGTACTTACGTGAAGTAAAAGAGGTGCGCAAAGCAAGGTTATGATATTGTGTACTTGGATGAAACATGGATCAATGCTCACCACACTAACCAAAGGGAATGGCAGTCATCAGATGGAAAGATTAAGAGATTAATACCTAGCAGCAAAGGACAGCGCTTGATAATTGCGCATGCAGGTAGTCGACAACATGGATTAATACAGAATGCAGAGCTCATTTTTCTTTCAAAATCCATAGACAATCGGGATTATCACTATGAGATGAATGGTCACATATTTAGACATTGGATTGAAAATTCTGTTATCCCATCACTAGATCGACCATCTTGCCTAAGGACAATGCAGCGTACCACAACATTGTTGCATTTGAAGATAAAGTCCCGACGTCATCCAGTACAAAAGATGCTATTAAGATATGGCTCACAAAGGAGCACATACATTTAATAACATGTACTTAAAACCTGAATTACTATCTCTAGTAAAGCAAAAACAAAGGACAAAGATTTTTCAAATAGATAAGATTATCCAAGAGCACGGTCATATAAGTTTGAGGCTGACACCTTACCATGCTCATTTAAATCCAATAGAACTAATCTGGGCAAAATTAAAAGGACAAGTGGCAGATGAAAATACAACATTCAAAATATGCGATGTAAAGACTCTTGCTAATCTCGCTTTATTAAATATGGACAAAGATTATTGGGCTAAATGTGAATACCACGTCTTAAAACAGGAAGAGGAATATTGGAAAATGATGGTTTGTGGAATGTTCAACCCCAAACAGTTATTAATCTTTTAGACTCGTCTGATTCAGAATGAAAGTATATACCCCCCCCCCCCCAATGTTGGCCCCTATATTACCTTAAATTAGTTCAACAAACGGTCCTTTTCAGGACCACACAACTATGAAAATTGGACATACAGGTATACCTTGATATTATCGTCCGTCCTCGAACTGAGAAGACAATAATTCTCCTGGTGTTTTCCTTATTCAGTTATTTCCCCATTCCGGCCACGCCTTTACCTAGTGAAAATTAATCATAGACCAGCAGCTACGGTAATTTCTATTATTTAGGGGTTCACAATTTACAATTTTGACAAACATCAAAGAAATTCGCCGCTTTAAGAAAACTGCAGCTGCAAGATATTTGTTAAATATACATTTTAAAGGGTCTTTTGCATTCTAATAACATTTGGAAAATTTCAACAGGATTTAACAAACGGTTACTGAGCAATAGCGTTTTGAAGTTGGGCAAGTGATTTGAAACGAGCTATAGCATGCAGCCCTAATTCTGTTGACACGGTCAACTAGCGTGCAGCCCTAAATTCTGTTGACACGGTCAACTAGCGTGCAGCCCTAATTCTATTGACACGGTCAACTAGCGTGCAGCCCTTATTCTATTGACACGGTCAACTAGCGTGCAGCCCTGATTCTGTTGACACGGTCAACTAGCGTGCAGCCCTAATTCTGTTGACACGGTCAACTAGCGTGCAGCCCTAATTCTATTGACACGGTCAACTAGCGTGCAGCCCTAATTCTATTGACACGGTCAACTAGCGTGCAGCCCTGATTCTGTTGACACGGTCAACTAGTGTGCAGCCCTAATTCTATTGACACGGTCAACTAGCGTGCAGCCCTAATTCTATTGACACGGTCAACTATCATGCAGCCCTAATTCTGTTGACACGGTCAACTAGCGTGCAGCCCTAATTCTGTTTACACGGTCAACTAGCGTGCAGCCCTAAATTCTGTTACACGGTCAACTAGCGTGCAGCCCTGATTCTGTTGACACGGCCAACTAGCGTGCAGCCCTAATTCTGTTGACACGGTCAACTAGCGTGCAGCCCTAATTCTATTGACACGGTCAACTAGCGTGCAGCCCTAATTCTGTTGACACGGTCAACTAGCGTGCAGCCCTGATTCTGTTTACACGGTCAACTAGCGTGCAGCCCTAATTCTATTGACACGGTCAACTAGCGTGCAGCCCTGATTCTGTTGACACGGTCAACTATCGTGCAGCCCTAATTCTATTGACACGGTCAACTAGCATGCAGCCCTAATTCTGTTGACACGGTCAACTAGCGTGCAGCCCTAATTCTGTTGACACGGTCAACTAGCGTGCAGCCCTAATTCTATTGACACTGTCAACTAGCGTGCAGTCCTAATTCTATTGACACGGTCAACTAGTATGCAGCCCTAATTCTGTTGACACGGTCAACTAGCGTGCAGCCCTAATTCTGTTGACACGGTCAACTAGCGTGCAGCCCTAATTCTATTGACACGGTCAACTAACGTGCAGCCCTAATTCTATTGACACGGTCAACTAGCGTGCAGCCCTAATTCTATTGACACGGTCAACTAGCGTGCAGCCCTAATTCTATTGACACGGTCAACTAGCGTGCAGCCCTAATTCTGTTGACACGGTAAACTAGCGTGCAGTCCTAATTCTATTGACACGGTCAACTAGTATGCAGCCCTAATTCTGTTGACACTGTCAACTAGCGTGCAGCCCTAATTCTATTGACACGGTCAACTAGCGTGCAGCCCTAATTCTATTGACACGGTCAACTAGCGTGCAGCCCTAATTCTATTGACACGGTCAACTAGCGTCCCGCCCTAATTCTATTGACACGGTCAACTAGTATGCAGCCCTAATTCTATTGACACGGTCAACTAGCGTGCAGCCCTAATTCTATTGACACGGTCAACTAGTATGCAGCCCTAATTCTATTGACACGGTCAACTAGCGTGCAGCCCTAATTCTATTGACACGGTCAACTAGCGTGCAGTCCTAATTCTATTGACACGGTCAACTAGTATGCAGCCCTAATTCTGCTGACACGGTCAACTAGCGTGCAGCCCTAATTCTATTGACACGGTCAACTAGCGTGCAGCCCTAATTCTATTGACACGGTCAACTAGCGTGCAGCCCTAATTCTATTGACACGGTCAACTAGCGTGCAGCCCTAATTCTATTGACACGGTCAACTAGCGTGCAGCCCTAATTCTATTGACACGGTCAACTAGCGTGCAGCCCTAATTCTATTGACACGGTCAACTAGCGTGCAGCCCTAATTCTATTGACACGGTCAACTAGCGTGCAGCCCTAATTCTATTGACACGGTCAACTAGCGTGCAGCCCTAATTCTATTGACACGGTCAACTAGCGTGCAGCCCTAATTCTATTGACACGGTCAACTAGCGTGCAGCCCTAATTCTGTTGACACGGTCAACTAGCGTGCAGCCCTAATTCTATTGACACGGTCAACTAGCGTGCAGCCCTAATTCTATTGACACGGTCAACTAGCGTGCAGCCCTAATTCTGTTGTGATGTTCAAGGTCTCTTTGATGTCTTGAAACCCCATTCATTTATTCTGCCCCATTCATTTTATCTTTTGACGTAAGATGTTGTTTATAAGCATGTGTTTTGCCTCAATGTTTAGTTCTTTTAATATATCTTCATTGCTATTTTTCATTATCATAGCCATCATAAGGATTTTCTGTAGCTTTTTGTTCGAATGAACCAATTTTCTTCATTGTTGTTTGCGAAATTGTCTATGATTCACAACAATATTTTGCTATCGGGAAGATACTGAAACTGTGAATGCACTTGTATGTTTTCCAAACAAGTGAGAAGTGTGATACTCAAATGCTATGGTCCAGTATCCAATTGATCCGGTCGTGAGATAACTATCTTGCACGGATCGACAAAGGGGATTGAGAATATGTAAAGAGGAAGGGAAGAAATAAAATTAATGAATGTGCGGACCTTGACCTTGCCATCTCGCAACTGGAATCAAAGAAGAGGAGGAAGATAGTTGTTGCAGTGTTTAATGTTGCGTCATCGACCCTGAGAGCAAGTGAAATGGAATGAAAGAGGAGTGAAGGTGGCAAGGAAGAAAAAAGGAATTAAAGAGATAGGGGGGGAAGAAAGGATTGAATTAAGATATTAAGGAGAGAATAAAAGAAAGAGGACAGTAGGAAGGAGAGAGTGGAAAGGAAGGAATTAAAGGAGGAAGGACGGAAGGAATTAGATAAGCAGGTACGATGGGAGGTAGGAAATTATACAATATTGAAAGAAAGAGAGAAAGCTGTAGAAAGAAAGAGAAAGAAAAAAGAAAGAAAGAAGGGGATAAAGAAAGAAAGAAAAAAAGAAATTAAGAAATAAAGAAAGAAGGAAAGAATGAAAGAAAGAAAGAAAGAAAGAACGAAATTTTAAAAAAAGATAGAAAAGAAAGAAAAATACTTGCCTTAGCCCTTATCAGCTGTGGGCTTGTTGCCCTTTCAAACCCATGTGTAGCGTTCACATTTTTCGTGTTATTCCTTTATCTACTGGTGAGAAGATTTTATTTTTGTTGCCAAGTAGAAGCACGACCAAAAAGTAGAGAACGAACACGCGCTGAACTTTCCAGTACCATCGGCGTTTTCTTCTCTTTAAAATCGTATGGTCACGTGATAAGAAAGAAAGATCAAACCACAACACAACGAGCCCTCACGAAACGCTACTAGATCTCCAGACAAATTGACAACCAAGAAAAAGATGTTTTGAGGGAATTTTATAAATACTAGAAAACACAACAGCGGGAGAGGCTATAAGAAGGGTAAAACACAGCAAACTATCTTTTCTCGCGGTAAACGAGGAAGGAAAGAGAACGAAAGTAGCTCTATAATACAGAGGACCCAGTTTGACAAGAGTTGTCATACAGAGGACCCGGTGTGACAAAAGTTGCCATACAGAGGACCCGGTATGACAAAAGTTGCCATACAGAGGACCCGGTATGACAAGAGTTACCATACAGAGGACCCTGTTTGACAAGGGTTGCCATACAGAGGGCCCGGTATGACAAGAGTTGTCATACAGAGGACCCGGTGTGACAAGAGTTGCCATACAGAGGGACCCAGTTTGACAAGGGTTGCCATACAGAGGACCCGGTATGACAAGAGTGTCATACAGAGGGCCCGGTATGACAAGAGTTGTCATACAGAGGACCCGGTATGACAAGAGTTGTCATACAGAGGACCCGGTGTGACAAAAGTTGCTATACAGCGGACCGGTATGACAGGAGTTGTCATACAGAGGACCCGGTATGACAAAAGTTGCCATACAGAGGACCCGGTATGACAAGAGTTACCATACAGAGGACCCTGTTTGACAAGGGTTGCCATACAGAGGGCCCGGTATGACAAGAGTTGTCATACAGAGGACCCGGTGTGAAGAGTTGCCATACAGAGGGCCCGGTATGACAAGAGTGTCATACAGAGGACCCAGTATGACAAGAGTTGTCATACAGAGGACCCAGTTTAACAAGGGTTGCCTTACAAAGGACCCGGTATGACAAGATTTGCCATACAGAGGACCCGGTATGACATGAGTTGTCATACAAAGGACCCAGTTTGACAAGGGTTGAAATACAAAGGACCTGGTATGACAAGATTTGCCATACAGAAGACCCTGAATGACAGGAGTTGTCATACAGAGGACCCAGTATGACAAGAGTTGCCATACCGAGGACCCGGTGTGACAAGAGTTGCCATACAGAGGACCCGGTATGACAAGAGTTGTCATACAGTGGACGCGGTATGACAAGAGTTGTCATACGGTGGACGCGGTATGACAAGAGTTGTCATACAGTGGACCCGGTATGACAAGAGTTGTCATACATAGGACCCGGTATGACAAGAGTTGCCATACAGAGGACCCAATATGACAAGAGTTGTCATACAGTGGATCCGGTATGACAAAAGTTGCCATACAGTGGACCCGGTATGACAAGAGTTGCCATACAGAGGACCCGGTATGACAAGAGTGGCATGATCATCATAAATCATTATAGATCATTATAGATTATCATAGATCATTATAGATCATCATAGATCATTATAGATCATCATAGATCATCATAGATCATTATAGATCATCATAGATCATTATAGATCATTATAGATCATCATAGATCATCATAGATCATCATAGATCAGTATAGATCATCATAGACCATCATAGATCATTATAGATCATCATAGATCATTATAGATCATTATAGATCATCATAGATCTTCATAGATCATCATAGATCATCATAGATCATCATATATCATCATATATCATCATAGATAATCATATATCATCATAGATCATCATATATCATCATAGATCATCATAGATCATCATAGATCATTATACATCATCATAGATCATTATAGATCATCATATATCATCATATATCATCATATATCATCAATCATCATAGATCATCATATATCATGATAGGTCATCATAGATCATCATAGATCATTATAGTTCATCATAAATCATCATAGATCATATAAGTTGTGGAGCTTTCTTGTCGCCACGTGTAGTCAATGAACTTCTCTGTCTTTCTGTGATCTAGGAGAAGATGATGAACACTGACTAACCTTTCGAATGACATCAGCTAGGAAGGTTTTCTTTTTAATATCACACCTAGTTGTTTTTCTCTCTGTTTTCGTCCGTTTTTTTTTCGCTATATTTTCGTTTAAGTATGTTTTCTCTATGTTTTTGTCTGTGTTTTTTAAACTCTCTGTTTTCGTCTGTATATGTTTTCGTCTCTTTTTGCTTTCGTCTCCGTTTGTTTTTTCTCTGTGTTCTCTCTGTTTGTTTTCGTCTCTGTTTACGTCTCTGTTGGTTTTCTCTGTTTTCCCTCTGTTTGTTTTCTCTATATTTTCGTCTCTGCTTACGTCTCTGTTGGTTTTCTCTGTGTTCTCTCTGTTGTTTTCCCTCAATTTTCGTCTCTGTTGGTTTTCTCTGTTTTCTCTCTGTTTGTTTTCCCTCAATTTTCGTCTCTGCTTACGTCTCTGTTGGTTTTCTCTGTTTTCTCTCTGTTTGTTTTCTCTCTATTTTCGTCTCTGACATGTTAGCTATAATCATGAACATTTTACATCATTGGTAGATGAAGATGACTGGAGCCTAGTACACTCCTCTTTGATTATATATATATATATATACATGTATATCGAATCTACTTTATAACACCTTATACTAAACGTACAATTCTTAATTAAAGACAATTATTTTTATGTGAATCCTATTTGACAAATAAATCAAATAGTTTCTGGTGTGCATTGTTCAGTTTTTAACCACAGCAGTTTTTTTTAATTTAATTTTATTTTTTTAAAATAAGACACAACTTCCTCTAATCACTTTGAATGTAAGATAGAAGAACGGTGTTTATTTTATCTTCATGTAAAGACAAAAATGAAACTTAACTAAAGTATCAATAATAAACAACTGTGGAATTTGTGGTTGATATTCTCGTGTAAACACTACTAACAGTCCCTTCTCACTGTGGCCACGCTGCCCAAGATGAAAACCGCCGCTACACAGAAAGATATAGAGCCGTGTCAAATAGAGAGATCCTACAGTAGAGGCTGGCTGACGTTGCTAACGAATAATTCATTTTAACAGCTCACGACAGAGGCGAAATAAAATGACCAGAACAGAATTTACAAGTTGAGTTTGTTAAAGCCCTTCTAAATAATTACCTCCCTTTGTTCACATTTTTTGGGTCCCAATTGGCATTTATCTCGCTGTAGTTGCTTTCCCACGGCTTTCCCCTCAAATTTAGAGCTAGACTTCAGCGAAGTGACCTTTTTTGCTTTTTCCATTTGCATTTTGCGTATTTTATTTGTGTGTGTATGTGCCACCTGTTGTATTGTGGGCCTTAATAAACTATGAGACAAATGCTACTGATAATCATCATCACTGAGTGCCGTTTCCGTATCGAAGGTTGGCTACTATTCAGCACCATTCCGCTCTGTCTCTTGCTTTGATGGTGTAGGTTGTCATAGGTTGACTTGTCCATCTTTTGATGTTACTCGGCAATGTTAGTCTTGGTCTGCCTCACCCTAGGCTGTTGTGTCTTTTATCATGGCCCAAAAATCTCATGTCTTGTTTGAATTGTACTTAGTAGTTTCTTTTCATTTTTAGTTGCTTTAAGACTTCATCGTTTGTTTTCTATTCTTTTCATCCAATTCTTCCTGTTTTTATATTAATCCACATTTCAAAGGCTTCAATTTTCTTCTCTGTTTTCTTGTCTAATGTCCATGATTCTGCACCATACACGAATGCTGAAAATATAAAACATTTTGCTATTCTGAGTTTTAGCCCTGGCGTTATTTGTTTTGATGTTAGTATATTTTTCATGGCATTAAAATTACTTTTTTTGCCATTCCCATTCTTTTCTTTATTTCAAGTGTACATTTTCCATCACTGGTTATAAACTGTTTATATCACTGGTCCCAGGTAGTTGTAGCTATGAACTGTCTCCAGGACTATTCCTTCAACTTTGATATACTTTGTAGGTTTGATTATTATCTTTGTTAATGATCATAGTTTGTCTTTTTTGATATTCATATCTAATCCATATTTTGTGCTTGTCATGTTTATTTCATTAAGTAATTGAAATCTTTAGGATTTTCTGCTAGTAAGACAGTGTCATGGGCATATCTTAAGTTATTGATTATTTTTCAATTAATGCTAATTATATTCCAATACTACTAATAATAAATGAATATTATTACGGACCATGGATACTTTCAACTGGAAGTGTTCTGGTGTCTCGTGGCAAGGGGATGTGTCGAGGAGTACTGCTCCTATCTTACCTCCACATGTCCATTGTTCTTTGTGTTTTCTGTTGTTTATTTCTAGATCTTTCAGAGTGTTGTAATTACCTGTCTTCCACAATTATTCCAATACGCGGGATTTGTTCTTTGTGGTGTTCTATAACAGTTCAAAACAGCACTTTATTAAATGGTGTTGTGATTAGGTGTGTGCATGGGTGAAAGATGGGGGGGGGGGAGATGGGAATAATTTCGAACATTTCTTTTATTTAAAAATTATATTCTATTATAACACGGAACAATTGTAAAAATCAACAACTCAATAAAATTTGTGTTTCTTTTCTTATAAAAAAACAAACTATTTATTATAACTAGGAACAAATGTTAAAAGCACAACTCAATAAGATAGAGAAATGTCCCTCTAGATACGTAAGCTCCTGAGTTAAGTTATTGTTGATAACTCCATTGTGAGATCGTGATCTCTGGTGGTTCATGGATATCTTTCAGTAACTGGTCAGATGCCCATTTTAACGTGGTCGACTCAAACACCAGTTCTGGGTATTTTGTTTAAAGGTGGCACACTTCAGTGTACACCGTCTTTCTATGGCTGCCCTATTTCACCTTTACTTACTATTACCACTCAATATATCATCATCGTTTAGCCTGTTAGGTATTCTCCCTCAGAGGAATTGGGGCAATGAGGTAGATTATAAACTTTTCAAATCTGTTAGCAGAAAAGCATGTTCTGTTATGTACATGGAATCAGTATCACCGGCAGTCGAGAAAACTCCATATCCGCTCTATTCATGTCACATCTCCCTCCAAAGTGCGTTGACAAATTCTTTTGACAAATTCTGTTCACAAATTCTTTTGACAAATTATGTTGACACATTCTGTTCACAAATTCTGTTGACACATTCTGTTGAGAAATTATGTTGACAAATTCTGTTCACAAATTCTGTTGACAAATTATGTTGACAAATTCTGTTCGCAAATTCTGTTGACAAATTATGTTGAGAAATCATATTCACAAATTCTGTTGACAAATATTGTAGACAAATTCTGTTGACAAAGTCGATAACCGTGCAGACCTAATCGGTGCACAGGCGACAATTCCACATGACTTCCTTCGAAAATAGAGTGCACAGTCTCTTCCTTACTCCAGTTTACTCGAAAACACACATTAAAACAAATAAAGCAACGGAAACGGTTTAAACGGCTACGTTAGTCTCTGAGGAGAAAAAAAAACAGGACGACATGCAGCCATTTTGATTTTGTACAGTAAATCCTAATACAACCCGTTCGGTGAACTGTTGCCAAGACCATGAAACAAATGCAGACAAAACTGGAAGCAAATTGCTGCTGTGATAAACGGCATGGGGGGATTCCATAGACCCGTTACCAAAACACGAGCAGGATATCATCTTCCTCCTCAGCTAATGCGGTCGCTGTCACCTTTGCCTATTCTATTCTATTCTATTCTATTCTATTAATAGAATCAGTTAAATTACAGTCTATTCATGAAATTAACATTGCAGGCGGGGCATCTTCATATTCACTCCACCGCCCGTTCCAGCATTCCTTGAAGCGTATGCAGACTGACTGATCTTGTGAGGTGTTGATTATAGAGACACCCTGCTTTCCCCATTAAGCATAACGGATCAATCATACCCCTTTTCCAACGTTTAGATTTCTCTATCTCTCAATGTATACACCAATGTCCCATCCATAATCCTTATCCTCTCTTAAGGAATGAAAAATAAACCTGGCGATGTCCACTTTCTCCTGAGTAAGGCCACCACAGGGCCAGAGCTACCCGCCAGCTTATTGGCTATTTCATTGCTGTGTACAAGGGAATGCCCTGGACAGTACACCAGGTTAATGCGCCCACTTTAGTAGAGCCATGCAAGAATTGCATACACTTTTGCCTCAGATACTGTCACTTACTCATCGACGGAAAAATATGAGTACCTCCGAAGTCGGAGTTATCTGCCTGTGTGGCGAGGGACCCCTGTGCACACGGCTGCTAGGGAAAAATGGATTAACGAGCAAACATTCAGTTCCTAGTCTCTATGGATTTCGTCAGAGGTCAAAGCTGGCGACCGAAAAAAAAAAAGATACTGTCAATTTTCTGTAGCATACTTTGCGACACCAAGACTGCGTAAGTGACGTTCTATTCTATTCTATTCTATTCTATTCTATTCTATTCTATTCTATTCTATTCTATTCTATTCTATTCTATTAATTAAATTAATTAATTAAATAAAGAGGTGTCATGGGACGCACCAAAATGGCAGCTTATTTATATTCGAGCCATGGACTAAGGAATGTTTATTTTGAACAACACGATATCTGTTATTGCAGCGAGTTGGCAGATTTTTGAAAATGTATTCAAGGATTTGAACATAAATGTTTGTTCACAGTTCGTTAACCTTCGCTGTAGATAAAGTCTTTAATTTGATGGCTTCGTTTTGTGACCTTGGTAGCTAAGGACCTAACTTGTGCAAACGGATGACATTGGCAAGGATTATTTTGAATCTTTGAAGTGGGCTCATTTTGTGTTTAACACATTAGCATATGTGCTTTTAACCAAAGACCTTTTTTTTTTTGGGGGGGGGGGGGGACTCAAGGAAGATATCCCCGATGGGAAGAATAAATTGTACTATTAGTCCCATAAATGATTCGCTTCCAGAGGTTTATGATGTAAACAAAGCAGTTTTGTCATTGCAAGTGAATAATGTCCACACCTATAATTGGTCAGGATTGTGTAGCAGCAGCAGCTTTATAGCGAACACAGAAAACATCATAGGATTGTGCTGTTCTGAAACAGCTATGCCATGCTACCCTAGAATTGCCTTTAATGGGATTACTGTGACCACAAACCACTCTCCTTGTGTGTGCCACATATTTAGACCCCAGAAAGAAATACTGAATATAACAACATCATATGCCGTCTGTGATATAATGACCACAAACCAGGAGCCTTCTGTATGATTGATACAACTGTTGCACCAAGCACTTCATCAGCAGAGCCAGATCTATGGAATGTTAATCTGACATTGTTCTTGAATGATGTCCAAGTTAATGAGACATCAGAATCGTGTGGCAGCAGCTACAAGAAGGGAGCAGAGAACATCAAGTTCTGCTGCTATAAAGGAGACTTGCTTTGCTATCACAGAATTGCCTTAACTGGAATCACTGTAGTTGAAAACTTCTCCTCTTGTGTAAACTACACATTCACATCCAAGAGTGAATCAGTGAAGGTCACAAAATCATATTCTCTCTGTGGTTTTACTAACTACAGGTCAGGTGGCTTCTGTTTGATTGGAAATGATAACTTACCACCACTGTGTGTCTATATGTTTGGAATTGGAGTCATCAATGTGGCCTAACATCATCAAGTGCTACGACGATCATCATTTCGGGAGGGCGCGAACTTCCATGGTATATGGTGGATAGGCGGCAGGAACCATTGAAGGCTATCTGAAAAGTGTTCCTTCTTGCAGTTTCCTCATATTCCAAGTCCGGTTTGTTGCAGGAGCTACTGAGGTAAGTGCTCTGTGCACACCGTGAGCTGTGTGTCTCATCCGTTTTGATCCTGTTTCGATATCCCGTTTGTCTACGATGAATGATGATATCGTATGACAGGGAACAGTTGGTTGTGTTCACTTTCTGCGCGGTTTCGCCTTATGTCTTTTGGCGTGTGCAGAGACTGCTACGATGGGGACTACAGTTACCTTTCTTTGTTGGGAGATGAGATAGTAATTCGGATGATTCAACTGGCACGGGCGGTTGAGCAATTATGGATTTTAATTCGTTTGCAGTGATGCCGAGGCCTTCCATAAACAATATTAATAATAATAATAAAGTGACGTTCTGTGTAATCAACTACCTTATCGCTGCCTTTGCTGCTTCTATCTCTGTTCTCACACCTGGGCACCATAACAACTTGTCAGATTCCCTAGCCACTTCTCTGCTATGTTTGTATGCCACAAAACCACAACTGCTGCGCTGTCCGCGGGATACAAAAACATCCATGTAGATGATATGGTCCTGTGGTGACGATATCTTTTCGATATTATTCCATTATTACGTCATCGGTAGCTCGGTAACATTTACCGCTTGGAAAGAACTGACACCGGTGAATGCCGCTGTGGAAGAGGGGCCCAGACTGCGGACACACGTCCTTCGACGTCAAACCTGGCCCAACGACATAGGCGTACACAAATACTAACAAAAACTATGGGAAGATGAAGTCTTTGAGATGACTGCGAGTCTCGACAAGGGAAAGACATAGCATGATCAAAAGCTTATTGAACGTGACTATAATATATATTATAGAGAGAGAGAGAGAGAGAGAGAGAGAGAGAGAGCGCGCGAAGGAGAGAACTTGTTTAGACAAGGAAGCCTTCCTACCACCCTCCCTCCCTTTTTCTTCCCTTCCTTCCTTCCTTCCTTCCTTCCTTCCTTCCTTCCTTCCTTCCTTCCTTCCTTCCTTCCTTCCTTCCTTCCTTCCTTCCTTCCTTCCTCCCTCCCTCCCTCCCTCCCTCCCTTCCTTCCTTCCTTCCTTTCCTTTTCTTTTTCGATAATTTGTATGTGTCTTTAATGACCTCAGAAATCTGTGTTTACTCTATTCCCATTTGGCCTTCAGGTATCTCTCAAAGCGTACCTGAGTACAGTCATGCAGAACGTATTCTTTAGTCTGTGGCGCTTGTCTCATGTGGGTACAACATATGTTGACAATCTTGGCCTTCTGTGCTTTCGCAGTATATTGTGTTCAGTTTGTAGGCTGCAGATGATGACCTTTTCAACTAATCTGTTGAGATGTGTGATCCTGCGAGGAACATACTACATATGTTACAATACACCACATATTGGCTCTCTATCACTGTGCCACATTTCCGGGTACCGCATACTCATGCATGCGTTATGTCAGGCCTGAGATCTTAACGTCTTCCTCATGTGTATTGCCAACGGTAGTTGACGGAAATCTACTTATCATCATCATCAAGTGCCATGCCTGCTGGCGTAGGTGATCATGTCTCACTACAACTTTCGACCTCGACAGTTACTTATCATTTATGTTGTTGACTTTCTGCCAAGCCATCCTCTTAAGCTGTCTGGTATTTTTTCTCTTTTCTTCCCTCTATCTATTCGTCCCTCAATTGTTCCAGTTGTTACAATATATTCCAGCTGTTCCCTTCTCATTACATGACCAAAAAATGATGATTGTTTCTTCATAATATTGGAAATTAGCTCTCTTTTTGCTTTAACCTCTTTCAGAACGTTTTCATTACTCTTCTTAGCTGTCCATGGTACTCTCAACATTCTTCAGTAAAACCACATTTCTACAGACGCCAGTAATTTTCTTGTCTGTTGTCCTATTGTCCATGATGGAAAACCACTAGATGGCATTTCAAAACCCGTGATTCTTCCCCCCTCACCCCCACCAAAAAAAAATCCCAGATTTTTATCACTAGGAATCTTATTATTATTAAATTAATTGTTATTCTAGAACGTGGAATTATTATTTGATGTGGACAACAATAATTATACAATATAACACACTGACAATAGGAGGTCATGGACGTCCTCTGGAGCATTCAGAGCATCTTCTAAGAAATAGCACTTGTATTGTTATGTGCTTGCTCTTTGTTTCGCTGATTGTTCATTTTGATCACTTTTGTAGATAGCTAAGGTTCCTATTTCATTAAAACCTCTAATGTAATACATTTCTTTGTTGGGAGATGAGATATTAATTTGGATAATTCCACTGGCACAGGCGGTTGAGCAGTTATGGATTTTAATTACTTCGCAATGATACCGAGGCCTATCATAACCATAACCACGGAAGAGCAATGAACGATATAACTAGCTCAACTCTTGCAATGAATTGTTTTACTTCAGCATTAGATTATGGAAGAACAATGAGTGATGTAACTAGCTCAACTCTTACAATGAATTGTTTTACTTCAGCATTAGATTATGGAAGAACAATGAGTGATATAACTAGCTCAACTCTTGCAATGAATTGTTTTACTTCAGCATTAGACTATGGAAGAATAATGAGTGATGTAACAAGCTCAACAATTGCAATGCATTGTTTTACTTCAGCATTAGACTATGGAAGAGCAATGAGTGATGTAACTAGCTCAACTCTTGCAATGGATTGTTTTAATTCAGCATGGATCACGGAAGAACAACGAGTGATGTAACTAGCTCAACCAACCCTTGCAATGGGTTTACTTCATATGCATCTTTATAACAAGTTACCTCACACCAGAATCCACTGTACTAGCAATGTTCTCCCACTTTAGACGTGATAAATGTATCCACGATGTTTTCTTTTAAATATATAAATAATAATTAAATATGTACATAAAAAAAATAAATATATAAATAATAATTAAATATGTACATAAAATAAATAAATAAATGCAGTATCTACAAATTCTATAAGATACGATATTGCTGTCTTGTCCTATGGAATTTGGAGATACTGCATTTATTTATTTATTTTATGTACATATTTAATTATTATTTATATATTTATTTATTTAAAAGAAAACATTTATTTATTTGAAAGCCTGCTTTAGTAATTTCCTGGTCGTTTCATCTAAACATATACCCTACAAATGTCCATCTTCTTTTTAAAAAAATAGTAGTCGAGATAAATGAAGCTCATTAGGAAACAATTGAATAAACAAAGAGAAAATAAGTAAATGTTTGAGTAACACCAGTGT
Organism: Megaustenia siamemsis; assembly: GCA_032433765.1. Lineage (NCBI taxonomy): Eukaryota > Metazoa > Mollusca > Gastropoda > Stylommatophora > Ariophantidae > Megaustenia > Megaustenia siamemsis. The sequence continues at coordinate 41,002,205 of JAVIAB010000160.1, read as the reverse complement.
AGATCACATTCTTGAACTTAATCTTTCTATAACGCCACTAGACGTCTCGTAGTGGTTTTCACCATCCATCGTTATTCTGGACAAGATGATTCATTAGGAAACAACCAATCTAATGGCATGTATCTGTAACACAATAAGAGCCACACTGCATCCCTTAGAGAGCCTCAACGCTGAGAAAAAAAAACGGAAAAGAAGGGACAGACATATCTAGAAGACGATGGATTAATGAAACAACAGACATTACGATGAATACCATACAGGGGTCGCGCTACATGGCAGAGCATTGGCACTAACATTTTCCCTCGACCATTAGTCGTCTATAGATTTTACAAAGATACACACTGACAGTACATGCCAGGAAAACCTCAAACTAGCGTGACGTCATCCGGGTAGAAGAGACCTTTTACTTTGGTATGACTGCTTTCCTAGGAGACACAACTTTGACTACAAACAACTGCAGCCCAGGAGAAAGCCAATGGGAAGCAGTCTCTAACAAAATGCGTGTGGAAGTGGAATGATCTGGACAGAGGACAACAATCCGCTAGCAAATAACAAAAAATATACGTGTGTGTGTATTTGTGTGTATGTATGTGTGTGTGAGTGTAACTCGAACGTTCAGCAAACACACAAGTAATTTAATAGGAAATAATCATGCGAATATACATGTATTTACTCTACTCCATGGAACCAGTTTCATTGGCGGGCAATGTGGTGGATAGGCGGCAGGAACCAGTGAAGGCTGTGTCTGAAAAGTGTTCTTGTTGCAGTTTCCTCATATTCCAAGTCCGGCTTGTTGCAGGAGCTACTGAGTTAAGTGCTCCGTGCATACCGTGAGCTGCGTGTTTCATCCGTTTTGATCAAGTTCCGATATTCCAATTGCTTGCGATGAATGCTGATATCGTATGACAGGGAACAGTTGGCTGTGTTAACTTTCTGTGTGGTTTCGCCTTATGTCTTTTGGCGTGTGCTGAGACTGCTATGATGGGGACTACAGCTGCCTTTCTTTGTTTGGGAGATGAGTTAGTGATTCGGATGATTCCACTGGCACGGGCGGTTGAGCAATTATGGATTTTAATTCGTTTGCAGTGATACCGGGGCCTTCCATAACCAAATAACCAATAACCAAATCATTGGAGCCAGGAACTCCCCATATCCGCTCCACCACTTATCACATCATCTTCCAAAGTGCATCAGTAAATTCTGTTCACAAGGTCACTCCGTACACGTCCTACTAGACTGCACAGGCGACGATTCCAAACCTCCTTAGTTGCCACTTACGACATGTGTAGTAGGTAACAGTAGCAGGTAACAGTGGCAGGTAACAGTGGCAGGTAACAGTGGCAGGCAACAGTGGCAGGTAACGGTGGCAGGTAACAGTTGCAGGTAACAGTGGCAGGCAACAGTGGCAGGTAACGGTGGCAGGTAACAGCGGCAAGAAACAGTGGCAGGCAACAGTGCTTGTAACAGTGGCAGGTAACAGCGGCAGGTAACAGTGACAGGTAACAATGACAGGTAACAGCGGCAGGTAACAGCGGCAGGTAACAGTGGCAGGTAACAGAGGTAGGTAACAGTGGCTCTATTCTTATCTCCCACTCACTGAGAGGGTGTGGGGGGGGCCCGATAGCCTACGTGTTTACTATACTGCACCATGGTAACTGGGACCTTTAGTGTGAGGTTTGTCCTTAAACAAACTACTCCTTGTAGCTCCGTGGAGTTAATACCAGTCCCGTTTTATGCAAGATAGTGCAGGGCCCGATTACTTTGTATTCATTTGAAAGACGTAAAACTTAGGGGAAAAAAAAGACTGTGATTTATCACTGTTTTGTGAGCCGCGATAGCTCAGTGGCTAGTGAACTGGACGACAGAGGACAAGACGTAGGGTTCGATCCCAACCGACGGCTTCCGGGTTCACCCAGCCTTTAATGGGTACCGGATTTTTTTCTGGGAAAGTAAAGCGGCACGGGCGTAATACCGACCACATTACCCCAAAAATCATGTTCTGAAGGTCTGTAAAGTATATGGTCACTAACACCATATTCCCTATACACCACTTGGCGTGGCGGGGGCACTTTACTTTTTTTTTTACTTACCACTGTTTTAAAAAAAAACGTAGCTCTCTTGGTCTTCTTCATCTATCTTTTTAGCTCCCAGTGGAGCATAGGTCTTCAACAAACACTTTCCAAGTCGTTCTGTTTCTCTCTTGTTACTTAGACTGAAATAGTGATTTTTACGTAAGTTTTTTTTTGTTCTGCCATTTTTAAATACAATGACGAGCGGTAAAGTGCGGTCAAATTGATTCAAGAAGTGCACTTTAGAAGAATGCCAAGTGGAAAAACACCGTATTTGGAAAAATGTAAAATGGTAGCCCTGAGATTTCTGCTTGGACCTGACGAGACACGATCTGGTCAACTGTCTTCTGGGTTATATTAGTTCGTATTGGCCGCTAACAATTGTAGTGGAAGCCACATTTTAATTCTTCCTTGTAGTCTGTAATAAAAGAATCTTCTTTAAAAAAAAATTAATTAATTAAAGTCACGTGATATATTCTGCACTAGGGGACTAAAATATAAAATCCCACTGTAATATGGCACATCATTTTGAGGTGTGGGAGCCAGTTCTTTTCCTCGCTGTCACTTCTTGTTCCATGACTGTCACTACTTGTTCCATGACTGTCATTACTTGTTCCATGACTGTCGCTACTTGATCCATGACTGTCACTACTTGTTCCATGACTGTCGCTACTTGTTCCATGACTGTCACTACTTGTTCCATGACTGTCACTACTTGTTCCATGACTGTCGCTACTTGTTTCATGACTGTCGCTACTTGTTCCATGACTGTCACTACTTGTTCCATGACTGTCACTACTTGTTCCATTACTGTCACTACTTGTTCCATGACTGTCGCTACTTGTTCCATGAATGTCACTACTTGTTCCATGACTGTCGCTACTTGTTCCATGACTGTCACTACTTGTTCCATGACTGTCACTACTTGTTCCATTACTGTCGCTACTTGCTCCATGACTGTCGCTATTTGTTCCATGACTGTCACTACATGTTCCATGACTGTGACTACGTTTCCATGACTGTCACTACTTGTTCCATGACTGTCGCTGCTTGTTCCATGACTGTTACTACTTGTTCCATGACTGTCGCTACTTGTTCCATGACTGTCGCTACTTGTTCCATGTCTGTCACTACTTGTTCCATGACTGTCACTTCTTGTTCCATGACTGTCGTTACTTGTTCCATGACCGTCACAACTTGTCCATGACTGTCGCTACTTGTTCCATGACTCTCGCTACTTGTTCCATGCCTGTCGCTACTTGTTCCATGACTGTCACTACTTGTTCCATGACTGTCTAGTCAAGAATCTATTTCTATATCAGCTCAGCAGCTAGGGTCAAATGGAGCGGGTCAGGCGTATAGGGAATATGGTGTTAGTGACCATAAATTTTACAGACCTTCGGCACATGATTTGTCGGGTAATGTGGTCGGTATTACGCCCGTGCCGCTTTACTTTCCCAGAAAAAAATTCGGTATCCTTTAAAGGCTGGGTGAACCGGAGCCCGTCGGATGAGATCGACCCTGTCTCTTGTCCTTTATAGTCCAGTTCACTAACCACTGAGCTATCGCGGCTGGAATATGGTGTTGGTGATCATATTTTTCCATAACCATGACTCATTTTTGGATCATGTGTCGACTTCACGTCAAGCTGTCTTTGATAGAGGGCGAGATGAGAGGGCAGAAAACAAGGGAGGACATTAAGCACTCGAGCGAGTCTCGACATAAGACTGGGAAGCACGGCTAGTGGAAGTCATGAACAGAGAAACGTAAAAAAAGGGATCTTATATCACCGGAGGACACCGTGAACGCGCGACCATAGAACTTGGAGATATCCCAATGGAAAGTTTGCGTAAGGCAAACATAGAGAGAGAGAGAGAGAGAGAGAGAGAGAGAGAGAGAGAGAGAGAGAGAGAGATAAATTACGAGATATTTTATTCTAATGATGGAATCAGTTTCACTGCAGTCGAGCATCTCCATTTCCGCTCCATCGTTAGTCCCAGCATTTTTGGAAGCTTATGCTGACTGATTAAAGGACAATGGGTAGGGTTCGATCCCAACCGACGGCTTCGGGTTCACCCAGCCTTAAATAGGTACCGGATTTTTTCTGTGAAAGTAAAGCGGCACGGGCGTAATACCGACCACATTACCCCGAAAATCATGTGCTGAAGGTCTGTAAAATTTATGGTCACTAACACCATATTTCCCTATACGCCACTTGGCGTGACGGGGGCTCTTTACTTTTTTTTTTAAATATGCAGACTGATTGTTCCTCTAAGGTGTTAGTTATAGCCAACCGACGGCTTCTGGGTTCACCCAGCCTTAAATGGGTACCGGATTTTTTTCTGGGAGAGTAAAGCAGCACGGGCGTAATACTGACCACATTACTCCATAAATCACGTGCTGAAGGTCTGTAAAATATAGGGTCACTAACACCATATTTCCTATACGCCACTTGGCGGGACGGGGGTACTTTACTTTTTTACTTACACCTGCTTTTCCAACTAAGCACTCCTGATCTCTTTTCCACCTTTAGTCTCTTACTTTATTTTTAGTCTCTCAATTTGTACATCATTGTCACAACCATTGTTCTCCTCTAAGGTGTGGAGAACAAACTTGGCGATGTCCTCTTTCCGAGAGCAAGACCATGAGCTGCCAGCGAACCTGTCGGCTATTTCATTGACATGAACACCAGCGTGCCCTGGACAGTACACCCATGTTAACGCGCTAACTTTGAGTCACCCAAGAACTGCACCCACTCCTGTCGCAGACACTGTCTGTCAATCTTCTGTAGGTTTGCGAGTCAGTTACCACGACTGCGTGATCCACGTTCTGTGTAACCAACCATGTTATCACCGCCTTTGCTGCTGGAATCTCCATTCTCATGATAACCACTTTGATGCTACATTTGTCAGCTTTCCTAGCCACTTCTCTGTCTGTTGTTTGCCACAAAACCCCAACTACAACGCTGTCCGCGGGATACATAACTACCCGTGTAGATCATAGGGTCCTGAGGTGAGGACACTTTTCGTCAGATTCTCTTATTACGACCTCGATAGCTCTTTAGGCCCAGTTACAACACCCTCTCTCGAGAATGTTTACTTTGGCTCTTTTTATCCTCAGTTACTTCTATCCAATGCTTGCCAGCTCCATTATCAATCAAATCACATACTCTCCATATGAACTTCTGCCGTAGCAATCCAAGATGTTCTACGCCTGAGGCGCCTGCCCGGACCTGAGCAGATCTATGTCGCACTCTAATGCTCGGTAAATCAAGTAAGTGCTTCATTGAATGGCTAGATGTAACTCTGGTACATCCGAGAACTGTTAGTAGACTCTCATTCTGAACCCTTTTAAACCTTGCGATCTGAGTTGACTGAGCAAACCCAAACCATAATCCAGTACTGAGAGTGAGGAAACCCAAACCATAATCCAGTACTGAGAGTGAGGAAACCCAAACCATAATCCAGTACTGAGAGTGAGCAAACCCAAACCATAATCCAGTACTGAGAGTGAGCAACCCCAAACCATAATCCAGTACTGAGAGTGAGCAAACCCAAACTAGAATCCAGTACTGAGAGTGAGCAAACCCAAACCATAATCCAGTACTGAGAGTGAGCAAACCCAAACCATAATCCAGTACTGAGAGGGAGCAAACCCAAACCATAATCCAGTACTGAGAGTGAGCAAACCCAAACTAGAATCCAGTACTGAGAGTGAGCAAAACCAAACCATAATCCAGTACTGAGAGTGAGCAAACCCAAACCATAATCCAGTACTGAGAGTGAGCAAACCCAAACCATAATCCAGTACTGAGAGTGAGCAAACCCAAACCATAATCCAGTACTGAGAGTGAGCAAACCCAAACCATAATCCAGTACTGAGAGTGAGCAAACCCAAACCATAATCCAGTACTGAGAGTGAGGAAACCCAAACCATAATCCAGTACTGAGAGTGAGGAAACCCAAACTAGAATCCAGTACTGAGAGTGAGCAAACCCAAACCATAATCCAGTACTGAGAGTGAGCAACCCCAAACCATAATCCAGTACTGAGAGTGAGCAAACCTAAACCATAATCCAGTACTGAGAGTGAGCAAACCCAAACCATAATCCAGTACTGAGAGTGAGCAAACCCAAACCATAATCCAGTACTGAGAGTAAGCAAACCCAAACCATAATCCAGTACTGAGAGTGAGCAAACCCAAACTATAATCCAGTACTGAGAGTGAGCAAACCCAAACCATAATCCAGTACTGAGAGTGAGCAAACCCAAACTATAATCCAGTACTGAGAGTGAGCAAACCCAAACCATAATCCAGTACTGAGAGTGAGCAAACCCAAACCATAATCCAGTACTGAGAGTGAGCAAACCCAAACCATAATCCAGTACTGAGAGTGAGCAAACCCAAACCATAATCCAGTACTGAGAGTGAGCAAACCCAAACCATAATCCAGTACTGAGAGTGAGCAAACCCAAACTAGAATCCAGTACTGAGAGTGAGCAAACCCAAACCATAATCCAGTACTGAGAGTGAGCAAACCCAAACTAGAATCCAGTACTGAGAGTGAGCAAACCTAAACCATAATCCACTACTGAGAGTGAGCAAACCCAAACCATAATCCAGTACTGAGAGTGAGCAAACCCAAACCATAATCCAGTACTGAGAGTAAGCAAACCCAAACCATAATCCAGTACTGAGAGTGAGCAAACCCAAACTATAATCCAGTACTGAGAGTGAGCAAACCCAAACCATAATCCAGTACTGAGAGTGAGCAAACCCAAACTATAATCCAGTACTGAGAGTGAGCAAACCCAAACTATAATCCAGTACTGAAAGCACCACAACCTGCATGAACGAGAATAGTAACGATTGTTGGAGGTTCGCCCTGGTCATCATCTTGATCGCGCTGATACATAAACAACAAATTGACGATATACAAGAAACTGGGAAATTGAGTAAGAAATACCTCAAGGATAGCAGCGAAAAATATAAACAAAAGCAGACGGACTTTGAGCGCTGAGCATGGCGGACGCACATACGAGCGAGAGAGAGAGAGAGAGAGAGAGAGAGAGAGAGAGAGAGAGCTTACATATCTAGAGATCGGTCGAGTTCGTAAAAGACAAGACATCGTCGTGGCATTATAAAATTTAACAAGAAATTTAGATCACAGTCATGAATATGGAGAGCGGTCATTGAATGACATGATAACAGTACAGTTGAGGGTACTTCGAGATAGTAGAGTAGAACAAGAATATAAGGGAAAACAACAGAGAAACTCACGCAGTAGATATCACAAAACTGAAGAATAATAATACTAAAGTAGACGTGAGTCGTGTTTATGTTTTTCTCTTTGGAACTTAGTTATATAGGAGAGAACGGATGTGCGTATTGCTAAACGAACAGAAGTAAACAAAGGGTAAAATATGTACGAAGTATAAAATGAGAATTACTAGCATTACGCATGTAGTAACTGCTGTGAGCCGCGCCTCCGTCGCCTTGACAGTTTCCCCACAGACAAACATCCCCCCCCCTTCCTCCCCCAAACCTTACGAATTATCGCTTCCAGTGACCCCTGAGTTTTTGATTTCTTTCCTTTGATGTTGGATTATTTTCTTTTCTTTTTTTATCATTTACGTTGTAAAAAATACTATGGTTTCGTAAACAGTCTCGGTTCTTTTTTTTAAAATCAGCCAATATTTTCAAGAAATTTATTTTCATTGTCCTCTCCTCCCTTCATGCCTGTCATCCTCATTGGTCATTGGCATTGACATCAAAGAGACTTTTGTAACTCTGGAGAGTCAGCGAAGAGGGTGATGAACTGACAGTATAGGCAGCCGTGTGGATAGACAAATGTAAGATCGGACGATGCTGCAGGAGCTATTGAGTTAAGTGCGCTGTTCACACCGTGAGCTGTGCGCTTCATCCGTTTTGATCGTGTTTCGATATTCCGATGTTCCGATGTTCCGATGTTCCGATGTTCCGATGTTCCGATATTCCGATGTTCCGATGTTCCGATGTTTCGATGTTCCGATGTTCCGATGTTCCGATGTTTCGATGTTCCGATGTTCCGATGTTCCGATGTTTCGATATTCCGATTGCTTACGATGAATGCTGATATCGCATGACAGGGAACAGATGGCTGTGTTCACTTTCTGTGCGGTTTCGTCTTATGCCTATTGGCGTGTACTGAGACTGCGATGATGGGGACTATAGCTACCTTTCTTTGTTTGGGAGATGAGTTAGTAATTCGGATGATTCCACTGGCACGGGCGGTTGAGCAATCATGGATTTTGTCTGTCTGTCTGCGATCAAGACTCAATCAGAGTAAGGATTCCAGACTCTCACATGAAGTCAGCTGTCAGGCTAAGTGTGTTGATCGCCCCCACAGACAGAACATCACAAGTAGAGTTCGTCAGATCCACTCTGATTGAACACCCGTTAAAACGTTGCACTGTGTTCTGCGCCAGTGGCCCAGTGCATCCGTTTATACGTTAATACGTTTGCAATGATACCGGGGCCTTCTATAACTATAACCATGTAGTGAACTTTACGATTGATTCGAGTGTTAGGGTATCTTCATAACAGCTGTGAGATCAAGAAAACTAGAACAGTGTACCCGTCGATATCAAGAACTAGATAATGTAAACATCACGTGATCTACGAATCTGTCCGTGGGCGACGATCGTGATCGAATTAAAGTGGCCATAAGAAGAGCTTTATAAATTGAAATTTACAATTCTGGAATTGATTAGATTTAATAGATAATCGTCTTGCAAAATATACATAATAAACCACGTCTTACATATGCCTCTGGAATATACGGACTTTAGAGTGATTTGGCTTTAAGAGTTATATATTTTTAAAAATTTGTCGGAAGGGAATTATTTCGTTTTTAATATAATGTAAAGTTCAAGTAGTTTCTGATAAGGCAATCAGACTAACGTTCGACAAGTAATTTGTTTTGGTTGGTTGAGTTACACCAAAGATATGTTTGGTTGGTTGAGTTACACCAAAGATATGTTTGGTTGGTTGAGTTACACCAAAGATATGTTTGGTTGGTTGAGTTACACCAAAGATATGTTTGGTTGGTTGAGTTACACTAAAGATATGTTTGGTTGGTTGAGTTACGCCAAAGATATGTTTGGTTGGTTGAGTTACACCAAAGATATGTTTGGTTGGTTGAGTTACGCCAAAGATATGTTTGGTTGATTGAGTTACACGAAAGATGTGTTTGGTTGGTTGAGTTACACCAAAGATATATGTTTGGTTGGTTTAGGTGCACTAAATTCATGTTTGGTTGGTTGAGTTACACCAAAGATATGTTTGGTTGGTTGAGTTACATCAAGATATGTTTGATTGGTTGAGTTACCCCAAAGACATGCTTGGTTGGTTGAGTTACCCCAAAGACATGTTTGGTTGGTTGAGTTACACCAAAGATATGTTTGGTTGTTTAATTGCACTAAATTCATGTTTGGTTGGTTGAGTTACAGCAAAGAGGTGTTTGCTTTTTCGAGTTACACCAAAGATATGTTTGGTTGGTTTAATTGCACTAAATTCATGTTTGGTTGGTTGAGTTACAGCAAAGAGGTGTTTGCTTTTTCGAGTTACATCAAATATATGTTTGGTTTTATTTGAAATTTGTGCGAAATTCGAGGCGATATATTGTAAAATGGAGGTAAGTACATCCTCAATATTCAAAAGTTCATAAAAATGGCGGACACTCAGTGGGATACGAAGGATTTAAAGAAACATGGATAAGTCGCGGACACAACATTAGAAAGTGAAGAAGTAAAGATAATTTTACTGGTTACTTGGCGTCGAGTTGTGGCTGTTGTCGGAGAGACCTTTACTCCCTGATAACTGGTACCAATTTTTAATTAAATTTTAATTCTGGGAAGTGAACCCGAACCTTTCTGATGAGAAAGCAAGTGCAGTAACCACTTAGGCACCGAAGCTGTGAGAAGAGTGGTATCCAGTTGGCTATGGTTTAAATACTAATATAAACATAAGAGTTGTGATGTGTTGAGAAGAGAATGATTCTATCTGATGAAGACTATAAATCTTGCAGAAAACATTGACTGATCTATCCAACACCAACAATTTAAAAATCGTCCTGTTGGTTTCTCTTCTGTTGATGAAAACCGTAAAAGAAGAACAGAGGTAACCCAGTCACAAAAGCAGCGTGTTAGACCACACAGATTAAGAAGAACAGAGGTATCCCAGTCACAAAAGCCGCATGTTAGACCACACAGATTAAGAAGAACAGAGGTATCCCAGTCACAAAAGCCGCATGTTAGACCACACAGATTAAAGAACAGAGGTATCCCAATCACAAAAGCCGCATGTTAGAAAACAATTAAGAAGAATAGAAAATGGGCACATATTATAAACATCGACATGAAAAATACAACTTGAGTTATGTACTTCTGAAGTGCCGGCGAACACATTAACCCTCCAGGCTACCGCGACCTCCTAGAGAGAGAGAGAGAGAGAGAGAGAGAGAGAGATACACAGAAAGAGAGATAGAGATAGAGAGAGAGCGCACGTAAAATAGTTCATGACGGAACAAATAAACAAAAGTAATGCACATGCACCTGAATAAGCACGGTGAAATTAAAGTGGAAATAAATGTAGAAAGGTTAATTAAAAACAATAAAATTTCTTACTGATGCAGCACACGCACACTCTCATACACATACAAGTAGAAGAAGACCCCCCCAAAAAAGTCAGAAGAGCTAAATATTCATATATTCCAAGCGGAGCAGCCCCAAAAGCGTGGTATAAATCTTTTGAGGCGAATAATAAAAGAAATGAACTGTCATAATAACTCTGCTGCCCCTCTTCTGATATGAATAATCTGTGTTCTTTAATAGCCTCCCCTTCCTGTCCATTAATCACTGGGACATGCTTAATACTCGCAGCCAACATTTCTCAAACTTATAGCAAGAGGGGAGAGCGTGGATAATGTCAGTGATCAAATACCATCTCGAAGAGTGGTTCTCACATTGAGTTATATTGAGGGACTGGTTGTTGAGAGGTGGGGGAGGGGGGGGGAGTGGCAATCAAATGGATGATGTTTCTAATGATAGCAGATGATCTAATGATGTGGCCGGTTAGATTATGTGCATCATTTATTTATGAGGAGGGAGGGTAGGATGAGGGTGGAGAGAAGGGAATCGTGGAAGAGAGAGATAGAGGGTAGGCAGGCCAAGAACAACCTGGATAGTGCAAACAAATGAATAACTGTGGGCCGGACATGAGGTATACGGACGAAGGCTGGCTAGGGAGCGCACGAAGTAAAGGAATTTAGCTGTTCCCTTAGAAGCCATCACAAGGCGCACTGGCAATTTAGCTGTTCCCTTAGAAGCCATCACAAGGCGCACTCGCAATTTAGCTGTTCCCTTAGAAGCCATCACAAGGCGCACTCGCAATTTAGCTGTTCCCTTAGAAGCCATCACAAGGCGCACTCGCAATTTAGCTGTTCCCTTAGAAGCCATCACAAGGCGCACTGGCAATTTAGCTGTTCCCTTAGAAGCCATCACAAGGCGCACTCGCAATTTAGCTGTTCCCTTAGAAGCCATCACAAGGCGCACTCGCAATTTAGCTGTTCCCTTAGAAGCCATCACATGGCGCACTCGCATTTAGCTGTTCCCTTAGAAGCCATCACAAGGCGCACTCGCAATTTAGCTGTTCCCTTAGAAGCCATCACAAGGCGCACTCGCAATTTAGCTGTTCCCTTAGAAGCCATCACAAGGCGCACTCGCAATTTAGCTGTTCCCTTAGAAGCCATCACAAGGCGCACTGGCTGTGTCGATCTGTAACAAAGAAAATAATAAGAAAGAGTTTGGACATGTGGGTGTGTGTGTGTTAAATAAGAGGTGTAGGAAGTTGTGAGCACTTGAGTGGCCGTGTAAGGGTTGTCTTCTTTTCCTCGTTTGCCGTGAACTTTGCTTATGGTGTCACAGTTTTTAGCCAAGTCGTTTCGACCAGATCTATACGACTTCGTTATTCCTCGTTTCAAGAGCTGCGTTTAACCGACTAGGATGTGTGACACTACATTGGAAGTGATGGGATGTAGTAGATACAAGTTCCTGTTGGATGCCTGTGGCGCCACCTGCGAGTCTTCGCCTGGTAAATGCTTGAATCAACTCTTTCCGTTTCATTAATCCCACCTGTCTGACGCGCTAGGTGTGTTCAGGTTTTCTCGGCCTAATCTTCTCTTTCTTGCTCGGGCAGTCGAACACTTGATATGATTGTCCCATATTTCATGATAATTTTGTTACATATATTTATATCAATCATCTAGCATGTCCCTGTTGGACCTGTGATCCCATGACTCAATTATGAGTTTTCTCTATCCTGCACGGGATTTTTTTTATTCATATCGTTTCTTTGTGTCGTTTTTCTTTTCTCTGTAAACTTAACTAAATTTTCTAAAATTATGAATAACATATATAATAATAATAAATATATATATAATAAGTATAAATAATAAATATTCCTAAATATTAGGAAAAAGCTATAATTTTTTTTAGCCATGTAATGAGAAGGGAACAGCTGGAATATATTGTAACAAGTGGGAAATTGAGGGATGAAGAGATAGAGGGAAGCAAAGAGAAAAGACACCAGACAGCTTAAGAGAATGGCTTGGCAGAAGGTCAACAATAGAAATGATAAATAACTTTCGAGATCGAAAATTGTAGAAAGACTTGATCATCTACGCCAGCAGGCATGGTACTTGATGATGATGTAAACTTAACCTTTCCAACTTGTAAAAACATGTGTATGTGTCTATTGTCGTTGTTTTATTACTTTTATCAATCTCATCTTGCCTGAAGCGTAGCAGGGAAAAGAAGGAATGTGTAATACAGATTTGTGTCCGATAGTAATGTATAGCCTTTTCTTTATTTTTTTATTTTTGAGATGACCAGTGTATACACAGACTTGTACGAAGCATCGATTGTAACTGAAGCGCAAACGTTTAAGTTGAAATACCAGCCCTATAGCTCGTTTCAAATCACTTGCCCAACTTCAAACGCTATTGTTCAGTAACCGTTTGTTAAAAACTGTTGAAATTTTCCAAATGTTATTAGAATGCAAAAGACCCTTTAAATGTATATTTAACAAATATCTTGCAGCTGCAGTTTTCTTAAAGCGGCGAATTTCTTTGATGTTTGTCAAAATTGTAAATTGTGAAGCCCTAACGAATAGAAATTACCGTAGTTGCTGGTCTATGACCTGCTACAACAGCATTTAACATCTCTAGATAAAAGCTGCACAAACTACAGTATGAAAATTAACACAGCAAAAACAGAGGCTATAAGAATAAGCAAATTGAGACACCCATTAAACATCAAGATCAAAGACAAAGAAATAAAACAAGTAGAGGAATTCAAGTATTTAGGCGCAATGTTCACAGAAGATGGAAAACTAGACAGAGAAATTGACATGAGAATACAAAAGCAAATGCTGTCACATACCAGCTTTCACCATTGTTAAGACATCCAAACATTTCTATGCCAGCTAAACAACAAATGATAAATAGCATCTTCATACCAACTTTGTGCTATGAAAGTCAAACATGGACCCTTTCTAAATCCCATTTAAGAAAGATCAATACATGTGAGATGCGATGCTTGAGAAAAGTAACAAACAACACAAGAAGAGATAGAATACCAAATAAAACCATAAGAAAAATGGTAGGAACAAAACCCTGCCAAGAATATATAGAACAACAACAACTTAAATGGTTCGGCCACCTGGTCAGAATGAATCCTCACCAATCACCATCAAGGGCGTTCTTCTCGAGAATGCATGGGAAAAGACCAAGAGGAAGACCCAGAAGAAGATGGATAGATGCAGTGACAGAGACATGTAACAACAAAGGAAAATCACTAATTCAGACAGTTCGAGCAGCTCAAGAACGACAAATGATATAAACCACGACACCTTTTAGGTATCAGTGAAAGAGAAAAGAGGTAGAAGAAGCTGGTCTATGATTAATTTTCACTAGGTAAAGACGTGGCCGTGATGGGGAAATGCCAGGAGAATTATTGTCTTCTCAGTTCGAGGACGGACGATAATATCAAGGTATACCTGTATGTCCAATTTTCATAGTTGTGTGGTCCTGAAAAGGACCGTTTGTTGAACTAATTTAAGGTAATATAGGGGCCAACATTGTGGGGGCTACATACTTTCATTCTGAATCAGACGAGACTAAAAGATTAATAACTGTTTGGGGTTGAACATTCCACAAACCATCATTTTTCCAATATTCCTCTTCCTGTTTTAAGACGTGGTCTTCACATTCAGCCCAATAATCTTTGTCTATATTTAATAAAGGGAGATTAGCAAGAGTCTTTACATCGCATATTTTGAATGTTGTATTTTCATCTGCCACTTGTCCTTTTAATTTTGCCCAGATTAGTTCTATTGGATTTAAATGAGCATGGTAAGGTGGCAGCCTTAAACTTATATGACCGTGCTCTTGGATAATCTTATCTATTTGAAAAATCTGTGTCCTTTGTTTTTGCTTACTAGAGATAGTAATTCAGGTTTTAAGTACATGTTATTAAATTGTATGTGCTCCTTTGTGAGCCATATCTTAATAGCATCTTTTGTACTGGATGACGTCGGGACTTTATCTTCAAGTGCAACAATGTTGTGGTACGCTGCATTGTCCATTATTAGGCAAGATGGTCGATCTAGTGATGGGAGAACAGAATTTTCAATCCAATGTCTAAATATGTGACCATTCATCTCAGAGTGATAATCCCGATTGTGTATGGATTTTGAAAGAAAAATGAGCTCTGCATTCTGTATTAGTCCATGTTGTCGACTACCTGCATGAGCAATTATCAAGCGCTGTCCTTTGCTGCTAGGTATTAATCTCTTAATCTTTCCATCTGATGACTGCCATTCTCTTTGGTTAGTGTGGTGAGCATTGATCCATGTTTCATCCAAGTACACAATATCATAACCTTGCTTGCGCACCTCTTTTACTTCACGTAAGTACTTGCTTCTCATGACTACTATATGTGGCTTCTCACAGATGATGTTTCGTCCATTGGAATACTTTCTGAATGTAAAGCCTGCAGCTCTCACATTCCTCCATAATGTAGACTTTGATATTTCAATACTGTTGTTCTTTTTCAGCGAAACTTTTAATTTTCTTATTGTAACAGTTTCATTCATATCCAACATTTTGCGAATTTCACGTCTACACCTCTGAATGAACGGAAATGGAACACACAATTTCTCAAGTGTCTAATTGTGTCAAAAACAACCACTGCGAAAGCGTGCAAACACGTCAATTTTATCGTGTATGGATTTTTACTCGCTATTTTTAACTTAAAATACTGTAAACATTAAGTTTTGACTACATCAATGGGTCATTATAAATTTATATAAATCAAATAAGCAATAATAATAACCAAATGTTTTTTTTAATGAAATTAATTCCCTGTTGGGTTCTAATCATTATAACTTTACATGCAAATTTTGGAAAAATTACAAAAAGGGGTTAAAAAGATATCCATTTTAAAAGTTGGGCAAGAGATATGAAACGGACTATAGAATCTAGTCCACAGGGTAGTGGAGGGTAAAGGTAAAGGTAAAGTACGAGACTTGAACCGGCGTCTTAGCACGCGAGTTTCCACCCATATGTGCTCGGCCGCCTATCCAGAAATGTTCGGAGATTTATGTATAGTGTCGCCTCAAGCATCGAAACTCAGATGCGAAGCAACATTCCTCACCTTCCCAGAGTAATATCCTGGTACCCATTTCTGACAACGGCTGGGTCTACCGTGGGAGTATTTTTTTTTCAACCACGAGTACAATTCACACTGCTCCTAGCGGGAATCGAACACTGGTTGTAGTAGCTCAAAAATGGACCAAGGTGGTAGCTCAAGAAGGGACAAAATGGTAGCTCAAGCAGGGACCAAGATGGTAGCTCAAGAAGGGACCAAGATGGTAGCTCAAGATGGGACCAAGATGGTAGCTCAAGATGGGACCAAGATGGCAGCTCAAGATAGGACCAAGATGCTAGCTCAAGATTGGACAAAATGGTAGCTCAAGGTGGGACCAAGATGGTAGCTCAAGTAGGGACAAAATGGTAGCTCAAGCGGGGACTAAGATGGTAGCTCAAGAGGGGACCAAGATGGCAGCTCAAGATGGGACCAAGATGGTAGCTCAAGATGGCAGCTCAAGATGGAACCAAGATGGTAGCTCAAGTGGAGACCAAGATGGTAGCTCAAGAGAGGACTAAGATGGTAGCTCAAGGGGGACCAAGATGGTAGCTCAAGTGGAGACTAAGATGGTAGCTCAAGAAGGGACTAAGATGGTAGCTCAGGGGGGGGGGGACCAAGATGACGGCTCAAGTGGAGACTAAGATGGTAGCTCAAGAAGGGACTAAGATGGCAGCTCAAGAGGGGATTAAGATGGTAGCTCGAGATGGGACCAAGATGACAGCTCAAGAAGGGACCAAGATGACAGCTCAAGAAGGGACCAAGATGGCAGCTCAAGTGGAGACTAAGATGGTAGCTCAAGAGGGGATTAGGTTGGTAGCGCAAGATAGGACCAAGATGGCAGATCAAGATGGGACCTAGATGGTAGCTCAAGAGGGGACTAAGATGGCAGCTCAAGAAGGGACCAAGATGGTAGCTCACAAGGGAACCAAGATTGTAGAGCAAGAAGGGACCAAGATGGTAGCTCAAGAAGGGACTAAGATGGTAGCTCAAGATGGGACTAAGATGGTAGATTTGTAAGGTAATTTTGGAAGGTAGATTTGGAAGGTAGGTAGATTTGGAAGGTAGGTTTGGAAGGTATATTTGGAAGGTAGGTTTGGAAGGTAGGTTTGGAAGATAGATTTGGGAGGTAGGCTTGAAAGGTGGATTTGTAAGGTAGATTTGGAAGGTAGGTTTGGAAGGTAGGTTTGGGAGATAGTCTTGAAGTTTGTGTGTTTCTTTTACTCTGACCGATAGAAACATTTAGTTACCGATTATTTAAATGTTAGCATGTTTTCTTTTGTCTTCATCCCCATTTACAAGACGTATAATCATCGTCTTAAATTAAAGGGACGTTAAATAGGCGTAGATTGGTTGTGTTTACAGCAGTCTATTATACACGGTATTAGCTCATTTCGTACAGGCACATCCTACTATTGCATCATCACGTTTTCGGTACCAGGTTCTTTTCCCTGGATGGTCTATAATCATTATCGTCATCATCATCATTATCATCATTATCATCGTCATGTACCATACCGGTTGGCGTCGGCGATCATGTCCTTCCAAATTTTTGTTTTTATCCACAATGCATCGTATCACTTCTGCTGTTGACAGTTTTCCATTTCGTAACACAAAGCTATCGTTGCTCTTTCTCCTCTGCGATATCTCTTATCCTGTATTTTGTAAGTTGTAACCAAGTATCCCAACTTCCCTCCTCTTCTCATGATGTGCCCGAAAAAATGTCGATTGTTTCTTTCTGATGTGTTTTTAGGAGCTCCCTGTTGGTCCAATATATGTAATTTTTTTTTAAAAAAAGGTCCAATTTTCCCGCGCATTACCACTGGATGAATGCACAGTGGTCAGTTTTTGTGAATAATTATGATTCTCGTGATATGGTAATGGACCACTGTGAATGCATTTATTGATTGATTAATTTGGGCTGTGCGAGAATAAGTTTATGAAACGCAGTGGATATTGTCAATATTGACAAGTGAAAAATTGAGGAAACGCTGATATTGGTTATACACTAGCTCAAATACATGAAGGTAGTTAAATAAAATATTATGTTGATTCGAAGACTAGTCAACAGAATTAACCTCATTACGTTCATGACAATTCCAGTGATGCTCATTTTTTGGTTTCTTTCCCAGTGGTCATCGAAGTGTATGCATGCTGAAAGTTCTAGTAGCTTGGTTGTTAAGCATGTCTCATACTTGTTTCTTCACCGTTTGTCTAATAGCGTCATAGACTAATTATTATTTCGATGATAAATGTCCTTGTATCTCTATTTCAATCCTTGTTTGTGATTTGTTCGTGTTCCCATTAATGATTATAGTTTCATCGCGTCCTTGTATCTCTATTTCAATCCTTGTTTGTGATTTGTTCGTGTTCCCATTAATGATTATAGTTTCATCGCGTCCTTATATTTCTATTTCAATCCTTGTTTGTGATTTGTTCGTGTTACCATCAATGATTATAGTTTCGTCGCGCCCTTATATCTTTTCCAATTCTTATTTGTGATTTGTTCATGTTCCTATCAATGATTATAGTTTCATCACGTCCTTATATTTCTATTTCAATCATTGTTTGACATCAGTAAATGTTCCTTTACTCATAATCAGTATCCCCCCATAAATACACTTTTCACTTTCGTTAGCTTGCTGGTGACCCCGGAATCAACATAACAGTTTGCACCAATCTCTAAAGATTTAGGCCACTAATACATCTAATTCACACACATCTCGTGCATTCATCTTGATCCGTCAGAAACACCTTCCAAAAATCCAACACTTCTTCCTTATTTTAGCGAACTAGGTTGTTCTGTGTTTTGCACTTTTGTGTAGGTTGTTCTGTGTTTTGCACTTTTGTGTAGGTTGTTCTGTGTTTTGCACTTTTGTGTAGGTTGTTCTGTGTTTTGCACTTTTGTGTAGGTTGTTCTGTGTTTTGCACTTTTGTGTAGGTTGTTCTGTGTTTTGCACTTTTGTGGTTCAGTGCATCCGTCTTCAGACGTACCTTTCTGGAGATTGTCATCCTGACCGTTTTGTTTTGCTTGACCTTCATGTGGTGCAAGAGTTGTCTGTAGCCACAATTGTTTGTTGCCAGAGTTGTTTGTAGCCAGCATTGTTTGTAGCTACAGCTGTTTGTAGCCAGCATTGTTTGTAGCCAGCATTGTTTGTAGTCATCGTTGTTTGTAGACGCCATTGTTTGTAATCACAGTTGTTTGTAGCCACAGTTGTTTGTATTGTGGCTTTGTTTGTAGCCACAGTTGTTTGTAGCCACAGTTGTTTGTATTAGCAATATTGTAGCCACAGTTGTTTGTATTTATAGCTAGTATTGTTTGTAGCCACAGTTGTTTTAGCCACAGTTGTTTGTATTAGCAATATTGTAGCCACAGTTGTTTGTATTTGTAGCCAACATTGTTTGTAGCCACCGTTGTTTTAGCCACAGTTGTTTGTAGCCACCGTTGTTTTAGCCACAGTTGTTTGTAATCAGCAATATTGTAGCCACAATTGTTTGTATTTGTAGCCAACATTGTTTGTAGCCACCGTTGTTTTAGCCACAGTTGTTTGTATTTGTAGCCAACATTGTTTGTAGCCACCGTTGTTTTAGCCACAGTTGTTTGTAGCCACAATTGTTTGTAGTCAGCATTATTGTAGCCACAGTTGTTTATATGTGTAGCCAACATTGTTTGTAGCCACAATTGTTTGTAGCCACAGTTGTTTGTAACCACAGTTGTTTGTAGCTAGAATATTCCGTAGCCACAGTTGTTTGTAGCTAGCATATTTTGTAGCCATAGTTGTTTGTAGCTAGCATTTTTTAGCAGCTACAGTTGTTTATAGCTAGCATTGTTTGTAACTACAGTTGTTTGTAACCACAGTTTATTTTTATACAGCAGCCTTACTATGCGGCAATATTTCAAAGTCAGCGATGACTGCAGCCTACGGTTTATCCCACTGGTTCCCGAAACGCTAGCCATGTACACCTATCTGGGTCACCTTCAAAAGTCACAGGCCAAAATGGCACTAATCAGAGTTGCCGAACAAGTGAGCATTTACTAATTAAAGAGAAAGCAACAAAGAACATATCTTTCATAGATATATTGTTCTTCGACTGTTTTTTTTAAATTAAAAGAACTGTTATAACTTGCGTCTCAGTTTATAAATAGTAAAAAAAAAAGTAAAGTACTCCCGTCACGCCAAGTGGCGTATATGGTGTTAGTGACACTATATTTTACAGACCTTCAGCACATGATTTTTGGGGTAATGTGGTCGGTATTATGCCCGTGCTGCTTTACTTTCCCAGAAAAAAAATCCGGTACCCATTTAAGGCTGG
The DNA here is from genome assembly GCA_032433765.1 of Megaustenia siamemsis. Taxonomy (NCBI): domain Eukaryota; kingdom Metazoa; phylum Mollusca; class Gastropoda; order Stylommatophora; family Ariophantidae; genus Megaustenia; species Megaustenia siamemsis. The sequence continues at coordinate 40,982,077 of JAVIAB010000160.1, read as the reverse complement.
GTGAAACCGGAAGCCGTCGGTTGGGATCGAACCCTACCCCTTGTACTTTGTAGTCCAGTTCACTAACCACTGAGCTATCGCGGATTCCAGTTTATAAATAGCTTGCCATTAAATATTCGTTTAGCTTTCAGCCAGGTATATCCGCAGTCAGGTTTGTTTTACATGATGAAGATACCATCACTATCATCTTTAAACACTGTTCATTTATACGTCGCAGACACTGAGTGGCAGGCCAGTTTCTTACCGTTTGAGAACCTCTCTGCAGGATGAAATAAAGCAGCGTCACAAAGTACCGTGCATGCTGACGCAGATGTCTATGTCTCTCCACATATTTCTATCTATGCAGCTGTTTATAAATTCTGTTGTTGCAATTCGCTTAAACTGTCTGCTAGATTTTCTGTTTATTACTATTTATTCTTTACTGACTTTTTTCCAGCTACCACTATTTATTCTTTACTGTTTTTTTCCCAGCTGCCACTATCTATTCTTTACTGACTTTTTTCCAGCTACCACTATTTATTCTTTACTGATTTTTTCCCAGCTGCCACTATCTATTCTTTACTGACTTTTTTCCAGCTGCCACTATCTATTCTTCACAGATTTTTTTCCAGCTAACACTATCTATTCTTCGCCGATTTTTTCCAGCTGCCATTATCTATTCTTCGCAGATTTTTTTCAGCTGCCATATCTATTCTTCAAAGATTTTTTCCAGCTAACACTATCTATTCTTCACAGATTTTATTCCAGCTGCCACTATCTATTCTTCACCGATTTTTTCCAGCTGTCACTATATATTTCAGATGTTCCTTTCTCATTGCTGTTTCAATGTTTCATGTTTCCCGCATGCTTTCTTTTAGTTATAGGGTTTGTGTTGCTTTGACATCCATTGCTGCTTTGGCTCTGTTAGAACGCCCTTTTTTGCTTTGCCTTCAGTTAGAACGTCCATTGTTGCTTTGCCTTCTATTAGAACGTTCTTTGTTGCTTTAACCTCTATCAGAACGTCCTTTGTTGCTTTAACCTCTTTTAGAACGTCCTTTGTTTCTTTGCCTTCTATTATTAGAACGTCATTTATTGCTATAACCTCTATTAGAACGTCCTTTGTTGCTATAACCTCTATTAGAACGTTCTTTATTCTTTGACCTCTATTAGAACATCATTTGTTTCTTCGCCATCTATTAGAACGTCTTTTGTTGCTTTAACCCTTATTAGAACGTCCTTTTTGCTTTGTCTTCTATTAGAACGTCCTTTGTTGCTTTGCCCTCTATTAGAACGTCATTTATTGCTTTGACCTCTATTAGAACGTCCTTTGTTTCTTTGCCTTCTATTAGAACGTCATTTGCTGCTTTAACCTCTATTAGAACGTCCTTTGTTGCTTTGCCCTCTATTAGAACGTCCTTTATTGCTTTAACCTCTATTAGAACGTCCTTTGTTTCTTTGCCTTCTATTAGAACGTCATTTGCTGCTTTAACCTCTATTAGAACGTCCTTTGTTTCTTCGCCTTCTATTAGAACGTCCTTTGTTGCTTTGACCTCTTTTAGAACGTCCTTTGTTTCGTCGCCTTCTATTAGAACGTCCTTTGTTTCTTCGCCTTCTATTAAAACGTCCTTTGTTTCTTCACCTTCTATTAAAACGTCCTTTGTTTCTTCGCCTTCTATTAGAACGCCCTTTGTTGCTTTGACCTCTTTTAGAACGACCTTTGTTTCTTCGCCTTCTATTAGAACGTCCTTTGTTTCTTTGACCTATTTTAGAACGTCCTTTGTTGCTTTGTCTTCTATTAGAACGTCCTTTGTTTCTTCGCCTTCTTTTAGAACGTCCTTTGTTTCTTCGCCTTCTATTAGAACGTCCTTTGTTTCTTTGACCTATTTTAGAACGTCCTTTGTTGCTTTGTCTTCTATTAAAACGTCCTTTGTTTCTTTGCCTTCTATTAGAACGTCCTTTGTTGCTTTGACCTCTATTAGAACATCCTTTGTTTCTTCACCTTCTATTAGAACGTCTTTTGTTGCTTTGACCTCTATTAGAACATCCTTTGTTTCTTCACCTTCTATTAGAACGTCCTTTGTTTCTTCACCTTCTATTAGAACGTCCTTTGTTTCTTCACCTTCTATTAGAACATCCTTTGTTTCTTCACCTTCTATTAGAACGTCCTTTGTTGCTTTGACCTCTATTAGAACATCCTTTGTTTCTTCACCTTCTATTAGAACGTCCTTTGTTTCTTCACCTTCTATTAGAACGTCCTTTGTTTCTTCACCTTCTATTAGAACGTCCTTTGTTTCTTCACCTTCTAGTAGAACGTCCTTTGTTTCTTCACCTTCTATTAGAACATCCTTTGTTTCTTCACCTTCTATTAGAACGTCCTTTGTTTCTTCACCTTCTATTAGAACGTCTTTTGTTGCTTTGGCTTCTATTAGAACATCCTTTGTTTCTTCACCTTCTATTAGAACGTCCTTTGTTTCTTCACCTTCTATTAGAACGTCCTTTGTTGCTTTGCCTTCTATTAGAACATCCTTTGTTTCTTCACCTTCTATTAGAACATCCTTTGTTTCTTCACCTTCTATTAGAACGTCTTTTGTTGCTTTGGCTTCTATTAGAACATCCTTTGTTTCTTCACCTTCTATTAGAACGTCCTTTGTTGCTTTGCCTTCTATTAGAACGTCCTTTGTTGCTTTGACCTCTATTAGAACATCCTTTGTTTCTTCACCTTCTATTAGAACGTCTTTTGTTGCTTTGGCTTCTATTAGAACATCCTTTGTTTCTTCACCTTCTATTAGAACGTCCTTTTTGCTTTGGCTTCTATTAGAACATCTTTTGTTGCTTTGCCTTCTATTAGAACATCTTTTGTTGCTTTAACCTCTATTAGAATGCCCTTTATTTCTTTGTCTTCTATTAGAACGTCCTTTGTTGCTTTGCCTTCTATTAGAACATCTTTTGTTGCTTTAACCTCTATTAGAACGCCCTTTATTTCTTTGTCTTCTATTAGAACATCCTTTGTTGCTTTGACCTCTATTAGAACATCTTTTGTTGCTTTAACCTCTATTAGAACTCCCTTTATTTCTTTGTCTTCTATTAGAACATCCTTTGTTGCTTTAACCTCTATTAGAACATCTTTTGTTGCTTTGTCTTCTATTAGAACGTCCTTTGTTGCTTTGTCTTCTATTAGAACGTCCTTTGTTGCTTTGCCTTCTATTAGAACATCTTTTGTTGCTTTAACCTCTATTAGAACGCCCTTTATTTCTTTGTCTTCTATTAGAACATCCTTTGTTGCTTTGACCTCTATTAGAACATCCTTTGTTGCTTTGCCTTCTATTAGAACATCTTTTGTTGCTTTAACCTCTATTAGAACATCTTTTGTTGCTTTAACCTCTATTAGAACATCTTTTGTTGCTTTAACCTCTATTAGAACATCTTTTGTTGCTTTAACCTCTATTAGAACATCTTTTGTTGCTTTAACCTCTATTCGAACGCCCTTTATTTCTTTGTCTTCTATTAGAACATCCTTTGTTGCTTTGCCTTCTATTAGAACATCTTTTATTGCTTTAACCTCTATTAGAACGCCCTTTGTTTCTTTGTCTTCTATTAGAACGTCCTTTGTTGCTTTGCCTTCTATTAGAGCGTCATTTGTTGCTTTAACCTCTATTAGAACGCCCTTTGTTTCTTTGTCTTCTATTAGAACATCCTTTGTTGCTTTGCCTTCTATTAGAACATCTTTTGTTGCTTTAACCTCTATTAGAACGCCCTTTATTTCTTTGTCTTCTATTAGAACGTCCTTTGTTGCTTTAACCTCTATTAGAACGCCCTTTATTTCTTTGTCTTCTATTAGAACGTCCTTTGTTGCTTTAACCTCTATTAGAACGCCCTTTATTTCTTTGTCTTCTATTAGAACGCCCTTTATTTCTTTGTCTTCTATTAGAACGTCCTTTGTTGCTTTGCCTTCTATTAGAACGTCATTTGTTCCTTTAACCTCTATTAGAACGCCCTTTGTTTCTTTGTCTTCTATTAGAACATCCTTTGTTGCTTTAACCTCTATTAGAACGCCCTTTGTTTCTTTGTCTTCTATTAGAACGTCCTTTGTTGCTTTGCTTTCTATTAGAGCGTCATTTGTTTCTTTGCCTTCTATTAGAACGCCCTTTGTTTCTTTGTCTTCTATTGGAACGTCATTTGTTTCTTTGCCTTCTTTTAGAACGTCATTTGTTGCTTTAACCTCTATTAGAACGCCCTTTGTTTCTTTGTCTTCTATTAGAACATCTTTTGTTGCTTTAACCTATATTAGAACGTCCTTTTTTTCTTTGTCTTCTATTAGAACGTCCTTTGTTGCTTTAACCTATATTAGAACGTCTTTTTTTTCTTTGTCTTCTATTAGAACATCTTTTGTTGCTTTAACCTATATTAGAACGTCCTTTTTTTCTTTGTCTTCTATTAGAACATCTTTTGTTGCTTTAACCTATATTAGAACGTCCTTTTTTTCTTTGTCTTCTATTAGAACGTCCTTTGTTGCTTTAACCTATATTAGAACGTCCTTTTTTTCTTTGTCTTCTATTAGAACATCTTTTGTTGCTTTAACCTATATTAGAACGTCCTTTTTTTCTTTGTCTTCTATTAGAACATCTTTTGTTGCTTTAACCTATATTAGAACGTCCTTTTTTTCTTTGTCTTCTATTAGAACGTCCTTTTTTTTCTTTGTCTTCTATTAGAACGTCCTTTGTTTCTTTGCCTTCGATTAAAACGTCCTTTGTTGCTTTAACCTCTATTAGAACGTCCTTTGTTGCTTTAACCTCTATTAGAACATCCTTTGTTGCTTTAACCTCTTTTGGAACATCCTTTGTTTCTTTGCCTTCTATTAGAACATCCTTTGTTGCTTTAACCTCTATTAGAACGTCCTTTGTTGCTTTAACCTCTATTAGAACATCCTTTGTTGCTTTAACCTCTATTAGAACATCCTTTGTTGCTTTAACCTCTATTAGAACATCCTTTGTTGCTTTAACCTCTATTAGAACGTCCTTTGTTTCTTTGCCTTCGATTAAAACGTCCTTTGTTGCTTTAACCTCTATTAGAACGTCCTTTGTTGCTTTAACCTCTATTAGAACATCCTTTGTTGCTTTAACCTCTATTAGAACATCCTTTGTTGCTTTAACCTCTTTTGGAACATCCTTTGTTTCTTTGCCTTCTATTAGAACGTCCTTTGTTGCTTTAACCTCTATTAGAACGTCCTTTGTTTCTTCACCTTCTATTAGAACGTCCTTTGATGCTTTAACCTCTATTAGAACATCCTTTGTTGCTTTGACCTCTTTTGGAACATCCTTTGTTTCTTTGCCTTCTATTAGAACGTCCTTTGTTTCTTTGTCTTCTATTAGAACGTCCTTTGTTGCTTTGCCTTCTATTAGAACGTCATTTGTTGCTTTAACCTCTATTAGAACGCTCTTTGTTTCTTTGTCTTCTATTAGAACGTCCTTTGTTGCTTTGCCTTCTATTAGAACGTCCTTTGTTGCTTTGACCTCTATTAGAACATCCTTTGTTTCTTCACCTTCTATTAGAACGTCTTTTGTTGCTTTGGCTTCTATTAGAACATCCTTTGTTTCTTCACCTTCTATTAGAACGTCCTTTGTTGCTTTGCCTTCTATTAGAACGTCCTTTGTTGCTTTGACCTCTATTAGAACATCCTTTGTTTCTTCACCTTCTATTAGAACGTCTTTTGTTGCTTTGGCTTCTATTAGAACATCCTTTGTTTCTTCACCTTCTATTAGAACGTCCTTTTTGCTTTGGCTTCTATTAGAACATCTTTTGTTGCTTTGCCTTCTATTAGAACATCTTTTGTTGCTTTAACCTCTATTAGAATGCCCTTTATTTCTTTGTCTTCTATTAGAACGTCCTTTGTTGCTTTGCCTTCTATTAGAACATCTTTTGTTGCTTTAACCTCTATTAGAACGCCCTTTATTTCTTTGTCTTCTATTAGAACATCCTTTGTTGCTTTGACCTCTATTAGAACATCTTTTGTTGCTTTAACCTCTATTAGAACTCCCTTTATTTCTTTGTCTTCTATTAGAACATCCTTTGTTGCTTTAACCTCTATTAGAACATCTTTTGTTGCTTTGTCTTCTATTAGAACGTCCTTTGTTGCTTTGTCTTCTATTAGAACGTCCTTTGTTGCTTTGCCTTCTATTAGAACATCTTTTGTTGCTTTAACCTCTATTAGAACGCCCTTTATTTCTTTGTCTTCTATTAGAACATCCTTTGTTGCTTTGACCTCTATTAGAACATCCTTTGTTGCTTTGCCTTCTATTAGAACATCTTTTGTTGCTTTAACCTCTATTAGAACATCTTTTGTTGCTTTAACCTCTATTAGAACATCTTTTGTTGCTTTAACCTCTATTAGAACATCTTTTGTTGCTTTAACCTCTATTAGAACATCTTTTGTTGCTTTAACCTCTATTCGAACGCCCTTTATTTCTTTGTCTTCTATTAGAACATCCTTTGTTGCTTTGCCTTCTATTAGAACATCTTTTATTGCTTTAACCTCTATTAGAACGCCCTTTGTTTCTTTGTCTTCTATTAGAACGTCCTTTGTTGCTTTGCCTTCTATTAGAGCGTCATTTGTTGCTTTAACCTCTATTAGAACGCCCTTTGTTTCTTTGTCTTCTATTAGAACATCCTTTGTTGCTTTGCCTTCTATTAGAACATCTTTTGTTGCTTTAACCTCTATTAGAACGCCCTTTATTTCTTTGTCTTCTATTAGAACGTCCTTTGTTGCTTTAACCTCTATTAGAACGCCCTTTATTTCTTTGTCTTCTATTAGAACGTCCTTTGTTGCTTTAACCTCTATTAGAACGCCCTTTATTTCTTTGTCTTCTATTAGAACGCCCTTTATTTCTTTGTCTTCTATTAGAACGTCCTTTGTTGCTTTGCCTTCTATTAGAACGTCATTTGTTCCTTTAACCTCTATTAGAACGCCCTTTGTTTCTTTGTCTTCTATTAGAACATCCTTTGTTGCTTTGTCTTCTATTAGAACGTCCTTTGTTGCTTTGTCTTCTATTAGAGCGTCATTTGTTTCTTTGCCTTCTATTAGAACATCCTTTGTTGCTTTGTCTTCTATTAGAACATCCTTTGTTGCTTTGTCTTCTATTAGAACATCCTTTGTTGCTTTGTCTTCTATTAGAACGTCCTTTGTTGCTTTGTCTTCTATTAGAGCGTCATTTGTTCCTTTAACCTCTATTAGAACGCCCTTTGTTTCTTTGTCTTCTATTAGAACGTCCTTTGTTGCTTTGCTTTCTATTAGAGCGTCATTTGTTTCTTTGCCTTCTATTAGAACGCCCTTTGTTTCTTTGTCTTCTATTGGAACGTCATTTGTTCCTTTGCCTTCTTTTAGAACGTCATTTGTTGCTTTAACCTCTATTAGAACGCCCTTTGTTTCTTTGTCTTCTATTAGAACATCTTTTGTTGCTTTAACCTATATTAGAACGTCCTTTTTTTCTTTGTCTTCTATTAGAACGTCCTTTGTTGCTTTAACCTATATTAGAACGTCTTTTTTTTCTTTGTCTTCTATTAGAACATCTTTTGTTGCTTTAACCTATATTAGAACGTCCTTTTTTTCTTTGTCTTCTATTAGAACATCTTTTGTTGCTTTAACCTATATTAGAACGTCCTTTTTTCTTTGTCTTCTATTAGAACGTCCTTTGTTGCTTTAACCTATATTAGAACGTCCTTTTTTTCTTTGTCTTCTATTAGAACATCTTTTGTTGCTTTAACCTATATTAGAACGTCCTTTTTTTCTTTGTCTTCTATTAGAACATCTTTTGTTGCTTTAACCTATATTAGAACGTCCTTTTTTTCTTTGTCTTCTATTAGAACGTCCTTTTTTTCTTTGTCTTCTATTAGAACGTCCTTTGTTTCTTTGCCTTCGATTAAAACGTCCTTTGTTGCTTTAACCTCTATTAGAACGTCCTTTGTTGCTTTAACCTCTATTAGAACATCCTTTGTTGCTTTAACCTCTTTTGGAACATCCTTTGTTTCTTTGCCTTCTATTAGAACATCCTTTGTTGCTTTAACCTCTATTAGAACGTCCTTTGTTGCTTTAACCTCTATTAGAACATCCTTTGTTGCTTTAACCTCTATTAGAACATCCTTTGTTGCTTTAACCTCTATTAGAACATCCTTTGTTGCTTTAACCTCTATTAGAACGTCCTTTGTTTCTTTGCCTTCGATTAAAACGTCCTTTGTTGCTTTAACCTCTATTAGAACGTCCTTTGTTGCTTTAACCTCTATTAGAACATCCTTTGTTGCTTTAACCTCTATTAGAACATCCTTTGTTGCTTTAACCTCTTTTGGAACATCCTTTGTTTCTTTGCCTTCTATTAGAACGTCCTTTGTTGCTTTAACCTCTATTAGAACGTCCTTTGTTTCTTCACCTTCTATTAGAACGTCCTTTGATGCTTTAACCTCTATTAGAACATCCTTTGTTGCTTTGACCTCTTTTGGAACATCCTTTGTTTCTTTGCCTTCTATTAGAACGTCCTTTGTTTCTTTGTCTTCTATTAGAACGTCCTTTGTTGCTTTGCCTTCTATTAGAACGTCATTTGTTGCTTTAACCTCTATTAGAACGCTCTTTGTTTCTTTGTCTTCTATTAGAACGTCCTTTGTTGCTTTGCCTTCTATTAGAACGTCATTTGTTGCTTTAACCTCTATTAGAACGTCCTTTGTTTCTTTGTCTTCTATTAGAACGTCCTTTGTTGCTTTGCCTTCTATTAGAACGTCATTTGTTGCTTTAACCTCTATTAGAACGCTCTTTGTTTCTTTGCCTTCTTTTAGAACGTTATTTGTTGATTTAACCTCCATTAGAACGTCCTTTGTTTCTTTGTCTTCTATTAGAACATCCTTTGTTGCTTTAACCTCTATTAGAACGCCCTTTGTTTCTTTGTCTTCTATTAGAACGTCCTTTGTTTCTTCGCCTTCTATTAGAACGTCCTTTATTGCTTTAACCTCATTTAGAACGTCCTTTCTTTCTTTGCCTTCTATTAGAACGTCCTTTCTTTCTTTGTTTTCTATTAGAACGTCCTTTGTTTCTTCGCCTTCTATTAGAACGTCCTTTATTGCTTTAACCTCTATTAGAACGTCCTTTATTGCTTTAACCTCATTTAGAACGTCCTTTATTGCTTTAACCTCTATTAGAACGTCCTTTATTGCTTTAACCTCTATTAGAACGTCCTTTATTGCTTTAACCTCATTTAGAACGTCCTTTATTGCTTTAACCTCTATTAGAACGTCCTTTATTGCTTTAACCTCATTTAGAACGTCCTTTCTTTCTTTGCCTTCTATTAGAACGTCCTTTCTTTCTTTGTCTTCTATTAGAACGTCCTTTGTTTCTTCGCCTTCTATTAGAACGTCCTTTATTGCTTTAACCTCTATTAGAACGTCCTTTCTTTCTTTGCCTTCTATTAGAACGTCCTTTATTGCTTTAACCTCTATTATAACGTCCTTTCTTTCTTTGCCTTCTATTAGAACGTCCTTTATTGCATTAACCTCTATTAGAACGTCCTTTATTGCTTTAACCTCTATTAGAACGTCCTTTATTTCTTCGCCTTCTATTAGAACGTCCTTTCTTTCTTTGCCTTCTATTAGAACGTCCTTTATTGCTTTAACCTCATTTAGAACGTCCTTTCTTTCTTTGCCTTCTATTAGAACGTCCTTTATTGCTTTAACCTCATTTAGAACGTCCTTTCTTTCTTTGCCTTCTATTAGAACGTCCTTTATTGCTTTAACCTCTATTAGAACATCCTTTATTGCTTTAACCTTATTTAGAACGTCCTTTCTTTCTTTGCCTTCTATTAGAACGTCCTTTATTGCTTTAACCTTATTTAGAACGTCCTTTCTTTCTTTGTCTTCTATTAGAACGTCCTTTATTGCTTTAACCTCTATTAGAACGTCCTTTATTGCTTTAACCTCATTTAGAACGTCCTTTCTTTCTTTGCCTTCTATTAGAACGTCCTTTGTTTCTTCGCCTTCTATTAGAACGTCCTTTATTGCTTTAACCTCTATTAGAACGTCCTTTCTTTCTTTGCCTTCTATTAGAACGTCCTTTATTGCTTTAACCTCATTTAGAACGTCCTTTCTTTCTTTGCCTTCTATTAGAACGTCCTTTATTGCTTTAACCTCTATTAGAACATCCTTTATTGCTTTAACCTTATTTAGAACGTCCTTTCTTTCTTTGCCTTCTATTAGAACGTCCTTTATTGCTTTAACCTTATTTAGAACGTCCTTTCTTTCTTTGTCTTCTATTAGAACGTCCTTTATTGCTTTAACCTCTATTAGAACGTCCTTTATTGCTTTAACCTCATTTAGAACGTCCTTTCTTTCTTTGCCTTCTATTAGAACGTCCTTTATTGCTTTAACCTCATTTAGAACGTCCTTTGTTTCTTCGCCTTCTATTAGAACGTCCTTTATTGCTTTAACCTCATTTAGAACGTCCTTTGTTTCTTTGCCTTCTATTAGAACGTCATTTGTTGCTTTAACCTCTATTAGAACATCCTTTATTGCTTTAAAATCATTTAGAACGTCTTTGTTTCTTTGCCTTCTATTAGAACGTCATTTGTTGCTTTAACCTCTATTAGAACGTCCTTTGTTTCTTTGCCTTCTATTAGAACGTCATTTGTTGCTTTTACCTCTATTAGAACGTCCTTTATTGCTTTAACCTCTATTAGAACGTCCTTTATTACTTTAACCTCTATTAGAACGTCCTTTGTTTCTTTGCCTTCTATTAGAACGTCCTTTGTTTCTTTGTCTTCTATTAGAACGTCCTTTATTGCTTTAACCTCTATTAGAACGTCCTTTATTGCTTTAACCTCTATTAGAACGTCCTTTATTGCTTTAACCTCTATTAGAACATCCTTTACTGCTTTAACCTCTATTAGAACGTCCTTTGTTTCTTTGGTCTCTTTTATAACATCCTTAGTTGCTTTTTTTAGCTGTCAGTGATTTGTAACATTCTTGCGTAAAACATATTTCTGTAGCCTCCAACGGTCTTCTGGTCTTTGTTGTCTGACTGTCCAGCACTCACTTCTATATAGTAGGAGTATGAGGTCTATAATACACTTATTTGTTTAAATCTTCTTATACTTTCCAAATAAAAGGAACAATTCTTGTTGATACTTGATTTTGTCAGATACCTCGGTGGTTGCATATAAAACTTAACACAAAAATATATAATGGTATTAAGCAGCTAAACCTGTACAGATAAAAAAACAAACTGCAATGTTTCGTCTGAGTTTTTCGTCAGATACAAGATAAGAAATACAAAAATTACTCGAATATTTAACTTAGCAGCATAACGAGGTTAGTCGAGAAGGTCCGTTGAAGGGACTTTCATGGCTTCTTCTACTAATGATCATTGAATTACCTAATTGAATCACCTCATTGAATCACCTCATTGAATCACCTCATTGAATCAATATTGTTTATCACTCATTCCTGGGGAGCCGCGATAGCTCAGTGGTTAGTGAACTGGACTACAAAGGACAAGAGGTAGGGTTCGATCCCAACAAACGGCCTCCGGTTCACCCAGTCTTTAATGGGTACCGGATTTTTGTTCCCTGGGAAAGTAAAGCGGCACGGGTAAATAATACCGACCATATTACCCCAAAAATCATGTGCCGAAGGTCTATAAAATGTATAGTCACTGACACCATATTCCCTTTACGCTACTCGGCGTTACGGGGCTACTTTACTTTACTTACTCATTCCTGGTTTGATTTTGTTTCACACTCTTCGCTTTAAGTTTGTTAGTGATGTTTTGTTTCTGTGGCTCCACACACTGTGCATAACCTGTTTTAGATAGACTTAAGTGTAAAATTGGAAGCTCGGGTAAACCTCCACTAGAGTGACGTATTCAACTATGTGTGATATAGACGGCTGACGTCATTCTAGCCACAACTGCCCCTGCTCATAAAGCCTAAAGCTGAAAACGTCACGCTAGTGGAAGTTTTCCGGGGTTCCCTTTCTGCGCACAGGCCAACCTAACTAAAGTAGGCTATGCTCCGTGTTAGCAATTTCCCTTCGTGCAGAGATGAATATATATGTTAGTAGATTGGCCGGTATGTATCCGCTGTTGATATAATTCAATAGTGTTTCACAACTTATATTTTCATTTTCGGTTATATCCCCTAGTCTAGGTGACTTTCCTATTCACTTGCTGTGGATAATGTTCCTTACTTTTTGTGTGTAAATAATCGTAGGCCTTCCTCGTTATTTTCAAACTGTGGCTATTCTATTCTATTCTATTCTATTCTGTTATGTTATACTCTATTCTGTTCTATTCAGTTCTATTCTGTTCTATTATATTCTGTTCGTGGAATCAGTTTCATTGCAGTCAGGGCATCCCCCATATCCAGAGGCGTTGATAGGGATTTCAGCGCCGGGGGACCAAATCAGTTTTCCTGGTTCCCCGGTGACACGGTGAGAGCCCTAATGGGACCCATCATACTTTTCCCTGAAATGTTTGAGTTACAAGAAACCTGCATTTCGTGGCATATTTTTAGGGCGTCAAGAAGGTGAAAACAGTAAAATTACTAAGGCAATAATACTAAATTTGGCGCCCCAGATGCTGCACTCGGGGACAGATCCCCCCTCCCCTTAGTTACGCCACTGCCCCGACCCGCTCCACCGCCCGTCCAAGCATTCATCCAAGCGTATACAGACTGACTGTTCCTGTCAGGTGTTGATTGTAGATACATCTGCTTTTCCCACTAAGCACTCAGGATCGACCAGATCCGTTTTCCACCTTTAGACTCCTCATTCTCTCAATATCTACATAATTATCCCACCCACTCTTCTCCTTTTCTCTTAAAGAAAGAAGAACAAACATGGCGATGTCCACTTTGTCCAAAGTAAGGCCACACTCAGTGCCAGAGCTGGCAGAGAGCTTACTGTTTATGGTCGCTCATCACCATATAGTTAGCTTTATGATGTAATGTGTCCATCTTTCTTTGTTTTCTTGTTACACAAACAGTTATTAGTCGTTCGACTTTAAACATTCAGTGTTCTTCTTGTTTATTCTGCGATCGATTTCTAGTTTATTCAGGCTTCGTTTGTTACATTACTCTTCCAGATTCGATTTTTATATTAATTTTTTTTCTTGTTTAATCTTTCTTCTACCAATTGTATGCTATACATCGACCAATGTGCCAGCCACTGTGGCTGTTTGTGTGCGCGTGCAATGGGTGAAGATGTGTGATTGGTTGATGTGACTGGGCGTAATGAATCACTTTAATTGCCTTAATCTGTTGATGAATAGTAGATTCATGATACACGAACAATGGAACTTAATTAGAATACTGCAGTCATCAAGAAAGGTCACCGCTTAAAGTAATTAGATTGCTCCAACCAATTTTCAAGAAAGATGACCATTGTTTTATGCCTCGACCCCCATTTCTAAAACCCACCACCAAATTAAACCATTCTCTTTAACTGGTCTATAGACCAATTTCCGCCGTCTTTTTTTTTAATCTTTTTTTTTTGGTTCTTTTACGATCTAAGGTCCAGTTTAAGAGCTTTCTTGGACAGTTTTTGTAATCATTCTGAAAACGTGGCGAATCCAGCGTATTGTACTTATCAGGGTTTTCATGGTGAGATCCCAATTGCAAGTTAAATTGAGGCAAGCATCTTACATATGACAAATGAAAATATATATTGTTATCAGGAAAGGTCGATATCAAAGATTTGAAAAGGACAAAGAACTAGGAAAAATATGAGATGGTCTATCATAGGGATTTGGTCAAACAACTGCCATCTGAAATTTTGAAACACTTAAAGGGTAGTTAATGGTTGAGTTTATTTATAATTAACGCTAACTTGAGCTGTATTTGTTGGAGGAATTCATTGATAATTAACGTCATGTGGAAATTTGTTGGAGGAATTTATTGATAATGAACGTCATGTTTCTATGATGATGAAAGACCAGAATTAAACAATTCAAATGAAGACACAGGACCACCAATAATACAGAGTGAAGTGGAGGACGCAATTCAACACATGAAAAGAGGCAAAGCTCCAGGTCCTGACAATATAACAATCGAAGAGATAAATGCATTAGGAGAGTTGGGAGTACAAGTCATAACAAAATTACTCAATGACATATATAACACTGGAGACATACCCGAGGATCTACTAAAATCTATCTTTGTAGCCATACCGAAGAAGTCAGGCGCCACTGATTGTGAAGACCATCGCACTATTAGTCTCATGAGCCATATGACTAAAATATTACTAAGAATGATTATGAGACGTGTAAGGAACAAAATAAAACCAGAAATAAGTGAGGAACAATGTGGATTTGTGGAAGGAAAGGGCACCAATAATGCAATATACATCTAAAGGACATTGATAGAAAGATCTATAGAGGTAAAGAAAGATCTATATATGTGCTTTATAGACTACACAAAAGCATTTGACAAAGTAAAGCATGTGGAAATAATCAATATGTTGGAGAAATTAAACATTGATGGCAAGGATCTGCGAATCATAAAAAACATGTACTGGCAACAAACAGCAGCTATACGAATTAACAACTAAACAGGACAATTCCAATATATAAAACAAGGAGTCAGACAAGGCTGTGTTCTGTCACCGGATTTGTTTTCACTTTACAGAGAATATATTATGAGATCAATAGTAGACAAAAAAGGAATGAAGTCAACGGTCACAACATAAATAATTTGCGATATGCGGATGACACAGTCTTAATAGCAGAGACAGAGAACGAACTACAAGAAATGATAGACATAATAGTAGAAGAAAGCAACAAGAAAGGTCTCAGTCTGAATAGTAAGAAAACAGAAGTAATGGTTATATCAAAGAAACAATCATAACCACCATGCAGCATAAAAATAGACGAGACAAACCTGAAACAAGTGCAACGTTTCAAATTCTTAGGCACAATAATTACATCAGATGGGAGATGCACCACAGAAATAAAAAGCAGAATAGCTCAGGCCAAAATAGCATTTCAGAAAATGAAAAATATCTTATGCAACAAATCTATGTCAATAAAAATGAGAAAGAGAGTTCATCGGTGCTATATAGAACCAATTCTGACCTATGGAAGCGAATCATGGACAGTAGACAAACAAATGAAAAGACGATTAGAGGCTACATAGATGGGATTTCTCAGAAGAATGTTGAAAGTTCCCTGGACAGATAAAAAGACCAATGAGGAAGTTCTCAAAGAGGCCAACACAAAAAGGGAGCTCTTAAAAAACATCAGAAAGAAGCAATCAACATTTTTCGGGCACATCATGAGAAGAGGAAAGTTGGAATACTTGGTTACAACTGGCAAAATAAAAGGAAAGAGAGATCGCGGACGACAAAGAGAGAAAATACTGGATAGCTTGGTGTCATGGCATGGAAAACAGTCAACAACAGAACTGATACGATGAACTGAAGATAGAAGATTGTGGAGGGACATGATCGCCTACGCCAATCGGCAGGGTACATGATGATGATGATGATGATGATGAACGTCATGTGGAAATTTGTTGGAGGAATTTATTGATAATGAACGTCCTAAATTAGAATGTGTGGTAGATGTAAGTGATACCCTGCAAGATATGTCGTATGAGAGTGAATTGATGTGAGTGAATCCCTATAACATTTAATGTCGTAAGTAAATTGAAATAGTTGTATGTGAAGTCCTCTAACATATAATGTCATATGAGAGTGAATTGATGTGAGTGAATCCCTATAATATTTAATGTAGTAAGTAAATTGAAATAGTTGTATGTGAATTCCTCTAACATATAATGTCATATGAAAGTGAATTGATGTGAGTGAATCCCTATAACATTTAATGTCGTAAGTAAATTGACATAGTTGTATGTGAAGTCCTCTAACATATAATGTCATATGAGAGTGAATTATCAAAACCTCCCCGTACTCAACCACATCCCTGTATAGTGAGGGGATACTATTTCCGTCTTGGTCGTATTACCATCTCCAACTCACTGAGTTAGGCAATCATTCTTTACCATTTGTTGTCCTCAGTGAGTTAGGCAATCATTCTTTACCATTTGTTGTCCTCAGTGAGTTAGGCAATCATTCTTTACCATTTGTTGTCCTCAGTGAGTTAGGCAATCATTCTTTACCATTTGTTGTCCTCAGTGAGTTAGGCAATCATTCTTTACCATTTGTTGTCCTCAGTGAGTTAGGCAATCATTCTTTACCAATTGTTGTCCTCAGTGAGTTAGGCAATCATTCTTTACCATTTGTTGTCCTCAGTGAGTTAGGCAATCATTCTTTACCATTTGTTGTCCTCAGTGAGTTAGGCAATCATTCTTTACCATTTGTTGTCCTCAGTGAGTTAGGCAATCATTCTTTACCATTTGTTGTCCTCAGTGAGTTAGGCAATCATTCTTTACCATTTGTTGTCCTCACTGAGTTAGGCAATCATTCTTTACCATTTGTTGTCCTCAGTGAGGTGCGAGGTGAGGCAAAACCGAAGTAATGGCAATAGCGAGAAAGAAAGAAAAACTAAACATCATTATAGATAATACATCTTTGAAGCAAGTTGACAATCTTAAATATCTGGGTAGCACGCTAACACAAGACAATAACCAAGAAACAGAGATAGATATAAGGTGTAACAAAGCATGCCAAGTTATAGGCCAAGTATCAACACTATTGAAAAACAAAGCAATAACTACGGAAGCAAAAAGGGCAATATACAAATCAATTTTTCTACCAACTCTGAGCTACCAGTGCCAGAATTGGACGCTGGACTCTAGAACAATAAGAACGATAACGACCACCGAAATGAAATGTGTCAGAAGAATGACAGGAAACAGCTTAAGGGACAGAGTAAGAAACACTGACCTGAGGAAAAAACTCGAAATTGAACCAGCCATCGAATACATAAAGAAACAACAGATAAATTGGTTCGGCCACATAACAAGACAGAAAGAACTAACAATGAATCAAAGAGCCATAAACAAACGCTACGAAAACGTCAGATTAAGAGGGAGGAAGACCGAGAAAGAGATGGATAAAGGGAATACTAGAGTCACTAGGAAGAATAACATCAGAAGAGGCTAACAGAAGAGCAAAGAATCGCAGATTGTTTCTCCCCTCGACGCCAACGGCAACAGAGGAAGGATAGAAGAGGAAGAAAAGAAAAAAAGGAGAAGTAGTGAGGTGCGTAAGCTAAGGTTAGAACGTCGGTTCACTTTATCACCGAACAAGTCTGACTGCAAGAAGTTATCAACCTTAAACTTATCAGCACTGGACACAATCAACTCCATATTCACATATGTGAAAAAAAATATCAAGATTGGCACCTCAGCCACGTGTACTTGTGGACAGACGCACACAGACGCTGAACACCACTTTTACAAAGTGTAATTGATATAGTAAACTTAGGAGAACCCTTAGGCCCATGGATACAAAGATACAAGGCAAAACCATATGGGCCTCTGCTAGAACTACAAAAATAGTAAATTGACACAAGAAACGGCTTGCAGATATAGACAATATTTCAACGAACAATATCATACGCGCGCTCTCTCTCTCCATATATATATCTATATTTGAGAGAGAGAGAGATTGAGAGAGGGCGCTTAGATAGGCAGTTATGTAGGTCTATAGGTAGATATATAGTTAAGTAACTAGGTACGTGGATGGGTAAATGGATAGATATATAGGTTGGTGGGTCGGTTAGTTCGTTTCTTTTTTTTTCTTTTGGCATGATTTGGTGGATACGTGGGTAGGTTGGATTTGTTGTTTTATGCGTGACGATTCCAATACAGGGAAATAGTAAATGAGGTGATATCCATGTAATCTCACAAAGGGCGGAGCTGGTCTGCCGAGGAAAACAGGTCGAGGTCGGTCACAATCGACGGCTCATGGAATTATTGTCTATAGCTTGTTTCATAAGGCGCGCCCAACTTTAAAAATCAATATCTTTTAAACCGCTTTTTGTAATTTTTTCAAAATTTGCATGTATAGTTATAATGATTAGAACCCAACAGGGAATTAATTTCATTAAAAACAAACATTTGGTTATTATTATTGCTTATTTGATTTATATAAATTTATAACGACCCATTGATGTAGTCAAAACTTAGTGTTTATAGTATTTAAGTTAAAAATAGCGATTACAAATCTATACACGCTCAAATTTACGATTTTGCACGCTTTCCGCGTGAGTTTTCTGACACAAATAGACACTTGTAGTAAACACGAGACATTGTGTGTTCCATTTCCGTTAATTCAGCGGCGTAACGTGGAACAATAACATTTATCGTGAGTCTTAAAATGAAATTCTGCAGTTTTCAAAACATCGCAATAAAAATGTATGACTATTTTTGCAAAGAGGCTAAACGAGGAAGATTATTTCATTCTTTAGAAAACCCTGAGAATAGGACAAGACACATTTTGGATTTATCTAAACGGTCATTTAATCGCTGGATTCAAGCACGTGACCGTCAATGTTCCAAATATACAAAATCACAAGGAAGAGCAAACATGTTGGATAATTTCGACAGTGAACTTATTAGAAGTGAAATTCGCAAAATGTTGGGTATGAATGAAACTGTTACAATAAGAAAATTAAAAATTTCACTGAAAAAGAACAACAGTATTGAAATATCAAAGTCTACATTATGGAGGAATGTGAGAGCTGCAGGCTTTACATTCAGAAAGTATTCCAATGGACGAAACATCATCTGTGAGAAGCCACATATAGTAGTCATGAGAAGCAAGTACTTACGTGAAGTAAAAGAGGTGCGCAAGCAAGGTTATGATATTGTGTACTTGGATGAAACATGGATCAATGCTCACCACACTAACCAAAGGGAATGGCAGTCATCAGATGGAAAGATTAAGAGATTAATACCTAGCAGCAAAGGACAGCGCTTGATAATTGCTCATGCAGGTAGTCGACAACATGGACTAATACAGAATGCAGAGCTCATTTTTCTTTCAAAATCCATAGACAATCGGGATTATCACTCTGAGATGAATGGTCACATATTTAGACATTGGATTGAAAATTCTGCTCTCCCAGCACTAGATCGACCATCTTGCCTAATAATGGACAATGCAGCGTACTACAACATTGTTGCACTTGAAGATAAAGTCCCGACGTCATCCAGTACAAAAGATGATATTAAGACATGGCTCACAAAGGAGCACATACAATTTAATAACATGTACTTAAAACCTGAATTACTATCTCTAGTAAAGCAAAAACAGAGGACAAAGATTTTTCAAATAGATAAGATTATCCAAGAGCACGGTCATATAAGTTTGAGGCTGCCACCTTACCATGCTCATTTAAATCCAATAGAACTAATCTGGGAAAAATTAAAAGGACAAGTGGCAGATGAAAATACAACATTCAAAATATGCGATGTAAAGACTCTTGCTAATCTCGCTTTATTAAATATAGACAAAGATTATTGGGCTAAATGTGAAGACCACGTCTTAAAACAGGAAGAGGAATATTGGAAAAATGATGGTTTGTGGAATGTTCAACCCCAAACAGTTATTAATCTTTTAGACTCGTCTGATTCAGAATGAAAGTATATAGCCCCCACAATGTTGGCCCCTATATTACCTTAAATTATTTCAACAAACGGTCCTTTTCAGGACCACACAACTATGAAAATTGGACATACAGGTATACCTTGATATTATTATCGTCCGTCCTCGAACTGAGCAGACAATAATTCTCCTGGTGTTTTGTTTTATCCAGTTATTTCCCCATTACGGCCACGCCTTTACCTAGTGAAAATTAATCGTAGACCAGCAACTACGGTAATTTCTATTCTTTAGGGCTTCACAATTTACAATTTTGACAAACATCAAAGAAATATCGCCGCTTTAAGAAAACTGCAGCTGCAAGATATTTGTTAAATATACATTTAATGGGTCTTTTGCATTCTAATAACATTTGGAAAATTTCAAAAGTATTTAACAAACGGTTAGAAAGTAATAGCGTTTTGAAGTTGGGCATATGTTTTGAAACGAGCTATAATTGCTTGTCCTTTGTTGAATGTTGCTGTCATCACAAACCGTGTGAAGGTTTGTCTCCGGCCAGATCTCTTACTTTGTTCAAGTTCAAAGTCTCTTTGATATAAAGGTAAAGTAAAGGTAAAGTAAAGGTAAAGTAAAGGTAAAGTAAAGGTAAAGTAAAGGTAAAGTAAATTAAAGTAAAGGTAAAGTACGAGACTTGAACCGGCGTCTTAGCACGCGAGTTTCCACCCATATGTGCACGGCCACCTTTGCAGAAATGTTAGGAGATTTCTGGATAGTGTCGCCTCAAGCATCGAAACTCACGATACGACGCGACATTCCTCACTTTCCCAGGGTAATACCCTGGTACCCATTTCTGCCGACGGCTGGGTCGACCGTGGGGGTATTTTTTTTCTTCCAACCACGAGTACAACTCACACTGCTCCCAGCGGGATTCAAACACGGGTTGTCCGAACGTCGGTAGCCCAGTCGGGTGGTTTTCCCAACTAGGCTACCGAGGTCCCCAAACCACCTTTGATGTCTTCAAGCTACCTTCTTATTGATCTGCTCCAGTCTCGTCTTCCTGGAACCATGCCTTCCATTAATGTTCTTTCCAGCGACTGTGTCTTTTGATGTGGTCGTACGTAGTATTTTAATTTCTTCTATACGATGTTGTGTATAAATACGTTTTCTTTATTGTCCACGTTTTTTAATGTCTCCTCATTCGTGTTATTTAAAATAATTATCAAAGGTATTCTTAAAATATTCAGTAGCATTTTGCTTAGCTTGATTCAATATTCTGTATTGTTGTTTCCAGTATTTTCAGTGATTTACCTCATTATTGTTGTTTGCGGTATTTGTCAGTGATTCACGTCAATATTTTTTTTTCCGGTATTTGTCAGTGATACACCTCATTATTGTTGTTTGCGGTATTTGTCAGTGATTCACGTCATTATTGTTGTTTGCTGTATTGTCAGTGATTCACGTCAATATATTACTATCGGGAAGATTAAATATACACGTCCTCATTAGTTTTATTTTCACTGATTTGTTTTTGTGCCATATTATCTTCATTCCATTTCATTTTTGTTGATCGTTTCCTTAGAGACATAAGATCAGAAATTAAGAACTGAGAAAAAAAAAAAAAAAAACTAGGAATAGCCCCCGCCATAGAATATATAAAGAAACAATAGATACAATGGTTTGGCCACGTGACAAAGCAGAAAGATCAAAACACAACACAACGAGCCTTCAATAAACGTTGTTGGAATACCAGACCCAAGGGTCGACCACGAAATGGACGGATCGATGGAATATTAGAAGCACTAGGAAACATAACAGCAGCAGAGGCGAACAGAAGAGCAAAAGATCGCAAATTATATCTCCTCTCGACGCCGAAAGGCAAGAAGAAGATAAAGAGGCTTCATTAGTTCGCATATCTTGATCGGTGTGGCTCGGGGAACCCAGTGTCAAACTTTGAGATTTGTGTGTGTGTGTGTGGGCGACCGTCATGGTTCCTTCTGAAGCCGAGATAGCTCAGTGGTTAGTGAACTGGACTACAAAGGACAGGAAATAGGGTTCGATCCCAACCGACGGATTCCGGTTCACCCAGCCTTTAATGGGTACCGGATTTTTTTTCTGGGAAAGTAAAACAGCACGGGCATAATACCAACCACATTATCCTAAAATCATGTTCCAAGGGCCTGTAAAAATTATGGTCACTAACACGATATTCCCTATACGCCGCTTGGCGTTACGGGGGTACTTTACTTTTATTACTTTTATGGTTTCTTCTTGTCGTGATAGTAACTTGGTTTGAGTCCAGCCCAGTAGACAGATCGTCTTCATTGCGCAACTGACAACTACATAGCGCTCACAATCCCTTCTCAATACGTTCCCCACACACTAGCGTTCGAAAGCACTGAAGATGGCTTCAGCTTAGATGCACGAACTGGGGACTGGTTGGTCTCGAGGCAAGACGAGACAGAGAGGTTGTGGATTCAAATTCTGGCTACACCGGTTGGGATTTTTATAGATGATTTCTCTCTGCGGCAACCAGCCCTGGTCTCAGCAGTGAGGCCCGGCTTGAAACGTCAAGTACGCATCGATGGAAAATATGAGCACCTCCGAAGTTGGAGTTATATGCCTGTGTGGCGAGGGACCCTTCTGTACACGGCTGCCAAGGAGAAATGGATTAACACGCAAAATTAAGTTCCTAGTTTCTAGTTTCAACTGATACGGTGCACTGTAGAAAGAAGATTGTGGAAGGACATGATCGCCTACGCCACCCAGTATGGCACATGATGATGAGAACAATATGTTAAAAGAGAAGTTGGAGCCAGGGAAATGTGGACTGGGAACATCCGAGAAACGCTACAACAACGTCAGTTGACAATGGTTGAGCTGCAAGAAGCCAAGAACTAGAACTGTATCCTCTACATCAGAAGAGCTGCGTGAGAGAGAGAGAAAGAGAGAGAGAGAGAGAGAGAGATGGAGAGAGAGAGAGAGAGAGAGAGAGAGCATAAAGGGGAATCTACCATTCGGTACAAGAAAAAGACTAATTGGACTATACTAACAGACGAAATTTGACCGTATAATGTAAAGAATAAACAGGAAAGTGGACCCCACACAGTTTACAAAATAATTAATTAATATTCATCCCCTAGAAACATATTTTACGCCCATTAGTGGCTTGCTGACATTTTTATCACATGATTTTCCAATAGCACTGCTGATTTGAAAGTGATTTCATGGATTGTGTCCCTTTGATCATTCTTTGATCGTGTGTACGGGTTACCTTCAATGACAACAATGGTGATTATGTCCTTTTTCAGTGATTAACATATTTTTATGGGGCAAGTGGTCGGTACAACGTCATACCGCATTACTTTCACAGAAAAAGAAAAACTATTTACAAATATACTCAAAGACAGGAGTCGGTTCGGGGAAAAAAAAAAAGTTCCGCCACACCTGGTGATGATATCCGGACCCTTCTGGCCGGTAGCGAACGGACTGACCATTCAATTACGCCCTCTGGAGGCTAATCATTTCGAATTTTAAAAAAAATCTTGACAGCAACAAGTATGGACTCTCTTAACCGTGTCTTCTTTTTATCTGTTTTATATTTAGAAGATAAAATGTTCATAAGAGGATGAATGTAGTGGACAGAGGATTCTCAGTTCTGGGGGATTGAAAATAAATCACATTACGCATACACGCTCTCACTCGCATAGCATACGATATAACGTCTCTAATATATGTTTATGTATGTGTGAAATATGTAAGGATATATATAAAGATCACCAGTCAAATACCAGTGGATAAAGAGATACAGCGAAGACGATGGCGCTGGATAGGACACACACTACGGAAGCCAACTGAGAGTATTACACAACATGCCCTCTTTTGGAATACCAAGGGGAAAAGACAAAGAGGAAGACCAAAGAATTCTTGGAGAAGACAGATAGAAGCAGAGATGAAGGTGATGGGGAAGACATGGAATGATCTTAAAAGAACGGCAAGAAACAGAACGACTTGGAAAGTGTTTGTTGAAGACCTATGCTCCGCTGGGAGCTGAAAGTGTTTGTTGAAGACCTATGCTCCACAGGGAGCTGAAAGGTAGAAGAAGAAGATTTGAAGAGATCGGAAGTTGAATTGATCAATGAACATACAAACGGTAACAGTTATAACGTGACATTTTGAAGACAACATACACATGTCAAAATAGTGAACATGGGGCCAGCAGGAAAAAAATACATTTAGATACTTGGGAATAATGACAACACAAGCGGAAGCAGAGATGAAGAGGATGCGGAATACATGGGATGATGTTAAGAGAGTGGCACAAAACAGGACGGGTTGGAAAGTGTTTGTTGAAGACTTATGCTCCTCGGGGAGCTGAAAGTGTTTGTTGAAGACCTATGCTCCATCGGAAGCTGAACTGAAAGTGTTTGTTGAAGACGTATGCTCCTCAGGGAGCAGAAAGTATTTGTTGAAGACCTATGCTCCTCAGGGAGTTGAAAGTGTTTGTTGAAGACCTATGCTCCATCGGAAGCTGAACTGAAAGTGTTTGTTGAAGACCTATGCTCCATCGGAAGCTGAACTGAAAGTGTTTGTTGAAGACGTATGCTCCTCAGGGAGCAGAAAGTATTTGTTGAAGACCTATGCTCCTCAGGGAGCTGAAAGTGTTTGTTGAAGACCTATGCTCCATCGGAAGCTGAACTGAAAGTGTTTGTTGAAGACCTATGCTCCACAGGGAGTTGAAAGTGTTTGTTGAAGACCTATGCTCCACAGCGAGTTGAAAGTGTTTGTTGAAGACCTATGTTCCAGAGTGGGAGTTGAAAGTGTTTGTTGAAGACCTATGCTCCACGGATGGTTAATAGAAGAAGAGGAAGACAAATAACACGACACTGTAAAGTAGGTGAAGATATGGGCGAAATGAAAAATACAAATTGGATAGCTTTTGATAATCTAAACATTCGAAGATCGCGCAGTAGCATAATAAATGTAATAACTGAAAGAGGAAGTGAATGTTGAAAAGGTTAAAGAATAAAAAAAAAAAGGTAAATCATGGGTGGGACGAGCAGAAGATGTCATCAAACAGGTCTGTGGGCTTTCCAATATCAACGCTGCAAAGTAGTGGATACCGGTGCCTATGTCATTCAGAGGGACATTCTCGTGTATTCACACTCGACAGGAAATGTAGTGAACAGCACCCAGTCGTGGTAGATGCGGAGGTCAACTGTCTCATCTGGGATAAACACCGATGTGAATGATGCAGTCATCTATACGGATGGATCTGTAATACGACACAAAGGAGTGCATGGGCATTTACAGCAGGCTCGGCAGGCAGAACAGTCAAAGAAGACACCGGTGCATACGTTATAACCACGAGTAGTATGACGATGGAGGTGATGGCAGTGACCAGGACATTCATCTGGTTAGAGTCACAAGACTACACCCACGTATGTATACTGAGTGATTCGATGAGCATGATAAGAAAAGTGGAGGCCGGCTTTATACGCATGCAATTGGTAGTCATTGCAGAAGTAAAAAATATATAAGGTCACCTTTGTCTACTTCCCAGGACATGTGGGAGTGCGGGAAAATGAAAGAGCGGACAGGTTGGCTAGCTGCGCTATTGTTGAGGACGGTCAATCAATGGATCGGGGGGACATCATCAATGCCCTCCAAAATGTGGGAAGGGTACATGACTTCGACAACCATGAGTCAACGCCACTTCTTCGGATGAATGAGATGGGACTTAAGATGACCACAGCCAGAAACGAGAAACTTAGTGGGCGTATCGGAAGACTTATCAACCAACACAGAACTGGAGTCGTCGGTCGCTGGACACAGTGAGACTTACTGAGGAGGGGATCTGAGCACCTATGGACATGTTCGAAGTGCAATGATGATGGCCCGCAAATAACTCAATGTTGAAAAACCATCACAAGGATTGTCACTACTAGAGAGAACGAGACAAAAAAAGGTGAGATGGCTAAAAAAAACCAAGACAAGAAATGGTATGCAATGGTCTCTGGGTGGAGAAAGAAACCAGAAAAACATGAAAGGCAACGTAACGGAAAACACAATGGATGCAATGTAGAAAAAGATTCGCTAAAAGTGGGGGTTTATTTTTGTCGTGGATCGCGCCAAGTGAAGGAAATTTGTTGTTGCCCTACAAAATGTTTTCGTCACACATTGCTTTAGTTAGATTTTGTTTACTTTGTCTTAGGCTCATTATTATTATCATCATCATCATCCTCGTACATTGTCAGTTAAACTTTCAAGTGAGAGGAAAACCATGTAGTTAAAAGCTTCTTGTTCGCGTTTTCCTCCACCTCATTTCCTCCATCTTTATTCTTTCTTTCATCTTCTTTAATTATCTTCATCTTTCTTCTTCTTTACCTCTTTATTTTTTCCTATTTTTCCCTGTTTTTTTTCTTCCACTTTCTTCGTTTTTTCTTCTTATTTCATCTGCATTTACTTATTTCTTCTTCACTTTATTGTTGTTCGCTAAGGTCTGCTGCATCTGCAAGATGCCCTTTCGATGAAATGTGTTGCTTTCCACAGGCTTTTGTAATTGTCCTCAGGGTCTATTTTATCTAACTCGAGGTAGATGGGAAAGCATATGTGTCTACAATCAACACTATATAAGGATAATTAATCTGCATGCGTTTCGAGAAATTCTGAGACGGATGGTGGAGCGGATATGGGGATACCCCGAATGCAATGAAATTCTTATTCTTCTTTCCTTCCTCATTTGCCTTTCAGCGTCGAGGGGAGATATAATTTGCAGTCTTTTGCTCTTCTGTTCGCCTCTGCTGCTGTTATGTTTCCTAGTGTTTCTAATATTCCATCTATCCATCTTTTTCGTGGTCGACCATTGGATATGGTATTCTCACAACGTTTGCTGAAGGCTCGTTGTGTTGTATTTTGATCTTTCTGCCTTGTCACGTGGCCAAATAATTGTATCTGTTGTTTCCTTATATATTCTATGGCGGGGGCGATTCCTAGCTTTTTTCTCAGTTCTTCATTTCAGATCTTATCTCTCAGACTGTTTCCTGTCATTCGTGAACACATTGCATCTCAGTAGATGTTATTTTTATTATTGTTCTTGCATTTAGGGTCCAGGTCTGGCATTGGTAGCACAACGTTGGGATGAAGATTGTATTGTATAGTGCTTGTTTTGCCTCTAGAATTATTTTCTTGTTGGACGATAGTGGTGATAACTGTCCGATGATTTGACAAGCTTTGTTGCATCTTGATTCTATGTCTGCTGTTTGAGAATTATCGCCTGCCACTAAACTTCCTAGATATTTGAATTCCTCTACTTCAATTGAAATCAATTCCATTAATACAATAGAATAGGTTGTATTATATTAGATCCATATATTAGATGCAATCTTGTATCCACCAATTATAGTAGTAGTAGTAGTAGTAGTAGTAGTAGTAGTAGTAGTAGTAGTAGTAGCTTCCGTCAGTCATAGTTGACTAAAGTAGCCTCCGTCAGTCATAGTTAAAGTAGGCTCGTCAGTTCTAGTTGACTATGGATTTTTCAGCGCCCCTAGAAATGTTTTTTTTTTCTTTTCTTTCGTCGTGTATTCTCTTTCTTTATGAATCTGTCTGCTTCTTGTTTGAGGTGAACCTTTAGAGTGTGTTTCCAGAGATTGCGGTCTGCAGCTATGTCTTCCCATGCTGCAGGGTTTATGTTCAGAGTCTTCATGTCGCGTCTACACACATCTACAAATCGAAGTTTTGGGCGCCCCCTAGTTCTTTTACCATCTGCCAGTTGTCCGTAGAGTATATCTTTTGGTATGCGCACATCTTTCATACGGTGTACATGGCCAAGCCAGCGTAACCTACGTTGTTTGAGCAGCGTGTAGATATTCGGTAGGCCTATGCAAGTCATGACCTCCACGTTTGTCACTTTATCCTTCCAGGTGATACCAAGAATACGGCGTAGACATCGCATATGGAATGCATTTAGCCTTCTCTCCTGCTTTACATAGGTTGTCCAAGATTCGCTGCCATACAGGAGGATACTAATTATGCTGGCACTGTACACTGCGGCTTTTGTTTTAATTATCAGTTTGCTGTTTTGCCAGACACGCCTAGAAAGACGGGCAGAAGTGGTAGCAGCTTTACCAATACGAGTGTCAATTTATGTATCTAAAGATAGTCTGTCGCTGATGATGGACCCCAGGTAGTTATACTGCCGCAGGATATCAAGTTTATAGTTGTCGATAGAGATTTCAGGTGTTGCTTCGACGTCCTGACCGAGTATGTTAGTTTTCTGCAAACGTATTGTTAGACAGAAGAATCTGCAGTTTTCCTTTGCTTGATAGCTCGCAGGCAGGACATTAATGAAAGCCGCACTAACAAGGTCGTATCGTTCATTAATGATTTTAACATTTCAGAGATTTACATGACAAGTAATTGGCATATGAGGCTCGAGTCTTCGACCTGTGCTTGCTTTTCTGTCAAGATGTGCTTCCATAGGTTTTTGTTAATCATGACACTTTGTGTTTGACGTTTTCACTTCCATTTTAATTACAATCACCATGTAATGAATCTCTTCTGTCGGTGTTTAATACTTCACGTTAAATGTGTTTATGTGTGCGCACAATTTTTTTTTATAGTCTACTTTTGTTACACTCCTGAATTGGCTTGTCACTGAACATTTAGACTCTCACTTAATACCATCTCATTCGCTTTACCTGGCCGTTTCTGTAAAAAAAATATCACGATGATGGTGGGTGGTCTGGACGGGTAGCTCCTCTCGCTCCGACTTTGGAATATCGGGAGATTTTTGTGAGTTTTCTTCTACTTTCATTCCTCATTTGCCTTTCAGCGTCGAGGAGAGATATAATTTGCGGTCTTTTGCTCTTCTGCTTGTAGTCTGGTGTTTTTTTTATTCTGCATATATTGATGGTTACTACTTTATATTTTAAAAAAAATATATTTGTGAGTCTGTGTTCAATTAATTTGTCAAGCATTGTAATGGTTAGTTTGCAAATGTGTAAGTGTGTGCAGCAGTGCGACTGTGTATAGATGAATGTCCATTTTAGTTTGGGATTGCTTGTATGTGTGCGTGTATCGGTGCTGCTGGAATGTACGCT
The DNA here is from genome assembly GCA_032433765.1 of Megaustenia siamemsis. Taxonomy (NCBI): domain Eukaryota; kingdom Metazoa; phylum Mollusca; class Gastropoda; order Stylommatophora; family Ariophantidae; genus Megaustenia; species Megaustenia siamemsis. The sequence continues at coordinate 40,953,470 of JAVIAB010000160.1, read as the reverse complement.
TGCTTTTGTATCACTCTTGAAAGTGCTTGTGTTTGTGTATGTTTATTTATTGAATGTATGCGTGCACGAAGGGGTGTTTGTCTGGAATCTGTAACTTTTTTGTTTTGGCTGACTTTAAGGCATAAATTATTTACTTTTATTTTGTAGGTGTAATGCCCGTCATCGGTGGTTGGATATTTCGGTTAAGCCAATCCACCGGGGCAGAGGAGATGAACGGGCTTCTATTTGCAGACGACCAGGCACTAATACACGAAAAAATATGAGACCTAGAAGAACATTTCAATAGACTCTTAAAACACAGGCACTCAATACAACATGACAATCAACATCAACAGATGTCGTGCATATCGCGAAAGAGAAACAGAACATCACAAGAACAATGTATGGAAGACAACTAAATCAAGCGGAGGAAATAAATATCTAGGACGTCTATAGACAAACGACACTCACAAGCAGCAGAAATAGACTCAATATGCGTCATAGCTTTAAAAATATCAGCTTGTCACGCTGAAAGGTAAATGAGGAAGGAAAGAAGAAGTTGGTTGGTTAAAAAAAAGGTAAAGTACCCCCGTCACGCCAAGTAGCGTATAGGGAAATATGGTGTTAGTGACCCTATATTTTACAGACATGATTTTTTGGGGTAATGTGGTCGGTATTACGCCCGTGCTGCTTTACTTTCCCAGAAAAAAATCCAGTACCCATTTAAGGCTGGGTGAACCCGGAAGCCGTCGGTTGGGATCGAATCCTACCCCTTGTCCTTTATAGTCCAGTTCACTAACCACTGAGCTATCGCGGCTCCCAAGTTGGTTGGTTAACCACCTACTTACTCAGCAGATAGTGACCCCTGCCCTTTGACCTTCTCATCACTGTGGTGTCTGTTGATGTTTGGCCATTCAGATCTAAGGTTAGGACGGCTACATTGATGTGCAACATAAGTTCAACGACTCTCCTCCGCTGGCTTGTATAGCCATCATCTGAGCTTGTTGTGTTCATTCGGTGCCAGCAGTGTCTGCTGGTTGTGCCTAAATTCTCTTAGCGTATAGCCGACAGTTTTAGGGGAAAATAATATTAATCTTCACATTCAAAGTTATTATACTTTTGTGGTGGATCTCAACCACGAGATAACACTGCAATTTTCTTTCCCGTCCCCATTTCTGTGCAGTGCAGTTCTAGCTCTTACGCTAAACTCACGGCCAACTATAGATTTACTTAGGCCTGCTGGCTGAGAGAGAATTCCGGAAAAACTCCAACTAGCGTGACGTTTCATGATTGAAAAGTATGGACATTTTGTGAGTAGAATGACGTCAGCCGTGTGTAGCTCCTGAAGCTGAAAATGTCACGATAGTTGATCTCCAGTTTTATTTCAGCTCATGAGCCTTGTATAGTTGGCTGTACACAACCTCACATAGGGATGCATAATAAATTATAAGAATGCAGTGTGTACCCTTGCACTGCTAGTAAGATTTCCAGACTTAAAACTTGACATTAAAGTAATAAACCTACTACAAATGTCTGTCTACCTTCTGTAATTGCCCTCATGGTGCGCCTTAGTGAATTTCTCAATTCTTTGATTACTCGCCAAAGAGGTCGCGGTGTTAATGGAAACTGGCTGGAGTACGAGGGTGGTAGTCCTAATATGCAAATACGACAAAACTTTGTAAGCGGTCGGTTCTTAGCTCTACACTGGTTTTCAATCAACCTGTCCGTTTAATTTGTAATAGCCATGTATTGCATCATTTGTATTGAATTGATAGTGCCTATGCATTACATAGTTGATATTGAATTTGGAATTTAGAACAAGTTGGCATCATTGAAGGCGGGACAATCCCATATACACTACGTCCCCTTTTCAGCAGCGAACAAAGCACTCATCCTGATCGGTCATGCTTGTCCACTGAAAGTGTGCTGCAAAACGAGCAAGAAAAAGGTGCTCAGCTCATGATGCACACTTCCGGGTCGCTGTACCGGCCGTTGCCGGTAGCACGATCTTCATGCACCAATGCTGAATCCGAGTAGACTTCGTGGTCAATTAGCGTGCCCCAAGAAACACAGTCCAAACGCATTAAGTCAAACCTCCAATTCAGTGAAACATCAGTTCCTACCGCAGTCCAGTTGGTGGCGAATTTGCAGTCGAAAAACAGATCACACATCCCATCCCAGGGCAAAACTAGGGCCTGACACTATTCCACTTCGATCAATGTTCGTCGCCTGTTGGGCGTTTCTCCGAGCGCTGGCGCCAAACCCATGTTGACTTCACGATTTGGTGAATGCTAGCAGAAGACCGCTGCCTCCGCAAAAAAATCCAGACCAGAAAGGATCATTTTAAAACACACACACTGCAGCAAATATACCACCAGACCTAAACCGAATTTGACTAGGTGGCCATTTTGGCCCGCGCACAAACCTAAAGACTCAATCTTGTTTTGAATCGATAGTATCCATATATTAACATTGTATTGCATCGACGATGTCCATAAATTACTGCCTGTGTATTGGATTGAGGGCCCCCCATGTATTTATTGCGTTGTATTGGATCGAGGCTTTCCTTTGATGTATTACTGCCATTGTAATACATTGACGATATCCATGTTTTACTGTCTATGTATTGGATCGTGGGTGTCCTATGTATTAATGCTTATGTATTGGATCGAGGGTGTCCTATGTATTAATGCCTATGTATTGGATCGTGGGTGTCCTATGTATTAATACCTATGTATTGGATCGTGGGTGTCCTATGTATTAATACCTATGTATTGGATCGAGAGTGTCGTATGTATTACCTTCCTTGTATTGGATCGTGAATGTCCATGTATTACACCGCTATGTTGTTTTGGGGGGTCGGCAAATTCCATGTATTTCTGCGTTGCACTGGCTGGGGAGGTCCACCCATTACTGCGTTGCATTGGGTCGATGAGATAAAACCCATTAGGTTTCGGATCAATATCAGAAAAAAATAGAGAATAAGTAGAATATCAGGGGAAATGACTCATGAGACCTTTCTTGAGGAATGAAAGGAGAATCACATTAAACAGCACAACAGAGGCTCCTTTGCTGAGTTGCAACTGCCACGGAGAAACACTTTTGACTGACTGAATAATCGTGACCATAAAAATGCAAAAACAGTACACAATTTTAGATGAGCGGTTCTCAAACATTTTGGCAGGACACCACTGTTACTGTTTAAAACATTTACCACTTTCATGGTTCCATTATATTTATCTTATCCTCTTTACATTTGTGTAGGCGTCCGTGGCTTAGAGGTAGTGAACTTGGTTGTATAACACCAAGCTTCGGGGAACGAGTCTCAATCAGAGCAGTTTTTAAAGAAATCGCTACTCGTGGGATTACCATCCTCACGTCCGCGCCTACCGACAGAAGTCAATGGCAAACCACTGACGTATAACGCCTAGACATTGACACAGCCACAAAATATTGGGGTAATAGCAACGTTCTGTGAAGGATATGTTTCTTTACTACTTGATATGTGCGCTTCTATGAACAGCGTTCCCGTTACATTAATGTTGTTCCCCAATGAGTCATTGGAAGTCTCGCGAGCTATGTGATTAACGAACTGGACAACAAGGACAATAGGTCGGGTTCCATCCTGGTCGACGGCTTCTAGGTTCATCCAGCCTTAGATGGGTAGTTGATTTTTTTCTGAGAATGAAAGACGGAACTAGCGTAGTACCGACCACTTTACCCAAAGAATACTGAGTCGAAGGCAAATACAAAAAAATATGATACTGACACCATATTCACAAAACTATGGGGTCCTTCATTCCTTCCTGCCTTCCTTACTTCCTTCCTTCCTTCCTTCCTTACTTACTTCCTTCCTTCCTTCCTGCCTCCCTACCTTTCCTTCCTATCAGTGCACCTCCATCATACCATACTCGGCCAAGCCCTGGTTTAGTCACATTTATTTTATCCCCACTATATCCTTATTTCTATCAGCTCATATTTACGACGCTGTCCTAATAGTTCCACTAAATTGCTCATCTTATTCTCACTGTATATTTGCCTCCTAATCTCACCCGCAGCCATCCCGCTATTTCCACACACTAATTCTTCGTTTCCGTGCACATTGTTTCGTACACATGATTTGTTTATAATAGGTTTTTTACGGCACACTTTCGCAATGTGAGTTGACCGGCGATATTATGGAGAATAAACATCGTTTTGTAACAATTTGGGAAATATTGATGTGTGCGTTCTTAATAAAATATGTTGCTTAAAGCGGTGCTTCGAGCTTTAATACCTACTATTGGGAGAGTAGGGAAAGGGAATGAGAAGGAGTTTGGAAGGGTGGAGGAAAATAAGGAGAAAATAAGCGAGAGATAGAGGGGGGGCATGAGAGGGGAAGAAACAGAAAGAGAGGGAGAAACAAAGGACAAACAAAGGGAGAGTAGTGAGAACAGATGAAGGAATACTACATGATATGTGATACTTGTAGTTATAGTTAGTCCAAGGCCTCGGTATCACTGTAAATGAATTAAAACCCATAATTGCTCAACCGCCCGTGCCAGTGGAAACATCCGAATTAACATCTCATCTTATTGAAGGTTCCAAACAATGAAAGGCAGATGCAGTCCCCATCATAGCGGCCACAGCACAAGCCAAAAAACATAAGGGGCAACCACACCGAAAGTGAACGCAGCTAAACTGTCCTTCATCATACGATATCATCATTCATCGTAAGCAATCGAAATATCGAAACACGATCCGGATGAAAAACACAGCTCACGGTGTGCACAGAGCACTACCGGACATGGAATATGAGGAAACTGCAACAAGGAACACTTTTCAAACAGAGCCCTAACGGTTTCTGTCGCCTATCCGCCATATTGACTGGAAGTGCTTTAAAAGTGTTTAAAAAATATGACCCATTAAATATCACATGTAATATTATGTAAATTTGGATTCGACATGATTATACAGGTATTGGAGTCATCAGTCGCTGGACACTGCCCGACTTGCTGTGGAGGCGATCTGAACACCTATGGGCGTGTTCGGAGTGCACTGATGACGACCCTGAAGTAAATCAATCATCACCATCATCATCATCATGTGTCATACTGATTGGAGTAGGTGATCATGTCCTTCTACAATCTTCTATCTACAGTGCATCGTATCAGTTCTGTTGTTGACTGTTTTTTCATGCCATGACAACAAGCTATCTAGTATTTTCTCTCTTTGTCGTCCACGGTCTCTCTTTCCTTTTATTTTGCCTGTTGTAACCAACTATTCTGAATTTCCTCTTCTCATGATGTGCCCGAAAAATGTTGATTGTTTCTTTCTGATGTATTTTTAGGAGCTGCCTTTTTGTATTGGCCTCTTTCCACATTGGTCTTTTTAGCTGTTCAGGAAATTTCCAACATTCTAAGTAACTCAGTAACAATAACAAATATGCAGCATTATATTTTTTTAAAAAGTGTTCAGTACATGTTTTTGCACCTTCATGTCATTCGGTGACACTGTGTTGGCGTTATGTAGCACGGCTGTATGTTTCCTTACCAAAGTAGCACTTTAGTTCTAACCTCGAAAATGTTGCATTATTTATAGATGAAGGTGTCATGAGCTGGGGGTACATTCCACTCATTCTTAAAACTGATATTTTCCTAAAGTGGTTTCAATCTATAACACCACACACAAAATGTAATATTTCTAGCTTGGTTAATATTTATGTCTCTATGATAGTTGGGTGTCCGGTTAGCGCAATCGATAGGCGGTTGGCTTACCACGGCAACAGCCGGGGTTCGTAATCCTGGCGAGGACACCTGGGTTTTACTAATTCCCTAAAAATTAGTAGGAGCCGCGATAGCTCAGTGGTTAGTGAACTGGACTACTACGGACAAGGGGTAGGGTTCGATCCCAACCGACGGCTCCGGGTTCACCCAGCCTTAAATGGGTACCGGATTTTTTCTGGGAAAGTAAAAGCAGCACGGGCGTAATACCGACCACATTACCCCAAAAATCATGTGCTGAAGGTCTGTAAAATATAGGGTCACTAACACCATATTCCCTATACGCCACTTGGCGTGACGGGGGGTACTTTACTTTTTTTACTATGATAGTTAGTCAAATAAAGCTCTTATAAACAAAATATTTTAAAAAAAACATTATAAACATATATTTTTTTTAAATTAGCAAATCTAGGAGTTTCAGGTGGCGTAATATTTAATTTTTAATCACAAAAGTTTTTTTTTTAATGTAATTTATTTACATGTTAAGATACAGCTTCTTCTAACCGCTATAAATGTAGAATATAATAATCATGACTGGTTTATCTTGCAGGAAAGACGCAAATGAGTAAATTAACTAAAGTATTGATGACAAAAAAACTGTGCTAATTGTCTCTAGTTGAAAACGTTGTTGCTTAGTCTATCTGTTATATATTTTACTGTAAAAAAAAAATAAATAAATGGGGTGCTAGTCAAATGGGGGAGCCGGTGAAAATATCACAAATAAAAATAAGGTCAGACTAGTATTTGCGATTCAAATTTAGAGAATCTACTAGAGCAAAAACAAAACTAATTATATTTGCGTGTTGCGTATTTTTCGTATTTTACAAAAATCTGAATGCTAAAGATCAGCACGTAAGTAAACATTGAGACTGTCGCAATTTCGAACAACTTGCCTGGGGTTTACTCTCAGAATATTTTGGTCTAAGCTAAGAAAGAATCCAATAATTTCTTAAACGACGCAAACAAGAGGATATGCACACAGTATTATGTTAATGGAATCATCACAGCACTCCTGACACGCCCAAAGGTGATCCAATATTCTCAAATTCTTCAACAGCGCGCAGTGACTGTGTCATTTCGATGCTGGTTAACGATAGTTTTCATTCGTTCAGAATGATAACACACATAGTAATGATAACACACATAGTAATGATAACACACATAGTAATGATAACACACATAATAATGATAACACACATAGTAATGATAACACACATAGTAATGATAACACACATAGTAATGATAACACACATAGTAATGATAACACGCATAGTAATGATAACACACATAGTAATGATAACACGCATAGTAATGATAACACACATAGTAATGATAACACGCATAGTAATGCAGTTCTACTTCTATGACATTGATAACACACATAGTAATACAGTGCTTCTACTTCTATGACATTGATAACACACACAGTAATACAGTGCTTCTACTTCTATGACATTGATAACACACATAGTAATACAGTTCCACTACTTCTATGACATTGATAACACACATAGTAATACAGTGCTTCTACTTCTATGACATTGATAACACACATAGTAATACAGTGCTTCTACTTCTATGACATTGATAACACACATAGTAATACAGTGCTTCTACTTCTATGACATTGATAACACACATAGTAATACAGTGCTTCTACTTCTATTACATTGATAACACACATAGTAATACAGTTCCACTACTTCTACGACATTGATAACACACATAGTAATGCAGTACTACTTCTGCGACCATGGTAACACACATAGTAATACAGTTCTACTTCTGTGACCATGGTAACACACATAGTAATGCAGTACTACTTTCAAAAACTGGTCCCATAGGACAGGTGGTCCTGCCTCACAGGTTTCACCTAATAAATAGAGCGATAAAAAAAATTTTATCCTAAGCACTATGAAAACTAACCTGCAAATCAGCGTAATCCATGAGTAGAACATAGTGCACATGTCGGTCTACAATAGCCACTGGTTGGACACTTTTCATAAAACACGATAGTTAAACACACAAAAATAAAACACACATACACAGATTCCACTTATACTGTACATGTATCACTTTTGACTTGAAAAAAAATCCAATATGGTAGTCTGTCGTTTGACAGATGAAATTAACGATAAGTTCAATTTTTCTCTCAAGTCCATGATAACGTCTAGTATGTCAGATCTCCCGTTTGTTATTGAATAGGTGCGCAGAAGCTCCAAAGCATTATGTGCATCTGCGATAGTGTATGTTTTCTCAATGTCAGTAGAATCTTGTTCGTTGTCTGATTCACTATTCACATCCTCAGCAGCTAAAATTGCAGTGGCAGGAAGATCCCAGTTTGTTTCTATTGTGTTGCAAGTTTGGAGCCCTGAATCAATCATGGAGATGTCTGTCAATTGGTATCCAAACAATTCTTTTGAAAGGTTATCCAAAGCAGTAGAAATTGCAGTAGAAACAATTTGCACGTCGGTCTTTGATGCAGATTCCATGTGCGTCAGAGAATAGGCGTGTGTTTCAGCTGGACAATGAAAACCTGCTTTACAGAAACACTTAAGGATGGTTGAGTTGTCCACTTCTTTCCATGCTGCAGCAATCCAGTAGACTACGTCCAGTAAATTGACCTGTTTCACGAGTTCGGTTCCGGAAGCATCCTTGTTTGATTCCATGACTGTGATAAGATGTAGAAGCTGTTTTTGTCTAAACTTTAATTTAAATGTCTGAATGACACCCTGGTCTAGGGGTTGAACTAATGCAGTTGTGTTGGGCGGCAGAAACTGCAGCTTAACATTCTGTAGTTCGATCTTGGGATGACAGGTAGCGTTGTCAACAAATAAAATAATGTGGCGCTTTTTTTCTGCATCTTACGGTCAAAACTTTTCAGCCAATCTTCAAATATAGCTGCAGTCATCCATGCCTTTTTGTTGTTTCTGTAAATCACTGGCAGTGTGTTTATGTTGATGTTTTAAAAATCCTAGGGTTAGCTGCTTTCCCAATCACTAAAGCCGGTTCTCGTTCCCCAACATGTTAGTGCATAGCATCACTGTTATTCGCTCTTGCTTTTTTTACCCCCAGCGCATTTTTCTCCTTTGACAAAAAATGTTTTGTCCGTAGTCGCTTTGAAAAATAACTCGGTTTCATCTAAATTAAAAATGTCTTGAGCAGCGTAACCATAGCATATCTCGGATAATTTAGAAGTCCAGTCAGCCGCAGCACTCATATCTGAATCACCGACTTCGCCACATTGCTTACCAAACACAAGATTGTGTCTTTTAATGAAGGCCTCTAACCAGCCGTTCGATGCTTTAAAGACTGAGTTTTCCAATTCTTTTGCAAACTGTAAAGCTCGTTCTTTGATCATCGGCCCAGATAACGGAATTTTTCGTGCAAGTGCTGATTGACACCATTTCCAACAAAGTGTATTTATGTCTTCATTTCCCGTTTTCCTGCTATTCCTTCTTTTCATACAGGGTGCATTATTTTCAAAGTCATTCATATACTCGGCTTTTCTCTTTAACGTACGTAAAATCTGTGTCTTTCCCACTCCAAACTGTTCTGCCAATAATCGCGAACTTTTTCCTTGCTGATTTTGTCGAATCACTGATATTCGTTCTTCCAGCGTAATGCTTTTGGTTTTACACTTTTGACACTGGCCATTTCCTATATTGTGTGTAACACTTTTAAAATCCACAAAAATAATTCACTGAGATACTGTACATGTACGTGAATACACTCTAAGCGGGCAATGACTAATTCTTTAGTTAATTCCTGTAATTTATACGGGCCACGCAATGGTCTACTCTGGTCTAGACGGAACCGCGAAGTGATGTCACTTCACGAATCATAGATCTGCGTCTGCCGTGTTTCTCACACCAGTATTGACTGATAAACGTAACACGTCCCACTGTAATCTGGGACTCACTAAATACGGGAAAACTTCGACACCTGTAGACACCTGTAATGTGGGTACATTGAAGACGAAAAATATACATTTATATACTCAGGAAACACAACAGAACATCAAAGGGGGGTAGGAATACTGATAAAAAGAGAGCTACAAAAATATATAAGTACCCACTGGACATACAGTGATAGGATTATACTACTCAAGTTGAAAGCAAAACCATTCGACATAGCAATAATACAGACATATGCACCTACTCAAGACTACACAGATGAACAAATAGAGGCATACTATGAAGACCTAAATAAAGTTATGAAGCAAGTGAAATCTTCAGACATCTTGATTGTAATGGGTGACATGAACGCTAAAGTAGGAAAGGTAGATATAAGACAATTATAGGAAATCATGGTTTAGGAAAAAGAAATGACAGAGGAGAAAGATTAATACAATTCTGTGAAGAAAACAGGCTGATAATATGTAACACCTACTTTGAGCAAGAGAAAAGGAAACTATACACATGGAAAAGCCCTGGAGATAGGAAGAGGAATCAAATAGATTACATAATGATAAAAGAAAGGTTCCGTAACAGCGTAAAGAAAGCCAAAACCTACCCAGGAGCAGATATTAATTCTGATCACAATCCTGTAATGATTAAAATGAAAATCAAACTAAAGAGAAACAAGCAAAAATCTGATTCATCAACAAACCCACTCGACATAACAGCTTTAAATCAAAAAGATATTAAAGATACCTATACAATACAAGTAAAGAACACATACCAGAAGCTGCTAGAGGAAGGAATTGAACAATACAGAAGAGAAAATCCTGATGAAAAAGTAACAACCAAATGGCAATGCATAAAGAAAAGCATACACAAAGCCTGCGACACCTTACCCAAAAGAGAAAAGAACAAAAAACAAAAATGGATAACTAACACCATCTTAGAAAAAATGGAAGAAAGGAGACAAGCGAAGAACACTGCCCAATACAATAAAATAGATAATGAGATACGCAAAATGTGCAAAAAGGCAAAAGAAGACTGGCTCAGCCAAAAATGTAGAGAAATAGAAACTATGGAAAGCAAACAAGACCTAAGAGGAATGCACACAGAAATAAAGAGAATGACTAATAAAAATAAAAAAGCCACAGAAGGTGGATGCATTGCAGACAAAAAAGGAAAAATGCTAACAGACAATAAGGATATCATAGATAGATGGCAGGAATATATAACAGAACTATTTCATGATCAAAGGGACAAGAAACCAGTTATAAAATGTACATCAGGCTATAAAATCTTAAAATCTGAGGTGGAAAAAGCTATAAAAACAATGAAAAGGGGAAAAGCAGCAGGACCTGAAAGCATACAGATAGAGATGATACAGGCACTTGAAGATTTTGGCATTGAAGTGATTACAGACATATGCAACGACATATACCACACAGGATACATACCAAATGAACTAAAAACATCAACTTTCATTGCATTGCCTAAAAAGAATGGTGCAGTTGAATGCAGTGACTTTAGAACAATAAGCCTAATGAGCCATGTTACAAAAATCTTGCTAAAGGTTATACAAGGAAGGATTCAGAATAAAATCAATACTGAATTAGATGAGCAGCAATTTGGATTTAGGAAAAATAGCGGGACAAAAGAAGCCATATTCTGCATGAGAACATTAATCGAAAAATACACAGAAGTAAACAAACCAATATATGCCTGCTTCATAGACTACACCAAAGCTTTGATAGAGTACACCACAAACAACTTATAGAATGCCTAAAAGAGATACATCTAGATGACATGGATATACGACTAATATGCAATCTATACTGGGAGCAAACAGCAATAATAAAATATAACAAAGAGTTCTCTACACCCATTGATATAAAAAGAGGAGTAAGACAAGGATGCATCCTATCACCAAGCTTGTTCAATCTATACACTGAGCAAATCTTTAAAAACATCATAGAGATGCCAGGCCTACAAATTAATGGAAAGATAATCAATAACCTAAGATATGCTGACGATACTGTACTACTAGCAGAAAATCCTAAAGACCTACAACAATTACTTAATGAAATAAACACGACAAGCAAAAAATATGGACTAGATATGAATATCAAAAAGACTAAAACTATGATCATAAACAAAGAAAATACTCAAAACCACAAGTGGATATCAAAATTGAAGGAATAGACCTTGAGACAGTTCAGAACTATAACTACCTTGGACATACTATAACCAGTGATGGAAAATGTACAACTGAAATAAACAAAAGAATAGGAATGGCAAAAAGTAATTTTAATGTCATGAAGGACATACTAACATCAAAACAAATAACACCAGAGCTAAAACTAAGAATAGCAAAATGTTACATCTTCTCAATATTCCTATATGGTGCTGAAACATGGACATTAGACAAGAAAACAGAACAGAGAATTGAAGCCTTTGAAATGTGGATATATAGAAGAATAGGTAGAATTGGATGGAAGGAAAAGAAAACAAATGACAAAGTCTTAAAACAACTAAAAATGAAAAGAGAACTTCTGAACACAATTAGAACAAGACAAATGCGATTCTTAGGCCATGTTAAAAGACACAACAGCCTACTGAAAGTGACCCTGGAGGGGAAAATACAAGGTAAAAGAGGCAGAGGCAGACCAAGATTAACATGGACGAGTAACATCAAAAGATGGACAAATCAACCGATGACAACCTGCACCATCAAAGCAAGAGATAGAGCAAAATGGCGCTCCATGGTAGCCAACCTTCGTTGCGGAGACGGCACTCAATGATGATGATGAGACACCTGTGTCGATCGTTTATGGCTCCCAGCGAGACGGAGGAGGACTGGCTGGTCAGTGTATCGTTATCTCGGTCTATTACCCGCGTGTCGTAAACGGGATAAATAACATTGGCGGCGGTTAATTAGCCTGGTCTCTGGTCGCGTCATACGGTGAGCGCCGTAATCAGTGTTAGCATATAGTAAAAAACTCGGGGAAATTGTAGACCCGGTCCTATAACCAGGGAAACGCTTTAAACAGGTGGTCCTAAGACCAGGTTCGACTGTAGTACAGTTCTACATCTGCGACCATGGTAACACACATAGTAATACAGTTCTACTTCTGCGACCATGGTAACGCACATAGTAATACAGTCCTACTTCTGCGACCATGGTAACACACATAGTAATGCAGTTCTACTTCTGCGACCATGGTAACACACCTAGTAATACAGTTCTACTTCTGCGACCATGGTAACACACATAGTAATACAGTTCTACTTCTGCGACCATGGTAACACACATAGTAATGCAGTACTACTTCTGCGACCATGGTAACACACATAGTAATGCAGTTCTACTTCTGCGACCATGGTAACACACAAAGTAATACAGTTCTACTTCTGCGACCATGGTAACACACATAGTAATACAGTTCTACTTCTGCGACCATGGTAACACACAAAGTAATACAGTTCTACTTCTGCGACCATGGTAACACACATAGTAATACAGTTCTACTTCTGCGACCATGGTAACACACATAGTAATGCAGTGCTACTTCTGCGACCATGGTAACACACCTAGTAATACAGTTCTACTTCTGCGACCATGGCAACACACATAGTAATGCAGTACTACTTCTGCGACCATGGTAACACACATAGTAATGCAGTACTACTTCTGCGACCATGATAACACACCTAGTAATACAGTTCTACTTCTGCGACCATGGTAACACACAAAGTAATACAGTTCTACTTCTCGACCATTCGGCAATGAATCTGCAATGATTCTTCATTAATACTACAAAGATACTGCAATGAATCTGCAATGATACTGCAATGAATCTGCAATGATACTGCAGTGATACTGCAATGATACTGCAATGATACTGCAATAAATCTGCAATGATACTGCAATGATACTGCAATGAATCTGCAATGATACTACAATTATACTGCAGTGATACTGCAATGATACTGCAATGAATCTAAAATGATTCTGCAATGAATCTACAATGATACTGCAATGATACTGCAACGGTAGTACAATGCAATACGCTAGTTCGCCCAGTTTGAGAACCTGCACTATCTATTTATGTTAGTAACAGGCATAAACCCATATAGAAAACCATATAATTTATACAATGCTATTGGGAAATGATTCTTTTGTAATAGGACGGGTGATGTACAATTGAGGGAGAAGGATTTAGAGCCGTAAGTTCACAACCAGACCGGACAACAATAGGTTGTCATATTACAGACGATAAGTGACAAACATTATTTTGTGGGCCGCTATATACTTTGAAGAGCTGTTTGATTTCTGAAGCTGAATCTGCGTTTTCAAAACACTTTTTTTTTAAAGTCGAAATGTTAGTTTTATGATCTAGAAATGACCTGAGCTCCATATTCATAACAACAAAGTAACCTGCAACAGGGGCTGGTAACAAGTAACTCCCTTTTATCCTAACCCGCAATATGTAAGGTAACCTGCAGCACCCTTTTATAACCAGCAATATGTAAGGTAACATGCAAGGTAACCTGTAACTTCCTTTTATGACAACCAAACAACCCGCAATATGTAAGTTAACATGCAACATGCAAGGGAACCTACAACTCCTTTATATAACAAGCAAGTTACACGCAATATGTAAAGTAATATGCAACATGTAAGATAACCTGTAAATTCCCTTATATAACAAGCAAGTAATCCGCAATATATAAAGTAACATGCAACATGCAAGGTAACTTGTAACTCCCTTTTATGACAACCAAACAACCCGCAATATGTAAGTTAACATGCAACATGCAAGGTAACCTACAACTCCCTTATATAACAAGCAAGTTACACGCAATATGTAAAGTAATATGCAACATGTAAGATAACCTGTAAATTCCCCTATACAACAAGCAAGTAATCCGCAATATATAAAGTAACATGCAACATGTAAGGTAACCTGCAACTCCCTTATATAACAAGCAAGTAATCCGCAATATATAAAGTAACATGCACCATGTAAGGTAACCTGCAACTCCCTTATATAACAAGCAAGTAATCCGCAATATATAAAGTAACATGCACCATGTAAGGTAACCTACAACTCCCTTATATAACAAGTAAGTAATCCGCAATATGTAAAGTAACATGCACCATGTAAGGTAACCTGCAAATCCCTCGACCATATCGAAGTAGTTTGCGAGCACATTTTTGTTAAAAAAATCAAGTAACCTGTTATTTGAAATACACTACATCTTAAAGGGAAGTGGTTAAAAGAACAATCAATACAACAACAACAACAACAATAACAACAACAACAGTCACCAGATTATTTTATACATGCCTTCTTTCTCTTAGGGTGCCGCGATAGCTCAGTGGTTAGTGAACTGGACTACAAAGAACAAGAGGTAGGGTTCGATCCCAACAAACGGCTTCCGGGTTCACCCAGCCTTAAATGGGTACCGGATTTTTTTTTTTTTTCTGGGAAAGTAAAGCGGCACGGGCGTAATACCGACCGCATTACCCCAAAAATCATGTGCCGAAGGTCTATAAAAGTTATGGTCACTAACACCATATTCTCTATACGCCACTTGGCGTGACGGGGGTACTTTACTACGCTCCGAGGCAAGAACAGATGGATAAAAGAAGAACAATACAGTTACAACGTTGCCAGGTGTGTGCTTAAATTGACATTTACCTATGACCATCAGGTATGTCCGTCGAGTATCATCATCATTATGTGCCGTACCGTTTGGCGTAGGCGATCATGTCCTTCCACAATTTTCTATTCACAGGGGATCGTATGAATTCTGGTGTTGACAGTTTTCCATGCAATAATACCAAACTATCTAGTATCTTCTCTCTTTGTCTTCCGCGACCTCTCTTTCCTTGTATTTTGCCAGTTGTAACCAAATAGTCAAACTTTCCTCTTCTCATGATGTGCCAGAAAAATGTTGATTTTCTTTCTAATGTTTTTAGGAGCTCCATTTTTGTGTTGGCCTCTTTGAGAATGTCCTCATTGTTCCTTTTTTAGCTGTCCAGGGAAGTTTCAATATTCTTCTAAGAAATTCCATCCCTGTGGTTTTTAATCGTCTTTTCATTTGTTTGTCTACTGTCCATGATTCGCGTCCATAGATGAGAATTGGTTCTATATAGCACAGATAAACTCTCTTTCTCATTTCGTGGCATATAGCTTTACAATTTGTAACGATATGTTTGAAATATCCCATTATATCTGTAGCCACCAACGCGTATAATTTTTGTATTGTGTGGTTCACATCGGCGGAAGTAATTACACAAAATTCACAGCTCCCTGCTGTAAACTAATTTATAATCCTTGCATCAGGGCTGAAAGGTTTCTTCAATTTTGATTAAAAAGTTTAATCAAGGTTAAATGTGTCAAGCACGGCTGTTTGTTTCCATCTGAAAGTGGCACTTTAGTTACAAATCTTGGAACATTTGAATCGTTTATAGATGATATTCGGGGAATTGGTTGGTTTCGAGGTAAGACCCCGGCTTCCAGAGGGAGAGTTTGTGGGTTCAAATCCTGGCTGCACCAGTTGTGATTTTTATTTATGGTTTATCTCTGCGGCAACCACCCCTGGTCTCAGCAGCGAGGCTCGGCTTGAAACGTCAATAACTCATCGACGGAAAAAATATGAGTACCTCCGAAGAGGGACCCCTGTGCACACGGCTGCCAGGGAAAAACGGATTAACACGCAAAATTCAGTTCCTAGTCTCTAGGGACATCGTCATAGGTAAAAGCTGGCGAACGCAAAACAAAACATGATGTTCTGCGCTTAGAACATTGCCCTCTTTCTTAAAATGTATATTTTATGGGGGTGGTTTCAATTCAGTTTGTGACACCGCAGACAAATCGTTCATCTTTTTTTTTTTTTTTGGTGCTTTAGTCATTATTTATGTTTGAATAATCATTATCATCAAGTACCGTGCTTGCTGGCGAAGGTGATCATGTCTCTCCACAACTTTCCATCTCGGCAGCTATTTATCATTTCTGTTGTTGACCTTCTGCCAAGCCATTCTCTTCAGCTGTCTGTTATTTTTTTTCTTTGCTTCCCTTTACCTCTTCGTCCCTCAATTTTTTTCCAGCTGTTACAATATATTCCAGTTGTTCTCTTCTCATTACATGGCAAAAAAAAAATGATGATTGTTTCTTCCTAATATTAAATTATTAAATTAGCTCTCTTTTTGCTTTGACCTCTCTCAGAACATCTTCTGAATAATACTTTAGACTATTTAAACTATTAACTATCGTAACAAACAGATTGGCCAATCTGATAGTTTCGGGGAATACATTATTAAGTTTGTAACCGCAAGCATTATTTATTTAAAATTATAAACACTACAGTTTATTCTAATGAGAGTAGCGTATGTATGTTATTTTTATGGAAAGGCACAAACGAGGAAATGAACAAAAGTATCAGCAACAAATTAATGTGCCTAATTTCTGTTTGATATTGAAAAGGAAAGACGGCCTCTTTTCAGGTAACGAGTGGCCGAGAGAATAACAGAACTGAACCATTTGTTAGTCGAGTAGTTCGCTGGCCAATGACAGAAGGGTCTTTTTTTTCAGTTTCCATATGTGTTGAATGATTTTTGTTTTTTAGGACCTGCACAGCTTTGGGTTCTCTGAAAATGGGTCTATCTATATATCTATTGACCTTTCGAGCCGTAGGCTGCCCATAGGGCGTAGACCAAGATGCTCTTTCTTTTATCTAAATTTTTATTCTAGCAGTTTTTAATTCTTTTAAATATATTTTATCAAAGCTCGCCATTTGTCTCTGTTTTGTGCAAGCAGCTCTATCTCATTGAGGGAGCCGATTCCTGCTGCTCTTGACTCTCTCATCAATGTTCTTCTCAGTGTCTCTCGGTGTCTTCCTCTTTTCCTCTTACCTGTTGTTTCCCACATGAGGGCTTGCTTTGCTATTCGGTTATAATCTCTTCTCATCACATGTCCAACATATGACCATCGTCTTTTCTTTATTACTGAAGATATTAGTGGTTGATTGGCGATTTCTCTAATTTCCTCGTCTGTTTTGAATTCGTTCCACGCTGTACTAAGTATTTTCCTTAGACATTTATTTTCGAATGCGTTCAACTTTGTTTCTATGTCTCTTGTTGTTTTCCAGCTTTCACAAGCATACGTAAGGGTTGATAGTACATTTGATTTGAATAGTCTAAGTTTTGTGTTTGTGCTGATGAGTTTTGA
Source organism: Megaustenia siamemsis (assembly GCA_032433765.1). NCBI lineage: Eukaryota > Metazoa > Mollusca > Gastropoda > Stylommatophora > Ariophantidae > Megaustenia > Megaustenia siamemsis. Next base: position 40,935,593 of record JAVIAB010000160.1, on the reverse strand, counting down.
TTTCCACAACTTTTCAAAGCTTCTGAAAGACATTGCTGTTTAAGCTATTCTGATTCAAATTTTTTTGCTTGTATCCCCTTCTCGATCAATGTGACTTCCAATATAGATAAAGTGATTGATCTCTTCCACTGGTTTCTTGGTTTGTTTTCCATGTATATTTTGTCGTCTGTTGGAATTAAGCTTTTCATGACCTTAAAAAATGGGTGCTAGGGCTTTATTTTCCAAGGAAACATATGGCGGCCTGTCGTGATACCGAACACATCATCCATAAAATGTAACTATGGTTTCTCATTTTTTTTTTATGAGGCTTCTAATAATATATTCTCCGGACGTCTAAAGGCCTGGATTGAAATCTTACATATGAAATTGTTAAATAATGACCATGTGGTTAATGTTATATACTGATCACGTGAGAAATGTTAAATAATGACCATGTGGTTAATGTTATATACTGACCACGTGAGAAATGTTAAATAAAGACCTTGTGAGAAATGTTTAGAAACAAAAAAAAAAAATTGACAAGTTGGGGGGGGGGGGATGGTGGAAGAGAGAAAATGTGATGCCTAAAAAACTGATACCTGGAGTCAATACGATTGTTTATTTCTAGCTTGCCAGTGTAACTACCGGGGCTATGGGCACATGCGAGAAAAGCATGTCGAGCGAGGCGACTATGGAGGTTGGGGGGTCAAGATCTTGACCTGTGCTACAAAGTTCGTGCTTCTGAGGTGAATCCATCTTTAGTGCTTTTGCTTGTATGTGGTGGACGTGCTTCATACTAGGAAACGTGCTGGTGATTGGATCTGACCCCATGGAGCTGTCCGTTGAGCATTGAAGATGATCTGTCGAGTAAACTATACTACGCTATTTCCAGCTACTCTGTAAATCTTTGTTTGATACCATTTCTTTGTTTTCATTTTACTATATAACAATCTTCATTACACTCAAGCAGTGCAATTAGTACTTAAATCTCATTCCTGTCACGCTAGAAGATCACACAACTCGATACTATTAGTACTTCAATCTCATTCATGTCACGCTAGAAACAAAACTCGGTGCCATTAGTACTTAAATCTCATTCATGTCACGCTAGAAACACAACTCGGTGCCATTAGTACTTCAATCTCATATATGTAACGCTAGAAACACAACTCAGTGCCATTAGTACTTCAGTCTCATTTCTGTCACGTTGAAGATCACACAACACAGTACCATTAGAACTTTAGTCTCATTTCTGTAACGCTAGAAGATCACATAACTCAGTGCCATTAGTACTTCAGTCTCATTTCTGTCACGCTAGAAGATCACACAACTCAGTGCCATTAGTACTTCAGTCTCCTTTCTGTAACGCTAGAAGATCACACAACTCAGTGCCATTAGTACTTCAGTCTCATTTCTGACACGCTAGAAGATCACACAACTCAGTGCCATTAGTACTTCAGTCTCATTTCTGTCACGCTAGAAAATCACACAACTCGATACTATTAGTACATAAATCTCATTCCTGCCACGCTAGAATATCACACAACTCGGTGTCAATAGTACTTCAGTCTCATTTCTGTCACGCTAGATTATCACACAACAACTCAGTACTATTAGTACATCAATCTCATTCATGTCACACAACTCGGTGTCATTAGTACTTAAATCTCATTCATGTCACGCTAGAAACACAACTCGGTGCCATTAGTACTTAAATCTCATTCATGTCACGCTAGAAACACAACTCGGTGCCATTAGTACTTCAATCTCGTTTCTGTCACGTTGAAGATCACACAACTCAGTACCATTAGTACTTCAGTCTCATTTCTGTCACGTTGAAGATCACACAACTCAGTACCATTAGAATTCAGTCTCATTTCTGTCACGCTAGAAGATCACACAACTCAGTGCCATTAGTACTTCAGTCTCATTTCTGTCACGCTAGAAGATCACACAACTCAGTGCCATTAGTACTTCAGTCTTATTTCTGTAACGCTAGAAGATCACACAACTCAGTGCCATTAGTACTTCAGTCTCATTTCTGTCACGCTAGAAGATCACACAACTCAGTGCCATTAAGTACTTCAGTCTCATTTCTGTAACGCTAGAAGATCACACAACTCAGTGCCATTAGTACTTCAGTCTCATTTCTGTCACGCTAGATTATCACACAACAACTCAGTACTATTAGTACTTCAATCTCATTCATGTCACGCTAGAAACACAACTCGGTGTCATTAGTACTTAAATCTCATTCATGTCACGCTAGAAGATCACACAACTCAGTGCCATTAGAACTTCAGTCTCATTTCTGTCACGCTAGAAGATCACACAACTCGGTGCCATTAGAACTTCAGTCTCATTTCTGTCACGCTAGAAGATCACACAACTCGGTGCCATTAGAACTTCAGTCTCATTTCTGTCACGCTAGAAGATCACACAACTCAGTACCATTAGTACTTCAGTCTCATTTCTGTCACGCTAGAAGATCACACAACTAAGTGCCATTAGTACTTCAGTCTCATTTCTGTCACGCTAGAAGATCACACAACTCAGTGCCATTAGTCACAGGCGCTTCTGCTCCTCCCGGTTAATTGTTATCAAAGCTCTTTACTTCTGCTCCCAAAGTAAATTGTTGTCAAAGCTCTTTACTTCTGCTCCCAAAGTAAATTGTTGTCAAAGCTCTTTACTTCTGCTCCCAAAGTAAATTGTTGTCAAAGCTCTTTACTTCTGCTCCCAAAGTAAATTGTTGTCAAAGCTCTTTACTTCTGCTCCCAAAGTAAATTGTTGTCAAAGCTCTTTACTTCTGCTCCCAAAGTAAATTGTTGTCAAAGCTCTTTACTTCTGCTCCCTTAGTTAATTGTTGTCAAAGCTCTTTACTTATGCTCCCCTAGTTAATTGTTGTCAAAGCTCTTTACTTCTGCTCCCCTAGTTAATTGTTGTCAAAGCTCCTTACCTCTGCTCCCCTAGTTAATTGTTGTCAAAGCTCTTTACTTCTGCTCCCTTGGTTAATTGTTGTCAAAGCTCTTTACTTCTGCTCCCTTGGTTAATTGTTGTCAAAGCTCTTTACTTCTGCTCCCCTGGTTAATTGTTGTCAAAGCTCTTTACTTCTGCTCCCTTCGTTAATTGTTGTCAAAGCTCTTTACTTCTGCTCCCCTGGTTAATTGTTGTCAAAGCTCTTTACTTCTGCTCCCCTGGTTAATTGTTGTCAAAGCTCTTTACTTCTGCTCCCCTGGTTAATTGTTGTCAAAGCTCTTTACTTCTGCTCCCCTGGTTAATTGTTGTCAAAGCTCTTTACTTCTACTCCCTTGGTTAATTGTTGTAAAAGCTCTTTACTTCTGCTCCCCCGATTAATTGTTGTAACAGCTCCTTACTTCTGCTCCCTCGGTTAATTGTTGTAACAGCTCTTTACTTCTGCTCCCCCGGTTAATTGTTGTAACAGCTCTTTACTTCTGCTCCCCCGGTTAATTGTTGTAACAGCTCTTTACTTCTGCTCCCTCGGTTAATTGTTGTAACAGCTCTTTACTTCTGCTCCCCGGTTAATTGTTGTAACAGCTCTTTACTTCTGCTTCCCCGGTTAATTGTTGTAACAGCTCTTTACTTCTGCTCCCTCGGTTAATTGTTGTCAAAGCTCTTTACTTCTGCTCCCTCGGTTAATTGTTGTAACAGCTCTTTACTTCTGCTCCCTCGGTTAATTGTTGTAACAGCTCTTTACTTCTGCTCCCTCGGTTAATTGTTGTCAAAGCTCTTTACTTCTGCTCCCCGGTTAATTGTTGTGACAGCTCTTTACTTCTGCTCCCCTGGTTAATTGTTGTAAAAGCACTTTACTTCTGCTCCCCGGTTAATTGTTGTCAAAGATCTTTACTTCTGCTCCCCCTGTTAATTGTTGTAAAAGCACTTTACTTCTGCTCCCCGGTTAATTGTTGTAACAGCTCTTTACTTCGGCTCCCCTGGTTAATTGTTGTAACAGCTCTTTACTTCTGCTCCCCGGTTAATTGTTGTGAAAGCTCTTTACTTCGGCTCCCCTGGTTAATTGTTGTAACAGCTCTTTACTTCTGCTCCCTCGGTTAATTGTTGTAACAGCTCTTTACTTCTGCTCCCCGGTTAATTGTTGTAACAGCTCTTTACTTCTGCTCCCTCGGTTAATTGTTGTAACAGCTCTTTACTTCTGCTCCCCCTGGTTAATTGTTGTAACAGCTCTTTACTTCTGCTCCCCCGGTTAATTGTTGTAACAGCTCTTTACTTCTGCTCCCTCGGTTAATTGTTGTAACAGCTCTTTACTTCTGCTCCCCCGGTTAATTGTTGTAACAGCTCTTTACTTCTGCTCCCTCGGTTAATTGTTGTAACAGCTCTTTACTTCTGCTCCCCCTGGTTAATTGTTGTAACAGCTCTTTACTTCTGCTCCCCCGGTTAATTGTTGTAACAGCTCTTTACGTCTGCTCCCCTGGTTAATTGTAAAAGCTCTTTACTTCTGCTCCCCTGGTTAATTGTAAAAGCTCTTTACTTCTGCTCCCTCGGTTAATTGGTGTAACAGCTCTTTACTACTGCTCCCTCGGTTAATTGTTGTAACAGCTCTTTACTTCTACTCCCTCGGTTAATTGTTGTAACAGCTCTTTACTTCTGCTCCCTCGGTTAATTGTTGTAACAGCTCTTTACTTCTGCTCCCTCGGTTAATTGTTGTCAAAGCTCTTTACTTCTGCTCCCGCGGCTAATTGTTGTAACAGCTCTTTACTTCTGCTCCCCTGGTTAATTGTAAAAGCTCTTTACTTCGGCTCCCCTTGTTAATTGTTGTAACAGCTCTTTACTTCAGCTCCCTGTTAATTGTTGTAAAAGCTCTTTACTTCAGCTCCCCTGGTTAATTGTTGTACAAGCTCGTTACTTTCATTTTGAAATCCAGTCTGGGAAAAAAGCCCGCTCTTTTCAATTTTCAAATGTCCAACGATTCTTGTTATCTCTCAAGATTGAATACAGCACATCCGTGCCAGAGTTCGATTCCGATAAGAACAAGTAGTCGATCTCACATAGAAAACAGATTATGTTGGGGAAATAGGAGATGGGTGTGTAGGTGTGGTGGCTCTTGTTAACTTAAAACTGTCAAGAGTTAATTTCCTGTCTTAAATACGGTGCATCGTCCGTATCAGATAGAACTAGGTGCTAAAAAAGTTTTAATTCTAGAAGTTAACTGATAAAGCCCCCGCCACTGTACTGAAGTAATTGTCCTTTAGTTACCAAGGCTTCTCTTCTGTTCTATAAATCATTTCCCTTAAGTTACCGATAAGACTTCTTTGATGCCGTTAACAAATGTTTTTGCCGTTGCAGAGTCTTTAATTTCTCAACAATTAGTTATCCTTTATACACTTTTTATTTTGATATGGAGGTCCTGTTTTTGTCCAATTTCTAATGCTTTATTCACACGTTATTTAGACTGCTCAGAATGATTAAAACAGTCATTTTCTTTGATATTCTTATCAGTTTATTAATTACTGTTGTAACAATAACCTTATTTTACAGTCATCATCATCAAGTACCGGGCCAGCTGGCGTAGGAGATCATGTCACTCCACAACTTTCGATCTCGACAGTTATTTATCATTTCTGTTGTTGACCTTCTGCCAAGCCATTCTCTTAAGCTGTCTGGTATTTTTTTTCTCTTTGCTTCCCACTATCTCTTCGTCCCTCAATTTTTCCAGTTTTTACAATATATTCCAGTTGTTACAATATATTCCAGTTGTTACAATATATTCCAGTTGTTACAATATATTCCAGTTGTTACAATATATTCCAGCTGTTACAATATATCATAGTTGTTACAATATATTCCAGCTGTTACAATATATTGCAGTTGTTACAATATATTCCAGCTCTTACAATATATCCCAGTTGTTACAATATATTCCAGCTGTTACAATATATTGCAGTTGTTACAATATATTCCAGCTGTTACAATATATCCCAGTTGTTACAATATATTCCAGTTGTTACAATATATTCCAGTTGTTACAATATATCCCAGTTGTTACAATATATTCCAGCTGTTACAATATATTCCAGTTGTTACAATATATTCCAGCTGTTACAATATACCCCAGTTGTTACAATATATTTCAGCTGTTACAATATATCCAGTTGTTACAATATATTCCAGCTGTTACAATATACCCCAGTTGTTACAATATATTTCAGCTGTTACAATATATCCCAGTTGTTACAATATATTCCAGCTGTTACAGTATATTCCAGTTATTACAATATATTCCAGCTGTTACAATATATCCCAGTTGTTACAATATATCCCAGTTGTTACAATATATTTCAGTTGCTACAATATATTCCAGCTGTTACAATATATCCCAGTTGTTACAATATATCCCAGTTGTTACAATATATTCCAGTTGTTACAATATATTTCAGTTGTTACAATATATTCCAGTTGTTACAATATATTTCAGTTGTTACAATATATCCCAGTTGTTACAATATATTTCAGTTGTTTCAATATATTCCAGTTGTTACAATATATTTCAGTTAGTACAATATATTCCAGTTGTTACAATATATCCCACTAGTTACAATATATTCCAGATGTTACAATATATTCCAGTTGTTACAATATATTCCACTAGTTACAATATATTCCAGTTGTTACAATATATTCTAGTTGTTACAATATATTCCACTAGTTACAATACATTCCAGTTGTTACAATATATTCCAGTTGTTACAATATATTCCACTAGTTACAATATATTCCAGTTGTTACAATATATTCCAGTTGTTACAATATATTCCACTAGTTACAATATATTCCACTAGTTACAATATATTCCACTAGTTACAATATATTCCAGTTGTTACAATATATTCCACTAGTTACAATATATTCCAGTTGTTACAATATATTCTAGTTGTTACAATATATTCTAGTTGTTACAATATATTCTAGTGGTTACAATATATTCCAGCTGTTACAATATATCCCAGTTGTTACAATATATTCCAGTTGTTACAATATATTCCACTAGTTACAATATATTCCAGTTGTTACAATATATTCCACTTGTTACAATATATTCCACTAGTTACAATATATTCCACTTGTTACAATATATTCCAGTTGTTACAATATATTCCAGTTGTTACAATATATTCCAGTTGTTCTCTTCTTATAACAGTATTATTTTACACTATTGCAGTACATTTGTTCTACATCACAATCCAGAGCCGCATTTGTAAATTGTTGTTCACCAGTAGGTAGTTAGTTCATTTTATTTCACAAGAAATATACGTTCCTTTTTCACGTGCATAGCCCTTTTCCCAATAAAACATATTAAACATTTATCCTTTCGTCTTAACATCACCACATGCTTGTCTTTAATCGTTCTGAATGGCTAAATGAATTGTGGCGTTAATGTTCTCCAAATAGCTACAAATTCAGCGGTATTTTTTTACATTTAACATTCATCCATTCGAGAAAGTAATAACACTTGGGTGTCTGAGGTATTTATATAGATTGAAGTATTTATATAGATTGAAGTATTTATATAGATTGAAGTATGTATATAGATTCAAGTATTTATATAGATTGAAGTATGTATATAGATTGAAGTATTTATATAGATTGAAGTATGTATATAGATTCAAGTATTTATATCGATTGAAGTATTTATATAGATTGAAGTATTTATATAGATTGAAGTATTTATATAGATTGAAGTATTTATATAGATTGAAGTATGTATATAGATTGAAGTATTTATATAGATTGAAGTATTTATATAGATTGAAGTATTTATATAGATTGAAGTATTTATATAGATTGAAGTATTTATATAGATTGAAGTATGTATATAGATTGAAGTATTTATATAGATTGAAGTATGTATATAGATTGAAGTATTTATATAGATTGAAGTATGTATATAGATTCAAGTATTTATATAGATTGAAGTATGTATATAGATTCAAGTATTTATATAGATTGAAGTATGTATATAGATTCAAGTATTTATATAGATTGAAGTATTTATATAGATTCAAGTATTTATATAGATTGAAGCATTTATATAGATTGAAGTATTTATATAGATTGAAGTATTTATATAGATTTTAGTATTTAAATAGATTGAAGTATTTATATCGATTGAAGTATATATATATAGATTCAAGTATTTATATAGATTGAAGTATTTATAAAGATTGAAGTATTAATATCGATTAAAATAGTTATATAGATAGAAGTCCTACCAAAGAAATCTGGTGCGATTGAATGGGATGATCATCACACAATAAGCCTTATGAGTCATATGACTAATATATTATTAAGAATCATCATGCGAAGAGTGCGAAACAAAATCAGTCCAGAAATTAGCGATGAACATTGTGGTTTTGTTTTAGATGAAGGAACGAGCATTGCCATTTATATCATAAGGTCTTTAGTAGAAAGGACCATAGAGGTGAAAACAGATCTATACCTATGTTTCATAGATTACACCAAGGCATTTGACAAAGTAAAGCACCAAGAAATAATCAACATTTTAGAAAGCATAAACGTAGACAGCAAAGATCTAAGAATAATAAAGAACATGTAGTGGCAACAAACAGCGGCCATAAGAACTGGAAACCAATTGAGAATGTTTCAACAAATAAAACAGGGTGTTAGGCAAGGCTGTGTGCTGTCACCAGATTTGTTTAATATTTATAGTGAGATTATTTTAATATCCATAAGGGACATGCAAAAAATAACAATCGGAGGTAATAATATTAATATTAGTAATCAAAGGTACGCTGATGATACAGTCTTAATCGCTAAGAGTGAAAATGAGTTACAAGAAATGTTAGACATTATAGTGAAAGAAAGCAAAAATAATGGACTCAGCCTTAATAGCAAATAGAAGTAATGGTAACAACAAAGAAAAAGACATCACCCCAGTGCAAAATAAAGACAAGTGGAGCAATATTAAAACGGGTAAATGAATTTAAATATCTGGGAACACTGTTAACCTCAGACGGAAGATGTACAACAGAGGTGAGATGCACAATGGCTCCGGCAAAAGCAGCTTTCCAAAAAAAAAATGAATAAGATACTATGCAATCTATTTTTGACAATAGAAACAAGAAAAAGAGTTCTTAAATGTTATGTAGAGTCAGTCTTAACATATGGATGTGAATCATGGATAATAGGACAACAGACAAGAAAATCACTGGAGGCTGTAGAAATGTGGTTTTACAGAAGAATGTTGAGAGTACCATGGACAGCTAAGAAGAGTAATGAAGATGTTCTGAGAGAGGTCAAAGAAAAAAGAGAGCTAATTTCCAATATTAGGAAGAAACGATCACCATTTTTTTGGCAATGTCATGAGAAGAGAACAACTGGAATATATTTAACAACTGGGAAAATTGAGGGACGAAGAGACAGAAGGAAGCAAAGAGAAAAGATACAAGACATTTTAAAACAATGGCTTGGCAGAAGGTCAACAACAGAAATGATAAATAACTGTCGTGATCGAAAGTTGTGGAGAGACATGATCACCTACGCCAGCAGGCTTGGTACTTGATGATGATGATAGATTGAAGTATTTACAAAGTTATAATCAACTCACCATATTCAGAATAGGACGAGTCGAAGAAGTTGATGAAAGTTTTCGCTTGAATGAAGCGTAAACCATCTTTGTCCCAATAATCCTCTTCCTCCTTCATTAAATGCTCCTCACATTTGATCCTCACATTTGATCCTCACATGTGATCCTCACATTTGATCCTCACATTTGATCCTCACATGTGATCCTCACATTTGATCCTCACATTTGATCCTCACATTTGATCCTCACATGTGATCCTCACATTTGATCCAGCATTGTCAGTGTCTGAGCGGGCTGTATAAACAATCTGATCTACATCTGACAGTTTAAGGTTCTTTTCACCTTGCCATTTTAGCATTAACTTCTTGTTCTAAACTGATTCTATTGTATTTTTATGTGTGAATGGTACTGTTGGTAATCGTAACCACCTAGGACAATGCTCCTGTATTATTTTGTTAATCGGGAAAGTTTTTGTTCCGGGCGTATTTTCTTAAAAGTGACAGCAATTCAGGCTTGACGTGCATTTATAGAAATGGAATATGCTCCCATGTTAGCCACATTTTAATCTCATCTTTAGTAGATGATTATGTTCGGACCTTGTCTCCCATAATAACTTAATGATGGGCAGCATTGCTCATTACTAGACACAAGGGTCTATCCAATAACGCATTCATCATCATGTGCCATAACGGTTGGCGTAGGCGATCATGTCCTTCCACAATCTTCTATCTACAGTGCATCGTATCAGTTCTATTGTTGACTGTTTTCCATGCCATGACACTAAGCTATCTAGTAATTTCTCTCTTTGTCGTCCACGATCACTCTTTCCTTTTATTTTGCCAGTTGTTACCAAGTATTCCAACTTTCTTCTTCTCATGATGAGCCCAAAAATGTTGATTGTTTCTTTCTGATGTTTTTTTTTAAGAGCTCCCTTTTTATGTTGGCCTCTTTGAGAACTTCCTCATTAGTCTTTTTGGCTGTCCAGGGAACTTTCAACATTCTTCTGAGAAATCCCATTTCTGTTGCCTCTAATCGTCTTTTAATTTGTTTGTCTACTGTCCATGATTCGCTTCCATAGGTCAGAATTGGTTCTTATATAATAACGGCATTACAGTTCCTACAATCCAATTTCTACAAAATGTGACCATTTATCATCTCTGTGTGATAATCAAGATTATCTTAGATTTTGAAACAAACATGAGTTCGTCATTTTCCCATAATCCATTTCGTCTGCTACCGAAATTAGATTTTATCAAACGCTGATCCATGCTATTTGGTACAAATCTCTTGACATTTCTACGCGCGGTTTCCCATCCGTTTGCGTCGGCACGGTGCGCGTCCATGTTCCATCGATATAAACTATATCATAAGTTTCGTTGCGCAAATCCCGAATTTGTCCAAGATATGTACTTCTCAAAGCTGCTAGGTGAGGCCTTACATAAATGACATCTTTCAACAAGTGAAATGTTAAGTTAAAACATCGTATAATTTTCCATAGATTGGTTTTAGATATGTCAATGTTCTGGTTCTGTCTAAATACAATTGTCAAGCTCGTTAACATCACTCATTCTTTACATTCCATAAATCTGTCAAGCTCTCATTTAATCACTTCTTTGTCATAAGTTATACAATTTAGATTTCCGCGCTGTACCTCTTTAGGTATCTGTAGAAATATTTCGATCTTAATTCAGCAATCTCAATAATGCCCGGTCACTACAACAGAGGACATGTTTTGTTCTTTTGTCCGAGTTCAACACATAATGAATCAGCTTTCCACCGTTAGCCTACAATTAAAATATTTATAATTTCACTGTAATCTTCTTTTGACTAACGATTTTAAGTTAGCACGCCATTCCAATGAAATCACAAATTTTGAGCTATGAAGCGCCTCTGAATACTGCAAATACAGAGTCCGGGAACAAAGCATTGTCTTAAATTTTCAACGCGTTCAGAAATGTACGTTCATTATGTGCAAGTTCGTTCAGTATTTCCTTAAAAGAAACGTGAAATGCCTTATTTTGAACGGACAGGGGGAATACTATTAGAATATGATATGTAAAACTCGTAAATAATAACCAAGCGAGGATTAAGATATAATTCTATATCTCGAAGAAGCAAAAATCTTTTGTTAATTGCATGATAAGAGGGGAACAAATGTGCCACGAGGTTGGCGATGATATAAATGTGTATTTTATAGTTGTTTGAGAATTTCCCATTAGCTATTGACTTGGTAATCTCATTCTGGTTTTTCAGCCTCAGAAACACACCTCCTTCTCAATTGCTGGTGGCATTTGTAACGGAGCCATCTGTGTATATGTGTGACCAGGAGCCCTGCGGGTAGTTGCTGTTTGTGTGTTTTTCTGCCATGTGTTTTCTCTCTTTGTCTGTTAAAAAAAGTCCATAAAAAATGGAAGCGAGAACACCCAAAGTATAACGAGAGGGACGGATACCTCCAACTATCAAGGAGGGATCAAGTCATCATACTTCACCTACACACTGGCCACAACAGAATGAGAAACCACATGTTCAACAAACTCAAAATAGGAACAACCAGCCAATGCCGCTGTACACTGGACAACATGACAACAAAACATGTTCACTGGACAACATGACAACAAAACATGTTCACTGGACAACATGACAACAAAACATGTTCACTGGATAACATGACAACAAAACATGTTCACTGGATAACATGACAACAAAACATGTTCACTGGATAACATGACAACAAAACATGTTCACTGGATAACATGACAACAAAACATGTTCACTGGATAACATGACAACAAAACATGTTCACTGGATAACATGACAACAAAACATGTTCACAGGACAACATGACAACAAAACATGTTCACTGGATAACATGACAACAAAACATGTTCACTGGATAACATGACAACAAAACATGTTCACTGGATAACATGACAACAAAACATGTTCACTGGATAACATGACAACAAAACATGTTCACTGGATAACATGACAACAAAACATGTTCACTGGATAACATGACAACAAAACATGTTCACTGGATAACATGACAACAAAACATGTTCACTGGATAACATGACAACAAAACATGTTCACTGGATAACATGACAACAAAACATGTTCACTGGACAACATGACAACAAAACATGTTCACTGGACAACATGACAACAAAACATGTTCACTGGATTGTCCCAGTACACAGGACAACATGACAACAAAACATGTTCACTGGATTGTCCCCAGTACACAGGACAACATGACAACAAAACATGTTCACTGGATAACATGACAACAAAACATGTTCACTGGATAACATGACAACAAAACATGTTCACTGGATAACATGACAACAAAACATGTTCACTGGACAACATGACAACAAAACATGTTCACAGGACAACATGACAACAAAACATGTTCACTGGATTGTCCCCAGTACACAGGACAACATGACAACAAAACATGTTCACTGGATTGTCCCCAGTACACAGGACAACATGACAACAAAACATGTTCTACAGGATTGTCCCCAGTACACAGGACAACATGACAACAAAACATGTTCACTGGATAACATGACAACAAAACATGTTCACTGGATAACATGACAACAAAACATGTTCTACAGGATTGCCCCCAGTACACAGGACAACATGACAACAAAACATGTTCTACAGGATTGCCCCCAGTACACAGGACAACATGACAACAAAACATGTTCACTGGATAACATGACAACAAAACATGTTCACAGGACAACATGACAACAAAACATGTTCACTGGATAACATGACAACAAAACATGTTCTACAGGATTGCCCCCAGTACACAGGACAACATGACAACAAAACATGTTCACTGGATAACATGACAACAAAACATGTTCTACAGGATTGCCCCCAGTACACAGGACAACATGACAACAAAACATGTTCACTGGATAACATGACAACAAAACATGTTCTACAGGATTGCCCCCAGTACACAGGACAACATGACAACAAAACATGTTCTACAGGATTGCCCCCAGTACACAGGACAACATGACAACAAAACATATTCTACAGGATTGCCCCCAGTACACAGGACAACATGACAACAAAACATGTTCACAGGACAACATGACAACAAAACATGTTCACAGGACAACATGACAACAAAACATGTTCACAGGACAACATGACAACAAAACATGTTCACTGGATAACATGACAACAAAACATGTTCTACAGGATTGCCCCCAGTACACAGGACAACATGACAACAAAACATGTTCTACAGGATTGTCCCCAGTACACAGGACAACATGACAACAAAACATGTTCTACAGGATTGTCCCCAGTACACAGGACAACATGACAACAAAACATGTTCTACAGGATTGCCCCCTAGCACACAGACCTGAGAAGGACAATGTGGTCCACACCCACCTCCATGGAAGAGAAACTATACAGGGTAACCGATTCACTTAAACAAACAGCTGCCTTCATAAGAGAGTCCGGAATCCTAATCTGAATGAGCCATGATCGCAGAAGAGTAAGAAGAAATGTGTATTTTTAAAATATTTTTTACTTAACTAATGCTGAGATATTTTTTTTTTAACAAAGGCAAACATTTGTGTTCGCGCTATATGGCTATATAAGTTACTTTCCTTGACCAGACCTCTATGCTATAGAGACCACCAGAATAATGAAAATACTGTAAAAATATTGTCCTTCTAGTTGTGAATGGAAACATGTTAAATGAAGAAAAAAATTTTCAATGATCTGACTCTTTTCATTGTTTATGTACAATTTCTGAGATATTATAATCTTACTCAAATATATCCATCTTAAATTAGCCAATCAAATGCATTGTAACAACTTTACTGCGATGCGTGATGTACTAAGTTTTACACAAGGCACACTTTGAGTGGCTGTGAACACGTTCTGGATACTATTTTCTACAATCACAATTTTTGACCAACTAACGAAATTAGGATCATCGTAGACGTCGCAATGGTGGAGTATGTTGATTTAGAAGACCTACCTTGACAGTGCCTCTAGGATGGACATGCGTTGTCTGACTTCTCCAGCAGAACATGGAAAATAAGGAAACTTATTGCAACCGTCACACCAGTTTCCACAGTCAACTAACCAGTAGTTCCTGTCTACTCTGTAGCATATCATCATCACGGGCAGACATCATCAATGCCCTCCGAGATGTGGGAAGGGCAGAGGACTTCGACAACCATGAGTCCACGTCACTCCTTCGGATGAAAGAGATGGGAGTTAAGGTGGGCACAGCCAGAAACGAGAAACTTAGTGGCCGTATAAGAAGACTTATCAACCAACACAGAACTGGAGTCGTCAGTCGCTGGATACTGCGGGACCTGCAGAGGAGGGGATGTGAGCACCTAAGGACATGTTCGGAGCGAAATGATGAAATAACTCAATAGCATCATCATCATCGTATTTTTCCATCACACATTCCTATGACAACGTAAAATTGTATCACAACATGCAATTTTTAATTATTGGCGTAGAAGATAATTGGGCTTTCTCTTAACATGAAGATACAACATAAATGACTTATAATTCAGTGTATTCTTCACTTGAATCTTTTTTTGTTATATAGTTCTCGCCGCGGAGAAATAAAGAAATGAAGCCTACAGGAAATTACTCAACTGCGTAACTGGAATGTCTTGTCTGTATTTTTGAAAGTGAGGAATAACCCAAATCTTTGAGTTATAGTTCCAACCAATATCCAAAATGTCCATTTTCAATAAATAATTTAAATTTCACAGAAACGAAGATTCGATTAAACACAAAAACATATGTTTACATTTATACCAAACAATTATAGGTTTACTACAAACTGATAATTGCTCCAAGTGTCAAAGTAGCTATGTGAATGAATATTTCCAATAAATACAAGCTTAAAAAAATAAAGAAGTAAAAATTTTCAAAGGAAATTATCATTCTGATCGAGGGCAAAGTGGAACCAATTATTTAAGAAAGAAAATAAAACACACAAGCAGTTTAAAAATATGGAGCAATTGCAATTGCTGTAAAAGAAACGGATGAAAATAACCAGAAGGTGATAGGAGTGTGTCATGCTTTCATACACGACAGCAAATTCTGCGACTAATTCTCATCTCGTGAGTATAAATTGGCAGGAAATGAGATTGCAGCTGGAGCAGCTGCGTTTGTTCGCCTGCTACAAAAAGAAATTGCCCGGATAATCTTGACTCAATTTCCGTCCACATTCCATCCATCTTTTTCAACATGGGATGATTTGACAAGACGTCCATTTTCCGGCAAAATTTTGCCGGCTGCAGTGAAAGACGACCTTCTTCGGATACTTTGAGTATGTCGTGCAGAAAGTAATCTCGTTTTTGTCCAAATCCCTTGGGCCATCATTGTTTCTTCCTTTTGTAAGGAATTGTCCAGGTCGTGTCTTAAGCCGAAGCTGCTTATTGGCAGCAGAGCTATGCAGCGTCTTAGAATGCATGAAAATGGGGGGCAGGGAGTTGAACCTTCTCATATGGAATGTATTATAATAGTGGTTCTCACGATGTAAACTACAGAACTCAAGAAGTTTTTAGGCTTGTCAATGGACAGTATCATAGAGTGAGAGACAAGATATGCTTATGTTACAGTGAGAAAGGGGAGTAAAGAAGTGTAGCGCTGGTCCCTACCAGGCATGCTCGTAAGAGGCGACTAAGGAGGGTTGGGCATAGGCCTGGCTAGCCTGTTCTATAAAAAATTTTAAGCCGCAAGAACTTCACAAAGATGGAGAGGAGGCAAAGAGGAAGACCAAGATATACTTGGATAAGACAAGTGGAGGCAGAGATAAAGAGGATGGCGAAGACATGGAATGATCTTAAAAGAATGGCAAGAAACAAGACGGCTTGGAAAGTTTATTCAAGACCTATGCTCCACAGGGAGTTGAAAGTGTTTGTTGAAGACATATGCTCCACAGGGAGTTGAAAGTGGTTGTTGAAGACCTATGCTCCACAGGGAGTTGAAAGTGTTTTTGATGAAGACCTGTGCTTCACTGGAAGTTAAAAGTGTTAGTTTAAGACCTATGCTCCACAGGGAGCTGAAAGTGTTTGTTAAAGATCTATGCTCCACAGGGAATTGAAAGTGTTTGTTGAAAACCTATGCTCCACAGGGAATTGTAAGTGTTTGTTGAAAACCTATGCTCCACAGGGAGTTGAAAGTGTTTGTTGAAGACCTATGTTCCACAGTGAGTTGAAAGTGTTTGTTTAAGACCTATGCACCATAGGGAGTTGAAAGTGTTTGTTGAGGGCCTATGCTCCACAGCGAGCTGAAAGTGGTTGTTGAAGACCTATGCTCCGCATGGAGTTGAAAGGAAGAAGAAGAAGAATGTTGCGATGAGGATGGGTTTATGGAACAAAGATGATGTTCCTGCATCATGGGTGATGACGACCACTAATTTTCATCCAAATTGTTGTTTAGTGTGAGAGAGTGAAAGAGTGTGTGTGAGAATGAGAGGGTGTGAGAGTTTTTGTGAGAGAAAATGAAAGTGGCAGTGTATGAGTGTGTGTAAGAGAGAGAGAGAGTATGTGAGAGTATGTGTGAGTGTGTGTGAGTATGTGTATTAGTGAGTGTGTGTGAGAGAGAAAGAATATGACTGTTAAACCTGATCCGGACCATGGATTGTGACAGATGGAGTGAGCTGCATGATGAAATAGATTTATTTAGGAAGAATTTAACATACCGCCATCTGACTCTCTCTTGCCAGAGTCCATCTGAATCCAGAGATAAGGCAAGGAAGAAAGATACTTGGATGATGAGATTACGTAACTGTCATACTGTTTGGATATGTTCTAGAAACTTGCTACTTGAAGAATTGCTTTACAAAATGGGGTTACTGCAAGGGTGTGTAACAGAATCATGATACCGGGAGAATTACTTTACAAGGTCGAGCTGTTAGAAAGGTAACTTGTCAGAACTGAAATAGTAGGAAGATTAATATATTACAGTGGACGGTTGATTTTATAGATCTGCGATCAAGGAAGGATGACTATTTGAAAGGGGGGGAAGAAAACTTGAAAGATGCACGTTTTACAGAAACTTAGTCGTGGAAGGATAACTTTATGAAAAATTAAAAAGTAGAAAAAAATGGTATGTTAGAAGCTTAACGTGATTAGTGGACGACACAGATTAAACGACGTTTCGGCCCAATAGGCCTTCAGCAGGAACAAACAAACAAAAACACACACACGGATATGTAAGTAAAACCAATCATACATAGTTAGCCAGTAACGAAACATCCAAAATAAAAATAATCGAAATATGTTAAAGAAAATAAAAATGTCTTCCAAATAAGGGTCCTGAGGATGACTTTGCAGAAATGATATTCTTGAAGGATTGTTTTATAGTCCAGTGTTAGTGCAAGGATATTTTAACAACAAAAAAAAAACAAAAACAGAAAAGCAACATACTGAGATGATTTTCTGAATTGAGATTCCGAGAAGCTTCACTTACAGAAGGGTTCGGAGATAGGAATCGTTTGAGAACCACTGCATGAAGACCCAAACACAAATAAATCATTTATAGCCTCTACATGTTACACTGCAGTGCAGAAGGGTATTTTGGGACTTTTGGGGGTTTTGTGTACAATAGGTTTTTCCCGACAGAAACAGAAATCTTGATAGAAATTATTTAAGGGGAATTGCTGCATAGAGATTACCAAAGATGAATGAAAGCGATAGAGGTGAGCAGGTTGTGTGCGAGATGCTTTTACTAAGTATCTGGTGATAGCTTGTGTAAACAGCGAGCTGCATGAACTTTTAACATGTATCTATTGTGTCATTTGTTGAGAACGATGGAATAAGTAGCATTAGGTCTATGTTTACTGCCACCGTCGGCTTCTTCATTGCTTTTTCTGTTTGCTTCTTTGGGTGTCGAGGATGATACACCTTCCTACTTAAATCTCTCGTCAGTCTCTTCTTCTTTTTTCTTTCCTCATTTGCCTTTCAGCGTCGAGGGGAGATATAATTCGGGATCTTTTGCTCTTCTGTTCGTCTCTGTTGCTGTTATGTTTCCTAGTGTTTCTAATATTCCTTCAAACCATCTTTATTCGTGGTCGGCATCTGGGTCTGGTGTTCACGCAACGTTTATTAAAGGCTCGTTGTGTTGTGTTTTGATCTTTCTGCCGTGACACATGGTACACCATTTTACATGTTGTTTCTTCATATATTCTATGGCAGGGTTATTCCTAAATTGTGTCGTTCTTCAGCATTTTTAGCCTCAGTCATTGTAATTTGACACTGTTGCTGAGTTTCCTTGATGCTATTGCTCCATCTTACTCTGGGTTTTTATCGAGCGCTGCTTCTCACTATATATATATATAACATATGGGTGTGAATCATGGACAATAGGACAGTAGGCAAGAAAATCACTGGCGGCTGTAAAAATGTGATTTTACAAAAGAATGTTGAGAATAACATGGACATCTAGGAAGATTAATGAAAACGTTCTGAAAAAGGCCAAAGCAAAAAGATAGCTAATTTTCAATATTAGAAAAAAAATAATCATAATTTTTAGGCCATGTAATGAGAAGGGAACAGCTGGAAAGCACTGTAAAAATTGTGAAAATTGAGGGACGAAGAGACAGAGGGAAGTAAAGAAAAGAGATACCAGACAGTTTAAAAGGGAATGGTTTGACAGAATGGTCAACAACAGAAATGATAAATAACTCTTTTGATCGAACGTTATGGAGAGACGTGATCACCTACGCCAGCAGGTATGGTATATATATATATATATATATATATCTACCGTCATTATCATCTCATCAGACCGCAGTACCTTTTCAGAACGTTGCTTTCACCATCAAAAAAGTTATCGTTTGTTTTTTCCAACTCTCAGTTTCTTTTGACGTGACCATTAACTTTCATTTTCTGTGGTAGATTGGTGATTTTGAGTCATTTTAATGTTTATGTTTTTTTTAATATATCTTCGTTGCTCTTTTTCGTTATCCAAGGTATCTGAAGTATTTTATTGTAGCATTTTATATCGAGGGAGCCGCGATATCTCAGTGGTTAGTGAACTGGACTACAAAGGACAAGAGGTAGGGTTCGATTCCAATCGACTGCTTCCGGGTTCACCCAGCCTTAAATGGGTACCGGATTTTTTTTCTGGGAAAGTAAAGCAGCACGGGCGTAATAATGACCACATTACCCCAAAAATCATGTGCAAAAATATAGGGTCACTAACACCATATTTCCCTATACGCCACTTGGCGTGACGGGGGTACTTTACTTTTTTATTTTTATTTTATATCGAGTGAGTCAATTTTCTTGCTTGCTGTTTGTGAGATTCACAACCATATGTTGTTATCGGGAAGATACATGCCCTCAGTAATTTTAATTCTAATGCCTTACTAATATTTTTTTGTCCCACATGATCTTCGATGCGTATTTTTCTTCTTGTATTTTTCTCCTTTTGTATATACCATTTGCATTTTTATGTTCATTTGGTCCACTCACTTTACTGCAGCGCTATCTACATAACTCGATCCTAGTTTTTTTTTTTTTAATACAGAATCACAAGGCGGTATCCGGATGGACTGACCATGTTATTTGTTATCTGTGCGTTGTTCTGTGCTGAATCTTTCATTCATTCATTTTCTTGTCTGTTCTGACTACTCTAATTGCCTTCCTCTAATGTATTGTTTCTAACGTCAATAATTTCCGTTCCTGACTTGTCTTGAGTGACCAAGTTGGCACTAGTAACATTCTTAACCGTTTAACTCCGGATACTTTATTGATTTGTTCAACACTATTGTCATATTGCGACTCTGTGACCTACCAATAAAATCGGGCTGATGTGCTGCTTTGTTATATTAATTTCTCTGTGCGTTTGAAAAGCATGGACTCTTACAGCAGAGATACAGAAGAGAATACAATCAATGGAAATGATAAAATGTTATCGTAAGGTTTCCGGCACCTCTTGCTTATATCTTTTCACAAATGAAAAAGTTAGCAAGTAGAAATACAACAAGCAAGTACATGGCGATCTTTTGACTATTGTGGAGAAGCGCAAAATAAAATGGTTTGGGCCGTATATCTCGATCACCTGGCCTAGCGAATACTATTCTGCAAGTAAATGTGAAAGGGACGGGAGGGGGAGGCAAGTAGAGAAAGAGATGGGAAGATAACATCAAAGAATGGACAGGCCTCGACTTTACATAGTCGCAAAAAATGACTGGAGATGTTGACGTAGTCTAACAGTGGTGCCTAACAACCCTCGGGATTAAGAGATGAAAATGATGAAGAATTAAGGAAGACTTTTTATTTTAAATTGTCCTTTTATTTCTTCTTCTAGTTCGGAATTATTATATTTTTTAATTACTTGTTTTTATTTTAAATACATATTTGTATGTTTTGTATGTTTGTTCCTGCTGAAAGCCTACTGAGCCGAAACGTCGTTCTGGTTTGTGTTATCCACTTGTTACGTGAAACAGAGGGAGCCGCGATAGCTCAGTGGTTAGTGAACTGGACTACAAAGGACAAGATGTAGGGTTCGATCCCAACCGATGGCTTCAGGTTCACCCAGCCTTTAATGGGTACCGGGTTTTTTTTTCTGGGAAAGTAAAGCAGCACTGTCGTAATACCGACCACATTACCCCAAAAATCATGTGCCGAAGTTCTGTAAAATTTATGGTCACTAACACCATATTCCCTATACGCCACTTGGCTTGACGGGGTACTTTACTTTTTTTACTTACGTGAGACAGACCGTTTTTTTACCTATTTTTTTCTATATCTATTTTATTTTAATTTCTCCTCACAATTAGGTCTCCCAATGTATTTCAAACTCACAAACTCAATTTTTTTTTTTTTTACCTTGACATAGTATCAGATCAATGAGATAGCGCTGCTTGCACAGAACAGAGACAAATGGCGAGATTTGATAAAATATCTTTAAAAGAATTGAAAACTGCTAGAACAAAAATTCAGATAAGAGAAGGAGTTTCTTGGTCTACGCCCTATGGGCCGGCTACGGCTCGAAAGGTCAATAAATAGATATATAGATAGTATCAGATCAAACTATATATAAATGTAATAATATTATTTGGGCATAACTCTTTCCAAATACCAGTTGGAACGGGTTTTTAAAAAGTTTTATATATAACCCGACAAATACTGTTTGTTAGAAACGATCATTGATATGTTATTGCACGAAACTATTTACACATTTATTGTCTTCCCTACCGTTGGTATTCGCCGTTTTAAAGGAACTATCATAGGTATGTACATGCATACAAGTATGTGTGTTCCTCGTGGTAATAGCTGTGGCGCGTTGACTATTCATTTAAAGGTAGTCTCAGCATTTCAGTCTTGTCTTAACAGCATCCTAAACAAAGCACTGAAGCGCTCGCTCAGACATGACATGGATAATAATGTTAACGATCAATCGTGCGATCAATCATGCGATCAATCATGGCACCAATGATGCTGTTGACGATCAGTCATTCTCACATGACATGAATAACAATATTAAGGATCAGTCATTCAGTTATTCACCACATGATTAACTGTCAATCACGCAGGCATTGGAGAAATAGCAATGTTTACGGTAAATTACTAATTCATGGCAGAAATAGCAATGTTAACGGTAAATTACTCATTCATGGTAGAAATAGCAATGTTAACGGTAAATTACTCAATCATGGCAGAAATAGCAATGTTAACGGTAAATTACTCATTCATGGCAGAAATAGCAATGTTAACGGTAAATTACTCATTCATGGCAGAAATAGCAATGTTAAAGGTAAATTACTCATTCGTCGCAGAAATAGCAATGTTAACGGTAAATTACTAATTCATGGCAGAAATAGCAATGTTAAAGGTAAATTACTCATTCATGGTAGAAATAGCAATGTTAACGGTAAATTACTCATTCATGGCAGAAATAGCAATGTTAACGGTAAATTACTCATTCGTGTCAGAAATAGCAATGTTAACGGTAAATTACTCATTCATGGCAGAAATAGCAATGTTAACGGTAAATTACTCATTCGTGGCAGAAATAGCAATGTTAACGGTAAATTACTCATTCGTGGTAACCAGTTAATTTTAACAGTCAACACTTAAGAAAAAAATAGTAAAGAGCCCCCGTCACGCCAAGTGGCGTATAGGGAATATGGTGTTAGTGACCATATATTTTACAGACCTTCGGCACATGATATTTGGGGTAATGTGGTCGATATTACGCCCGTGCCGCTTTCGGTTGGGATCGAACCCTACCTCTTGTTCTTTGTAGTCCAGTTCACTAACCACTGAGCTATCGCGGCTCATGTCAACACTTAGTCATGGCATAAACACTAGTATATTTGTTGATAACCAATTGATTAATCATTACAGGAATAACGGTTATAGTCAACACTTATTTATTCTACATTTTGAAAGAACGAATTCGTCCATCAATTAGTTAGCAGTAAATTCATGAGGTCCCATTATTGTCTGTCGTCATGGTAACGACCAATGTCTCTATGCAACATGATGACATAGTCTTTAGGTTCTAAAACATTTCACCGAGAGAGAGAGGTTTCAGCCATTTTTTTATCATCATCATCATCATGAAGCACCGGGCCTACTGGCGTAGGTGATCATGTCTCTCCATAACTTTCGATCTCGACAGTTCTTTATCATATCTGTTGTTGACCTTAAGCCAAGCCATTCTCTTAAGCTGTCTGGTATTTTCTCTCTTTGCTTCCCTCTATCTCTTCGTCGCTCAATTTTTCCAGTTTTTAAACACATTTTTTACTATTGAGCAAAGATGGCATCTCAGCCTGATATATAAGCTGGGGAGAGTAAAAGGCTAAGGAGGGTACCCCGAAGTAAAACAACCCCACTGCCTTGTGTGTAAGACTTTTTAGTCAAAGGCTAGCGGAGCCAACTGTAAACAAACCGACGGAAGGCAACAGAAAACCACCGTCGTAACTTCGTTGTACAATCATGAATCGCCAGAACAATAGAAATCACGACAACAACGTTAAGGGGGATTTCAATAGAAAACCCTCGTTCGGTAGGGACATCATGCGCTACAGGTGATATCCGATCGTCATCAAGCTGCTGTAAGCAAAATAAAAATAAAGATTTTTTTATAGTTATCTATAAAATAATTTTGCTCTTTTGTATTGTTTTCCTATTTTTGTTTCGTTCTCTCTATCTCTCTCTCTCTCTCTCTCTCTCTCTCTCTCTCTCTCTCTCACACACACACACACACACACACATGCACACATATATGATGAAATAAATAGAAAAGTAAATATTGTTTGTCCTTTATGTCAGTATTCAAGTATGCAGTTAATTAGTTATCTTAATGAGTTAAAACGTCGAGGGAGATTCGAAGTTCAAGCTCTTTCTCTTTTGTCGACTTTAACTGCAGAAACAGTGCTCTGTGACACACTGCAGGTCAAGGTTACGATCTCTCCACTATTCTGCTTGGTTCTTGACCATTTTTGTTCAACCATCTTTGTTCAATCATTTTTGTTCAACCATCTTTGCTCAACCTTCATTGCTCAACCATCTTTGTTCAACCATCTTTGTTCAACCATCTTTGTTCAAACTTCATTGCTCAACCATCTTTGTTCAACCATCTTTGTTCAACCATCTTTGTTCAAACTTCATTGCTCAACCATCTTTGTTCAAACATCTTTGCTCAACCTTTATTGCTCAACCATCTTTGCTCAACCTTCTTCGCACAACCATCTTTGATCAAACATCTTTGATTCTTCATTGCTCAACCATCTTTGTTTAAACATCTTTGCTCAACCATCTTTGTCCAACCTTTATTGCTCAACCATCTTTGCACAACCATCTTTGCACAACCATCTTTGCACAACCATCTTTGCACAACCACCTTTGCTCAACCATCTTTGCTTAAACATTTTTGCTCAAAATCCCAAGTCTGGCCCACACTCTACTTCTCTTCCTCTCCCTGTATTATTTTCCCTCATGTTTTTCATAGTATGCCTGATGTTAGTTCTCCTATTGAGATAATGTGTTTCTTGTGTAGCTAAACCTCCTTTGCGTCGGCGACCGATCAAACTTCAGCATTTGGATATTTGAACATTTCTTGTCTATTTATTTTACATAAAAACAATGAATAAACTCAAACCTTATTACTTGTTCAGGTTATGATTAAATAACGAAACTGAATATTTGTTTTATTTCTCGTACGAGAAATGTCATGGATCCAGCGATCTGGCAGCTAGCGCCTTTACGCCCAACACCATATAAGTGTCATGGCATTGTCGATCTGACTGACCTGTGGATTATCTTACCACCACAGGATAAAATGGTCACCAAATTCATAGTCTCGCAGCCTCCTCCCTCCATGGCACATTGTGGCTCCTCTGCCCCTGCCGACGTTTCGGCCAACTATGTGTTCATTACTCCAGGCCTCCATGCCATGGTCAGGCAGGATTCACATCGGCCCATTCCCCGTCACTTTCTGTCTACTGGCACTTGTTCCCCTCTTTCAGGGGTGCCATGTGTAGACCATTTGTATAAACAAGGACGAGATCGTCACGGTCTGGACCAGTTGTGTCCGTGCTAAGTCTCAAAGGCCTGTTGAAGAACCGGGTGGCCTTCTCATCAAACTGAAGCCGTCGGTTCTCTGTGTGCGCCGTTAGGGGTATATCAAACTGAAGCCGTCGGTTCTCTGTGTGCGCCGTTAGGGGTATATCAAACTGAAGCCGTCGGTTCTCTGTGTGCGCCGTTAGGGGTATATCAAACTGAAGCCGTCGGTTCTCTGTGTGCGCCGTTAGGGGTATATCAAACTGAAGCCGTCGGTTCTCTGTGTGCGCCGTTAGGGGTATATCAAACTGAAGCCGTCGGTTCTCTGTGTGCGCCGTTAGGGGTATATCAAACTGAAGCCGTCGGTTCTCTGTGTGCGCCGTTAGGGGTATATCAAACTGAAGCCGTCGGTTCTCTGTGTGCGCCGTTAGGGGTATATCAAACTGAAGCCGTCGGTTCTCTGTGTGCGCCGTTAGGGTTATATCAAACTGAAGCCGTCGGTTCTCTGTGTGCGCCGTTAGGGGGGTCATCAGACAGGTTCCCAATCCTCTGGTAGGGGGGGGGGGGTCTCCAAGTGATATAGAATCTGTAAACTCCACTCCGTCCACACTTCTATAGAAGTAAAGGTAAAGTACGAGACTTGAACCGACGTCTTAGCACGCGAGTTTACGCCCATATGTGCTCGGCCGCCTATCCAGAAATGTTCGGATATTTCTGTATAGTGTTGCCTCAAGCATCGAAACTCAGATGCGAAGCGACATTCCTCACCTTCCCAGGGTAATACCCTGGTACCCATTTCTGCCAAAGGCTGGGTCGACCGTGGGGGTATTTTTTTTTTTTTTTTTTTTCCTCCAACCGTACAACTCACACTGCTCCCAGCGGGAATCGAACACGGGTTATCCGAACGTCGGTAGTCCAGTCGGGTTGTCCGAACGTCGGTAGTCCAGTCGGGTTGTCCGAACGTCGGTAGTCCAGTCGGGTTGTCCGAACGTCGGTAGTCCAGTCGGGTGGTTTTCCCAACTAGGCTACCGAGGCCCCCTTCTATAGAAGTACTTTAGCAGTATTGAAACAGGAAGAATAAGACACACTCCCAGAAGAGTGTAAGTCTATGAGGAAGCGTGACGTGTACCACGCACCAGTGGGCTGTGGTCCTGCAGGAGCCCACCTCCTCCCTGCCCAGCGATACGTCTCACCCAAGACCAACTTGGCATGCCGGGGGGGGGGGGGGAGAACCACGTATAGCTGTGGTCACGGGCGCAGCAGTGCTGTGGTACTGAGGGACTAACAGAACCACAGAGACGCTTCTATCGATCAACAACAACTTCACTAGGTAAATGAGAGACTGATAGATTTATCTACCTTTCTAGTGGTGCCTAGGTCATACACAATCTTCTCCCATAAACACTACACCACATACCCTAAGTTTCAATTTCAAGTTGTCCTAGAAATGAGATCTCCAAATGAACCTAAGATGCTCAAAAACATGTGGACTGAAAGTAATCAGCGGACTTAGAGCTGATCAATCAACAGCAGAACCAATGAACCAGACGTGACTAAGGATCCTACCATATCTTTCAGCAGTGACTATAGTGATGGATACAGTCAGGACTCAAAAATGCTTTGCTGAAATTTAATGTATTACCCGGAATGTCGCAGATATCACAGTTTGCTGGAAAACACAACACGACTCATTCACGTCTATTTAACGACCTCCTGCGGACGATCTATGAAGTGAAATAATCACCAGGGGAAAGCAAACGAGAGGAAAAAAAAATTCTGAAATGTTCGGAAAAAAAAAGAAAAAAAGATTCTAAAATGTTAAGATTCTCAAGATCAGCCATGCTTCGTTAGTTTCCAGGCCATATTCTTGCTGATAATTTGTATGGACGAATATTATTCTATTCGCGTTGTGTAAATTCTTGTAATCTGCTTATTTGTGGCGCAATGTTTTTGGGAGAATTACTTCCCTTGGTTAGCGAAAACTGTTTAATGTTGTTTGCAGCAAACAATAGATTCACGCTAGCTTTGCGAGTATCTATCTGTAAGGAGAATCCTGTTGAATAGCCATCTTAGCGATGTAATCTGCTTGTGTATGACCAGGGAGTCACAGTGGTCATAGGTAGGAGGGAAACGGGTATTTGTGGGTGGGGTGGGGGGTGTAGAGATAGTTAAGAAGCTCATCCATTGCTCATGTTGCCCCCACCCCCAATTTTTCCAGTTGTTTAATTAATCTCTATATGCAATTACTTGTTGTTACAGCCATCATCATCTTGTTGTTTATCCAGTGTGAAGATTGGTTGCTGAAACTGTTTACATTTTGCTGTCTACTATTTTTATTTTTTGATTTATGTATATCTTTGTTCTGCAAGCTTTCGACGGTTTCTTCTTCCTCGTCCGCCCTTTGATATATTTAATGTGCGTTGATATGTTGTGCTTTCCATCAAGCTGCGGTATCTGTGCCTTTAGACCATACACATCTGACTTTATGGAATTTTTGTAATCCAATTGCATTCTCTTTCGACTTCTAGTAACTTGGTGTCCAGGCTCACAGTGAGTAGGTGGGACAATATTGTTTCGTTCCTAATCACCGATCCTGTCTCACAATCAGCTATGATTCGCTAATCGCTATCAAAGTGCTATCTGATGTCTTTGTGTTGTTGAGATGTTTATAGCGCACGATAACGTATTCGAACTAATCTTTTATGTCAGTGACAACCTGTGCTGTCTTACTTAGGGATTATACCGTAGACCATTTGGTCTAGTGTTCTCATAACGTTTAATGAAAGCTCGTTGTGTTGTGTTTTGGTCTTTCCGTTTTCACGTGAGCAAACCATTTTATCTGTTGTTTCTTTATGCATTCGATGGCAGGAATTATTGCTATATTTATTATGTCTTTTAAAAAAATCTATCTTTACAACTTTTAACAATTCTGTGGTCTACCAGGGGGGACCTATGGCACCGGCAAATGAAGGCCCATGCCCAGCGCAGTCGCCTAGAGCTGTTCGGGTTTGAGTTTTATTTCACCCCGATGGAAAGAAAAAAGAACTTCTATCAATACCGGGATTTGAACCCGCTTTCTCCTGGTTTTGAGCCCAACAAGGTATCGATTTGCTCACCCGCTCTCCTTCAATTCTTCATTTGTTTAAAATACGGTTTACATTTCTCAAATGAGCATGTGAGCTAAATCAGCTATGCCAAACAACAGGACAGAGCTAGTCAAACACAAATAATAACCACAAACAACACGAATTGTAGAAGCTCTTTGTGCCTGCTGTTTCATCACGTTATTGAACTTCGTTAATCCAGTAATTATGTGTACCGGAACCTCAGTCTATATGCCATGAGTCAGTCTTCAAGTTACCCACGTTCAATCAGCATGTGACAGTGTGGTATCGTAAGCTTATTATAATCATGAGTATGTGTATTTGTATTTAGAAACATCATCATCACCATTATACTCGGACAATGTCCGTTATAACTATACCTTATCTGATCACCCTACAAGATCGCAGTAAAATAAATACACAAATTCCGTAACACTGGTAATGCCCCAAGGGTGGTTTCAGAAAGTTGATCAATACTAATTCCCTGATGACAGACATTTTTGTTTTCTTAGCATCGCTGCGACATCCGCGATCAAATAAACGTACAACTTTCTGAGTAAGCTCCTGCGGCAGGCGTCTCTGATGTCTCCGATCAGTCCGGTACAGCATGTGACCTTCATGTTTGCCTCTTTTGGTATCCGGAACAACTTCATACTGCACGAGAATGATGAAAGGAAATGAATCTTTCTTTGGCGTTTGAATGCCAGATGTCTCGTCCTGATTTTGACCCTCTCTCTATACATACAAATTGTGTAGGAAATGCAAAACCACCTCTCATTAGTGAGTAACCTGCTGGATGATATTCTTCTGTGTAGTGCTTATTAAGCGAACTGTCATCATCATCATCATCAAGTACCGGGCCTGCTGGCATAGGTGATCATGTGTCTCCATAACTTTCGATCTCGACAGTTATTTATCATTTCTGTTGTTGATCTTCTGCCAAGCTATTCTCTTAAGCTGCCTGGTATTTTTTCTCATTGCTTGCCTCTATATCTTCGTCCCTCAATTTTCCCAGTTGTTACAATATATTCCAATTGTTCTCTTCTCATTACATGGCCAAAAAATGTTGATTGTTTCTTCCTAATATTGGAAATTAACTCTATTTTTGCTGTGGCCTCTTTCAGAACATTTTCATTACTCTTCTTACATGGTATTCTTCTGTAAAACCACATTTCTACAGACTCCAGTGATTTTCTTGTCTGGTGTCCTATTGTCCATGATTCCCATCCATATGTTAAGACTGGCTCTACATAACATTTAAGAGCAGCTTTTCTTGTTCCTATTGTCAAAAATGGAACTGTTTTATGTGCCTATTATACTAGTACATCCATCGTCTACATGCGTTTGTTCTGGACTGCGTCCACCGATAGTGTTTTTCTTTGTCTTCTTGCTAGGTGGCAATGGTTTGTGTTCCAAGTTAAAGGGATCGGGCTGTATTATAAGGTAAAGCGTCGACCTCTGAGCAGGATGGTCTCTGGTTCGAAATCTGCTACAACTTTCTAGAAGACACGTATTACCATTGATGGTGACGTATTACCATTGATGGTGATGTATTACCATTGATTGTAACGTATTATCATTGATGGTGACGTATTACCATTGATGGTGACGTATTACCATTGATGGTGACGTATTAGCATTGATGGTGACGTATTACCATTGATGGTGATGTATTACCATTGATTGTGACGTATTACCATTGCTGGTGACGTATTAGTATTGATGATGACGTATTACCATTGATGGTGACGTATTACTATTGATGCTGATGTATTACCATTGATGGTGACGTATTACCATTGATGCTGATGTAATACCATTGATGGTGACGTATTACTATTGATGCTGATGTATTACCATTGATGGTGACGTATTACCATTGCTGGTGACGTATTACTATTGCTGGTGACATCTTACCATTGATGGTGACGTATTACCATTACTGGTGACGTATTACCATTGCTGGTGACGTATTACCATTGATGGTGACGTATTACCATTGATGGTGACGTATTACCATTGCTGGTTACGTATTACAATTGCTGGTGACGTATTACCATTGATGGTGACGTATTACCATTGATGGTGACGTATTACCATTGATGGTGACGTATTAGCATTGATGGTGACGTATTACCATTGATGGTGACGTATTACCATTGATGGTGACGTATTACCATTGATGGTGACGTATTAGCATTGATGGTGACGTATTACAATTGATGGTGACGTATTAGCATTGATTGTGACGTATTACCATTGCTGGTGACGTATTACTATTGATGATGACGTATTACCATTGATGGTGACGTATTCCTTTTGATGCTGATGTATTACCGTTGATGGTGACATATTACCATTGATGCTGATGTATTACCATTGATGGTGACGTATTACTATTGATGCTGATGTATTACCATTGATGGTGACGTATTACCATTGATGCTGATGTATTACCATTGATGGTGACGTATTACCATTGATGGTGACGTATTACCATTGATGGTGATGTATTACCATTGATTGTAACGTATTATCATTGATGGTGACGTATTACCATTGATGGTGACGTATTACCATTGATGGTGACGTATTAGCATTGATGGTGACGTATTACCATTGATGGTGACGTATTACCATTGATTGTGACGTATTACCATTGCTGGTGACGTATTAGTATTGATGATGACGTATTACCATTGATGCTAACATCTCACCATTGATGATGACGTATTACCATTGATGGTGACGTATTACCATTGATGGTGACGTATTACCATTGATGGTGACGTATTACTATTGATGGTGTCGTATTACCATTGCTGTTGACGTATTACCATTGATGGTGACGTATTACTAATGATGGTGTCGTATTACCATTGCTGGTGTATATCAGGGAGGGGGTGGCTCACGACAGGGCCAGAGGGATGAAGGCCATTTGGTCAAAGCAGTCGCCACAAAATGTGTGGCTCAGGATTTTTATTTCACCATCATCATCATCAAGTACCATGCCTTCTGGCGTATGTGATCATGTTTCTCCACAACTTTCGATCTCGACAGTTATTTAACATTTCTGTTCTTGACCTTCTGCCAAGCCATTCTCCTAAGCTGTCTGGTATCTTTTCCCTTTGCTTCCCTCTATCTTTTCATCCCTTAACTTTCCTAGTTGTCACAATATATTCCAGCTGTTCCCTTCTCATTGCATGGCCACAAAATGATGATTATTTCTTCTTAATTGTGGAAATTAGCTCTCTTTTTGCTTTGGCCTCTTACATAACGTTTGTATTACTCTTCTTAGCTGTCCATGGTATTCTCAATATTCTTCTGTAAAACTACATTTCTTCAGTCTCCAGTCTAACTTTGTTAACCCCAGATGGTAGATGTACAACAGAGGTGAGATGCAGAATGGCTCAGGCAAAGCAGCTTTCCAAAAAATGAGGAGGATACTGTGCAATCCATTTTTGACAATAGAAACAAGAAAAAGAGTTCTTAAATATTATGCAGAGCCAGTCTTAACATATGGATGTGAATCATGAACTATAGGACAACAGACAAGAAAATCACTGGAGTCTGTAGAAATGTTGTTTTACAGAAGAATGTTGAGAACACCACGGGCAGCTAAGAAGAGTAATGAAAACGTTCTGAAAGAGGCCAAAGCAAAAAGAGAGCTAATTTCCAATATTAGGAAGAAACAATCACATATACATACATATATATATATATATATATATATATATATATATATATATATATATATATATACATATATATATTTGCTTGAGTGTATGCGTTATCTTTTTACCGGATTTGATGTTTATCATGTATAGTGTAGATGGCTATGCTCTCAAAGTAGCCCGGAAAACATTCGTTCGCTGCTGCGTGTTTCGATAGAACTGAATGAAAACAGAGTCATGCAACTGTAAATAGAAGAAACAAAGAAGAAAATAGTAAAACAGCGAGGATCTATATGGTCTAGAGCTAAGACGTTAACTCTGAACAGGAAAGTCCAAGGCTCCAATCCTGTCATAGGTTGTGGGCATTTTTCGCTTCGAACTCGTGGTTCTTTGTGCCGTTACCCGTCACTTTTCTCTGTGTACTGAGATCCAGTGTCTATCCATACTGGATATGGCGGAAATAGGAAGCCTTGTGTGCACTCTGTGCACGTTAAAGAACCCTAGGCGAATGAAATCGAAAAGAGCGGGCCTATAGTAACCGTTACCAAGACAATTTTGAAAGGAAAATTCTGCACGTGCCGGAGACGGATGTGTCGGGCTAAAAGGCGCAGATAATCGTTGGTTTACTGTAAAGTAGTGGCACAACACGTCCACGCCTACTTAATAGGTGAACGCTAGGAAGGAGGAGTGTATAGAAAGCAGATTTTGTAGCGGTTTTAACGACGCCTTAATGGGAAGGAAAATATTAATGTACGGACAATGATCTTCCTTTGTTAAGGCAATGAACTATCTATCTGTATGTCTATCTTATCTATATATCTATCTGTCTAGCTATCTATTTTTTCTGTCTGTCTGTCTATCTTATCTATATATCTATCTGTGTAGCTATCTATTATTTCTGTCTGTCTGTCTATCTTATCTATATATCTATCTGTCTAGCTATCTATTTTTTCTGTCTGTCTGTCTATCTGTTCATCATGTCTGTAGATCTGTCTGTCTATCTATCTGTCTGTCCGTCCGTCTTTCCGCCCGCCCACCCGCCCGTCCGTCCGTCCGTCCGTCCGTCCGTCCGTCAATCTAATCTAATCTAATCTAATCTAATCTAATCTAATCTAATCTAATCTAATCTAATCTAATCTAATCTAATCTAATCTAATCCAGTATTCTATATATATACACCAGTATTGTCTATATCTGCAATGTCGTTTCTTGTATAAATTTCAGGATTTTTTAAAATAGTTGCAGAGGCCCATATAGTTTTTCCTGTAGTGTTGGATCTATGGGTCAATGGGCTTTCTTCAGTCTACTCTATTCAACACATCCTTGATGTATGGGTTCAGCGGTCTGCGTAAGAAATTCCTTCCTTGTGATCGATATATTCTTCTACTTAATTCCTCACTCCCCACTTTCCTTCTGCCTTCTTGGCCTGTCTGTCTCTCCCCTCTCAGGTTTGCTGCATGGCAATCGTTGTTAACCTGGACATGCGGGTGTACGGGGAAATGAAACAGCGGACAGGTTGGGTAGCTGCGCTGTCGTTGAAGACGGTCAACCAATGGATCGGGCGGACATCATCAGATGTGGGAAGAGCACAGGACTTCGACAAACACAAATCCACGTCACTCGTTCGGATGAAAGAGATCGGAGTTAATATGGGCAGATCCAGAAATGAGAAACTTAGTGGGCGTGTAAGAAGACTTATCAACCAACACAGAGCTGGAGTCGTCAGTCGCTGGACACTGCGGGACTTGCTGGGGAGGGTATCTGAGCACTTATGGACATGTTCGGAGTGCAATGATGATGACCCGCAAATAACTCATTCGTTGTTATGCTTTTTGTGTCATTTCTTTTTTAAACGAAGTGCTATCCAGTATGAACATCACAAGTCGGGAATTCTGTTGTTTTATCTCTTTGCACCAGTTCGAATGTCTTAAATTATTACAATATTACTACAAACATCTACAAAAGCACATAAGTATTGTGAGATAAACATTTACAAAAGAACATAACACGTATTACGAGACAAATGTATAGAAAAAAACATTCAATTATGAGACAAACATCTACAAAAGAGCATCATAAGTATTAAAATGACGAAACAAACGTATTCTTAATTCTTCTAGTGCCGTTAGATGGTACATACAGCAGTAGTATAGCAGGAAGGATCTGATTATTATTTGGCCCGTAAATTAACAAAGATATATAGTAGGCGCGCGGCGCGCCTAATGTACTGTGGCGCAGGGGGAGTTAACCGTGACAGCTGGTCCCAGTGACCCCGGAAGTGACCTGTTTATGTCTGGTGTATGCTGACTTTGGAGTTCTTTATGTACTTGATCGTTAGTGATAGGTTAGTAGATTATACAACATCAATGAAAAACAATCAATATAAAACAGAAGACAAAGATATATTTTATTCTTTTATTATCTCAATAGGTGTATAACATACATTGATATTATATAACATTACAAAAATATTCAGTACACGAAGTAAATATATAGTACAAGGATAACATTTAGTTATACCTATGTAGTTGGGTGTCTGCTTAGCTAGGGTGAAACTGTTAGAGATTGCTGGGTAGTCTAAACTGGTAGTGTAAAGAGTTAAATATCTAGAGGTGTAGTCGAGACATTATCATCAGCTACCTTTCTTTTTATATAGAAATAGGAAAGAGCATTTCTTGTTTGACTATAGGAAAATATGGAATTATTTAAGACTTTGAAACCTACATTTTTCCCACCCTTGACCTTTTGCGTGGCGAGAACCTCTAAAAACATATCTTTATCTAATTTGTTGTGTTGCTTGCTTAGCCCTTTACAACTGATTTTATCGTAATCCCCACTACAATGGTACGTCTTACTACATAAGCTAACAAGAGCTGTCCCTTCGTACTCTAGTTTAAAAAGCCCGGGCGTTCGTTTGGTGTATGCTTTAACACCCTTACAGTTTATACAGTCTGTTTTACTAGTATGTTCATCGCAGCAATGGGTGTATGGAGGTCGCCTAGTGTGTAATAAGGGCTGTATAGGGGTCGGCTAGTATGTCGTGATGGGTGTACGGAGGTCGTCTAGTGTGTCATATTGGGTGTATAGAGGGCGTTTAGTGTGTCATGATGGTTGTATAGGGATCGTCTAGTGTGTCATGATGGTTGTATAGGGGTCGTCTTGTGTGTCATGATGGTTGTATAGGGGTCGTCTAGTGTGCCGTGATGGGTGTACGGAGGTCGTCTAGTGTGTCATATTGGGTGTATAGAGGGCGTTTAGTGTGTCATGATGGTTGTATAGGGATCGTCTAGTGTGTCATGATGGTTGTATAGGGGTCGTCTAGTGTGCCGTGATGGGTCAATGGAGGTCGGCTAGTATGTCGTGATGGGTGTACGGAGGTCGTCTAGTGTGTCATATTGGGTGTATAGAGGGCGTTTAGTGTGTCATGATGGTTGTATAGGGATCGTCTAGTGTGTCATGATGGTTGTATAGGGGTCGTCTAGTGTGCCGTGATGGGTCAATGGAGGTCGGCTAGTATGTCGTGATGGGTGTACGGAGGTCGTCTAGTGTGTCATATTGGGTGTATAGAGGGCGTTTAGTGTGTCATGTTGGTTGTATAGGGGTCGTCTAGTGTGTCATGATGGTTGTATAGGGGTCGTCTAGTGTGCCATGATGGGTACATGGAGGTCGGCTAGTATGTCGTGATGGGTGTACGGAGGTCGTCTAGTGGGGTATGATGGTTGTATGGAGGTCGTCTAGTGTGTCATATTGGGTGTATAGAGGGCGTTTAGTGTGTCATGATGGTTGTATAGGGGTCGTTTAGTGTATCGTGAGGGGTGTATGGAGGTCGTCTACTGTGTCGTGAGGGGTGTATGGAGGTCATCTGGTGTGGTATGTAGGGTGTATGGAGGTCATCTAGTGTGATATAAGGCTGTATGCCGGGCGTCTAGTGTGACATGAGGGCTGTATACCGGGCGCCTAGTGTGGTATGTGTGGTGTATGGCGGTTGTCTGGTATATCATACTTTAATCAACCAATAAGAAAAATGAAGGAACATTACATTCAACATTACTTATCTTAACTACTTTACATCAATACAGTTGAATAACGTGTTATCGTTAAGTCTTACCATACTTTAAGAGAAAACATTCAAACTTACAGCGTAAAATATAGTCTCAATCATCTACACCGAATATAACCTGTTATCGATAAGCCTTAACATACTTTAAGAGAAAACAAGCCAACTTACGGTGCAAAACTCCGCTAGTGTGAACAGTAACTTTCCTTGAATCAATCAAACTTATAACGCCGTCTAGTTTAAATATATCCTGGTAAGAAATGAATAAATTAGCCAATCAGCGAGTGAGTACGTCAACATCGCTTGATAGCGGGATTAACCAATCAGAAAAGAGTATTAACATAGGAGGCGGGGCGAAGAAATGGCTGACAGGTGGATTAACCAATCAGAAAAGCGCGTTAGCCCAAGCGTAGGTAGTGGCTGTCGGGTCAGCAGTGGGGGAAAAATGCGGGGTGGTGGGTTACTTGAACTCGTTTTGACCCCTGAGGCAATTCCAGAAGAGTTCTATGACCTCATTTTGACCGCTGAAGGCTTTAATACCAATGTTTCCCACTTCAACGAACGACATACATCATTAAAGGTGATTACTTCAGCTCTTAGACTTTGGAGTTCCATATCTTTATCACTTCAACGAATGACAGACAACAGTAAAGATGATCATTTCAGGTAAGAAAACTTAGTTCCAAACCCTAAAATTTCGTTTCATAACCAAAAAGTTGAACTCAAAACCCTAAAAATTTAGGCCCAAAGTTGTAATTGTTAGACACGAAAGTCGTAAATGTTATATGCAAAGTCCAAAAGTTTGTCAAAAAGACAACCCAAACTCAAAATAGTTAGACACAAAACCCAACAATTTATAGGCAAAGTCCAAAAAGTTACTCCAAAAGACAACTAATGTAACTCTTAATCCCAAAATTTCGGCTCATATGCACAAAGTTGAACACGAACTCTACAAATTTAGTCCCAAAGTGATACTAGTTCGACACAAAAGTCGTAAATGTTATATTCAAATCCAAAAGTTTGTTAAAAAGACAATCCAAACTCAGAATAGTTAGACACAAAACCCAACAATTTATAGGCAAAGTCCAAAAAGTTACTCCAAAAGACAACTAATGTAACTCTTAATCCCATAATTTCGTCGCATAACCAAACAGTTGAACTCAAAAGCCTAAAAATTTAGTCTCAAAGTGATACTAGTTCGACACAAAAGTCGTAAATGTTATATTCAAAGGCCAAAACTTTGTCAAAAAGACAACCCAAACTCAGAATAGTTAGACACGAAAGTCATAAATGTTATATGCAAAGTCCAAAATTTTGTCAAAAAGACAACCCAAACTCAGAATATTTAGACACAAAAGACCAAATAGTTACATTCAAAGTCCAAAAGTTTGTCAAAAAGACAACCTTAACTCAAAATAGTTAGACACAAAACCCAACGATTTATATGCAAAGTCCAAAAAGTTACTCCAAAAGACAACTAATATAACAACAAGCCCTAAAATTTCGTCTCATAACCAAAAAGTTGAACTCAAAACCCTAAAAAGTGTCCACTTATCAACCAAAGTCTTTAATACAGCTGAGAAAACCCTAATAAATAATTACAATTTACTAAAAATGTTGCACTTGATGATAGTTGCGACTGTGTCTAAATCATTATTGAAAATATTCATAGAACTCTAGTAAAAGCCAAACACACTAAAACACCACATTGAAAGAATGAACTTAAAGTTCACGCCCCTGTCACAACTCTGCTAAGAAAAGTACTGCGAAGCATGAAAGTTATGTCCCCTGCTATAACTCTACTAAACGAAAGTATTACCAAACACGTAGGTTACACTCCTACCATAACCCACTAAGAAAAACAAGATTTTGCTTAAAATACCACATTTATGATTGTTACGCCCCTTGTCCCTTTATGAGGGGCCGCCCATGAAA
The DNA here is from genome assembly GCA_032433765.1 of Megaustenia siamemsis. Taxonomy (NCBI): domain Eukaryota; kingdom Metazoa; phylum Mollusca; class Gastropoda; order Stylommatophora; family Ariophantidae; genus Megaustenia; species Megaustenia siamemsis. Next base: position 40,897,728 of record JAVIAB010000160.1, on the reverse strand, counting down.
CTGTTAGAAATAGTAAATTTAACCTAGTGACATACACCAGATGTTATATTAGACATCCCCATAGCAAAAATTTACTTAAAACTCACTTTTATGGTGGTTACCCCCTGACCCATTTTTGAGGGCTACGCCCATGAAACTGTTAAAAATAGTAAATTAACAGCTAGACATACCCCAAACTTTATATTAAGCATCCCCGTAGCAAGAATTTACATAAAAATCACTTTTGAAATTACTACCCCAGTACCCATTTTTGGCGGTTACGCCCATGAAACTGTTAAAAATAGTAAATTTAACAGCTAGACATACCCCAAACTTTATATTAAGCATCCCCATAGCAAAATTTTACTAAAAAACCACTTTTATGAGTGTTGCCCCCTTGCTCATTTTGGCGGTTACGCCCATGAAACTCTTAGAAATAGTAAATTTAACCTCTAGACATACCCCAAACTTTATATTAAGCATCCCCATATCAAGAATTTACATAAAAATCACTTTTGAAATTACTACCCCTGTACCCATTTTTGGCGGTTACGCCCATGAAATCGATAAAAAAATTGCAAATTTAACACCTAGACATACCCCAAACTTTATAATAAACATCCCAGTATCAAGAATTTCCATAAAAACAACTTTTGAAATTACTACCCCGGTACCCATTTTTGGCGGTTACGCCCATGAAACTGTTAAAAATAGTCAATTTAACATCTAGACATACCCAAACTTTATATTAAGCATCTCCGTATCAAGAATTTACATAAAAACAACTTTTGAAATTACTACCCCTGTACCCATTTTGGCGGTTACGCCCATGAAATCAATAAAAATTGAAATTTAACATATAGACATACCCCAAACTTTATAATAAACATCCCCGTATCAAGAATTTCCATAAAAACAACTTTTGAAATTACTACCCCTGTACCCATTTTTGGCGGTTACGCCCATGAAACTGTTAAAAATAGTCAATTTAACATCTAGACATATCCCAAACTTATATTAAGCATCCCCATATCAAGAATTTACATAAAAACAACTTTTGAAATTACTACCCCAACCAAAAATTAGTAGTATATATCCAGTGATTGGCCGGGTGACTCTCATATAAGAAAAAATGAAGACTCTCATATAAGGAAAAACCGCACCAAAAAATGTGCGGCCATGTACGGGTAGACTAATTATATAAGGATTTATGTGCGGCTGGCCGCACTTTTGGGGGTCCAATCACTGGCTATATACTACTAATTTTTGGTTGATTTTTCAGGTAAATTTGATACATGGGCGTGTCAAATATTATGTTTGAGGTATACCAATAGGTTAAATTTCAATTTTTTATCGAATTCATGGGCGTAACCGCCAAAAATGGGTACAGGGGTAGTAATTTCAAAAGTTGTTTTTATGTAAATTCTTGATATGGGGATGCTTAATATAAAGTTTGGGATATGTCTAGATGTTAAATTGACTATTTTTAACAGTTTCATGGGCGTAACCGCCAAAAATGGGTACAGGGGTAGTAATTTCAAAAGTTGTTTTTATGGAAATTCTTGATACGGGGATGTTTATTATAAAGTTTGGGGTATGTCTATATGTTAAATTTCAATTTTTTATTGATTTCATGGCGTAACCGCCAAAAATGGGTACAGGGGTAGTAATTTCAAAAGTTGTTTTTATGTAAATTCTTGATACGGAGATGCTTAATATAAAGTTTGGGGTATGTCTAGATGTTAAATTGACTATTTTTAACAGTTTCATGGGCGTAACCGCCAAAAATGGGTACCGGGGTAGTAATTTCAAAAGTTGTTTTTATGGAAATTCTTGATACTGGGATGTTTATTATAAAGTTTGGGGTATGTCTAGGTGTTAAATTTGCAATTTTTTTATCGATTTCATGGGCGTAACCGCCAAAAATGGGTACAGGGGTAGTAATTTCAAAAGTGATTTTTATGTAAATTCTTGATATGGGGATGCGTAATATAAAGTTTGGGGTATGTCTAGAGGTTAAATTTACTATTTCTAAGAGTTTCATGGGCGTAACCGCCAAAAATGAGCAAGGGGGCAACACTCATAAAAGTGGTTTTTTAGTAAAATTTTGCTATGGGGATGCTTAATATAAAGTTTGGGGTATGTCTAGCTGTTAAATTTACTATTTTTAACAGTTTCATGGGCGTAACCGCCAAAAATGGGTACTGGGGTAGTAATTTCAAAAGTGATTTTTATGTAAATTCTTGCTACGGGGATGCTTAATATAAAGTTTGGGGTATGTCTAGCTGTTAAATTTACTATTTTTAACAGTTTCATGGGCGTAGCCCTCAAAAATGGGTCAGGGGGTAACCACCATAAAAGTGAGTTTTAAGTAAATTTTTGCTATGGGGATGTCTAATATAACATCTGGTGTATGTCACTAGGTTAAATTTACTATTTCTAACAGTTTCATGGGCGGCCCCTCATAAAGGGACAAGGGCGTAACAATCATAAATGTGGTATTTTAAGCAAAATCTTGTTTTTCTTAGTGGGTTATGGTAGGAGTGTAACCTACGTGTTTGGTAATACTTTCGTTTAGTAGAGTTATAGCAGGGGACATAACTTTCATGCTTCGCAGTACTTTTCTTAGCAGAGTTGTGACAGGGGCGTGAACTTTAAGTTCATTCTTTCAATGTGGTGTTTTAGTGTGTTTGGCTTTTACTAGAGTTCTATGAATATTTTCAATAATGATTTAGACACAGTCGCAACTATCATCAAGTGCAACATTTTTAGTAAATTGTAATTATTTATTAGGGTTTTCTCAGCTGTATTAAAGACTTTGGTTGATAAGTGGACACTTTTTAGGGTTTTGAGTTCAACTTTTTGGTTATGAGACGAAATTTTAGGGCTTGTTGTTATATTAGTTGTCTTTTGGAGTAACTTTTTGGACTTTGCATATAAATCGTTGGGTTTTGTGTCTAACTATTTTGAGTTAAGGTTGTCTTTTTGACAAACTTTTGGACTTTGAATGTAACTATTTGGTCTTTTGTGTCTAAATATTCTGAGTTTGGGTTGTCTTTTTGACAAAATTTTGGACTTTGCATATAACATTTATGACTTTCGTGTCTAACTATTCTGAGTTTGGGTTGTCTTTTTGACAAAGTTTTGGCCTTTGAATATAACATTTACGACTTTTGTGTCGAACTAGTATCACTTTGAGACTAAATTTTTAGGCTTTTGAGTTCAACTGTTTGGTTATGCGACGAAATTATGGGATTAAGAGTTACATTAGTTGTCTTTTGGAGTAACTTTTTGGACTTTGCCTATAAATTGTTGGGTTTTGTGTCTAACTATTCTGAGTTTGGATTGTCTTTTAACAAACTTTTGGATTTGAATATAACATTTACGACTTTTGTGTCGAACTAGTATCACTTTGGGACTAAATTTGTAGAGTTCGTGTTCAACTTTGTGCATATGAGCCGAAATTTTGGGATTAAGAGTTACATTAGTTGTCTTTTGGAGTAACTTTTTGGACTTTGCCTATAAATTGTTGGGTTTTGTGTCTAACTATTTTGAGTTTGGGTTGTCTTTTTGACAAACTTTTGGACTTTGCATATAACATTTACGACTTTCGTGTCTAACAATTACAACTTTGGGCCTAAATTTTTAGGGTTTTGAGTTCAACTTTTTGGTTATGAAACGAAATTTTAGGGTTTGGAACTAAGTTTTCTTACCTGAAATGATCATCTTTACTGTTGTCTGTCATTCGTTGAAGTGATAAAGATATGGAACTCCAAAGTCTAAGAGCTGAAGTAATCACCTTTAATGATGTATGTCGTTCGTTGAAGTGGGAAACATTGGTATTAAAGCCTTCAGCGGTCAAAATGAGGTCATAGAACTCTTCTGGAATTGCCTCAGGGGTCAAAACGAGTTCAAGTAACCCACCACCCCGCATTTTTCCCCCACTGCTGACCCGACAGCCACTACCTACGCTTGGGCTAACGCGCTTTTCTGATTGGTTAATCCACCTGTCAGCCATTTCTTCGCCCCGCCTCCTATGTTAATACTCTTTTCTGATTGGTAATCCCGCTATCAAGCGATGTTGACGTACTCACTCGCTGATTGGCTAATTTATTCATTTCTTACCAGGATATATTTAAACTAGACGGCGTTATAAGTTTGATTGATTCAAGGAAAGTTACTGTTCACACTAGCGGAGTTTTGCACCGTAAGTTGGCTTGTTTTCTCTTAAAGTATGTTAAGGCTTATCGATAACAGGTTATATTCGGTGTAGATGATTGAGACTATATTTTACGCTGTAAGTTTGAATGTTTTCTCTTAAAGTATGGTAAGACTTAACGATAACACGTTATTCAACTGTATTGATGTAAAGTAGTTAAGATAAGTAATGTTGAATGTAATGTTCCTTCATTTTTCTTATTGGTTGATTAAAGTATGATATACCAGACAACCGCCATACACCACACATACCACACTAGGCGCCGGTATACAGCCCTCATGTCACACTAGACGCCCGGCATACAGCCTTATATCACACTAGATGACCTCCATACACCCTACATACCACACCAGATGACCTCCATACACCCCTCACGACACAGTAGACGACCTCCATACACCCCTCACGATACACTAAACGACCCCTATACAACCATCATGACACACTAAACGCCCTCTATACACCCAATATGACACACTAGACGACCTCCATACAACCATCATACCCCACTAGACGACCTCCGTACACCCATCACGACATACTAGCCGACCTCCATGTACCCATCATGGCACACTAGACGACCCCTATACAACCATCATGACACACTAGACGACCCCTATACAACCAACATGACACACTAAACGCCCTCTATACACCCAATATGACACACTAGACGACCTCCGTACACCCATCACGACATACTAGCCGACCTCCATTGACCCATCACGGCACACTAGACGACCCCTATACAACCATCATGACACACTAGACGATCCCTATACAACCATCATGACACACTAAACGCCCTCTATACACCCAATATGACACACTAGACGACCTCCGTACACCCATCACGACATACTAGCCGACCTCCATTGACCCATCACGGCACACTAGACGACCCTATACAACCATCATGACACACTAGACGATCCCTATACAACCATCATGACACACTAAACGCCCTCTATACACCCAATATGACACACTAGACGACCTCCGTACACCCATCACGGCACACTAGACGACCCCTATACAACCATCATGACACACAAGACGACCCCTATACAACCATCATGACACACTAGACGATCCCTATACAACCATCATGACACACTAAACGCCCTCTATACACCCAATATGACACACTAGACGACCTCCGTACACCCATCACGACATACTAGCCGACCCCTATACAGCCCTTATTACACACTAGGCGACCTCCATACACCCATTGCTGCGATGAACATACTAGTAAAACAGACTGTATAAACTGTAAGGGTGTTAAAGCATACACCAAACGAACGCCCGGGCTTTTTAAACTAGAGTACGAAGGGACAGCTCTTGTTAGCTTATGTAGTAAGACGTACCATTGTAGTGGGGATTACGATAAAATCAGTTGTAAAGGGCTAAGCAAGCAACACAACAAATTAGATAAAGATATGTTTTTAGAGGTTCTCGCCACGCAAAAGGTCAAGGGTGGGAAAAATGTAGGTTTCAAAGTCTTAAATAATTCCATATTTTCCTATAGTCAAACAAGAAATGCTCTTTCCTATTTCTATATAAAAAGAAAGGTAGCTGATGATAATGTCTCGACTACACCTCTAGATATTTAACTCTTTACACTACCAGTTTAGACTACCCAGCAATCTCTAACAGTTTCACCCTAGCTAAGCAGACACCCAACTACATAGGTATAACTAAATGTTATCCTTGTACTATATATTTACTTCGTGTACTGAATATTTTTGTAATGTTATATAATATCAATGTATGTTATACACCTATTGAGATAATAAAAGAATAAAATATATCTTTGTCTTCTGTTTTATATTGATTGTTTTTCATTGATGTTGTATAATCTACTAACCTATCACTAACGACAAGTACATAAAGAACTCCAAAGTCAGCATACACCAGACATAAACAGGTCACTTCCGGGGTCACTGGGACCAGCTGTCACGGTTAACTCCCCCTGCGCCACAGTACATTAGGCGCGCCGCGCGCCTACTATATATCTTTGTTAATTTACGGGCCAAATAATAATCAGATCCTTCCTGCTATACTACTTACAGCACGTAGAGTCTCCCTCCAATTGGACACAAACGTATACAATCACCATAAAGTAAACATAATTACAATTATGACATAGACAAGCCACATTTGTTACACATGTATCTGTGTGTACACCAACTCAACAACAACAAAGATTCAATGTGATATGTACATCATATTTATTTATATTGCAAATAATTATATCTTTATTCATTGTACAGTTTGGATACCGTACGCATTCCAATCTTTTACAAACTACACACAAACCATACATGCTCTCATCTCATAACATTATTGGTCAAGTCTGAATTATTATTCACCAATAACTACCTTCCAATAATTACTTTAAAACAAACAAAAAAGTTACAGCGGTCATTTCTTTAGCAGCCAAAATTATGGGAAATTAGATTCGTTTTTTTTTTAAATTGTCCAAGACAGCCTGAACTATATTTGTATTAATTTTTTTTAGATTAAATGTCAATTTAAAAGAAAACGAATAAGTAAACTATATTTACTTGTGCATTATCATAATGCGATGTTTTTCTGTTAATTTAAAACTTTAAATAACCGAGAAAATGTTTGTTTGTTTGTTTGTTTTTCCAGCGTTTTATATTCATTAGGGCATCGATTTGTTTTTGAATAAGCAGAAGAATTCGAATGAAGTTTGACCAACTAAGGACATGTCTTTCTAGGAAATTACATACATTTTCTTGGAATAATCAAATAAAAACAGTGTGTGCCAATTAATCGACTACAGTCAGTTGTGTGTACTTGAAATTGTCATGATGCTGTGGCACACGTGAACAATATCTAACGTGAGTAGTGTGGTAGATGTGACGTCAGATAAGTGGGGAGGAAGTGGGGTGCGTGTTTAGAATTAAACGTTTTGGATGGTTCAACCATGTTGTTACTTCTGTTAGGTTGAATTTTACAAAAATGGTACAGTGAGGTTCTGCGATTTATAGTTTTATGAAGGCAAGCCATCATCATCATCAGGTCGCATGTCTTTTTCAGGACGTTGCATTCACCACACTCCATGTAAAAGAATCTGTCTCCAGCCAAGTCACTCACTTCTTTTTATGTCAGTCCTGTTAAAGGTATCTTTGAAGTTTTCTTAGTCTGTCCCTGTCTTCCTGGAACCATACCTTCCATTATTGTTCTGTCTAGCCCTCTGTTTGTTTTTTTGTTTTGTTTTTTGACGTAGCCATTTTATTTTAATCAATCTACGAAGCCCAAACAGTTTTTCTTGTTTTTGATTGGCTTTGTGGAGTTGAAAAAGCTTTCCTTAGTTATGTGAGTGTCAAACTTGTATCAACATTAATTAATTGGCTATGCTACTACTACTACTACTACTACCAATAAATAAATTATACAAGTTTCCCACTAACATTATATACTTATGAGTAAATCATTATTTTGATTTCGATCACGGCTTATAGAAGAGCACATCTAGAGCACTCTGATGTGTTGTTCTTTTTAAAGACGCTTCTTTATTTTTGTGAAGTCAACGTTCTTTTTTTTCCCCTTGAAATCATTTTATATTGCCCCTCTACTCTCTTGAGCTATATCACGTGATTGCTATAATTGATAGAAATTCCTCTCTCCACCTGTTTCATTCCCTCCTCGATGCATTATTACGCCACTGTTTTATACATACATATATATATATATATATATATATAATATATATATATATAGTGGAAATCGGGATAATGGATGGAATCTACCACCACTACCAACACAGCTTCCTTCTGTTTATACCGCTATTAAAACTTAATAAATCATTATTATATTGTGTTGGTGTTCTTCTGCAAAGGCAAGCCGTCATATTTTGTGTTAAAGCACACAGGGACAAATTTTAAAAAAGATATAAATATATATAGTCAGCCCCTCACGTCAAACATTGTTCACGAAGCGTCACCTGTTTGTTACAACATTAACAATTAAGTAATTAATTATTTTTTTTACAGTACAGACAAAGTTACAAAATGAGCAAACCACATGGTCATATGTGATATCAATTCCAACGATGACATAAAAATTACGATAAAAATAATAACGAAACAATTTGCACATATTCAAAAATATTAGACTGACATATAACTCTTGTGGATTGTTAATGGACAATAGCTTGAACATGGTTTGACATTCTTGTGTCACTAATTTGAAACAAATGCTTACGTCAGCCTCTCTATACTTAAAAGCTCAATGAACTACTTATAAATATAATAAAATATGGCATTGCTGGGACACACATTAAAGGCACAAATAATCATTCTAATTATCTTTCTCTCCTCCTTCACCTACACACACACACACACTCTCTCTCTCTCTTTCTTTCTCGCTCACACACACACACATATTGTCTCATTGTCTTCCTCCTTAACATAAATGAACAGTGCTAGTGCTGATTATTTTGTTGTTGTTGTCAAATTTGATTCAAATACATCAATATTATATTATTAATGAAACTATGGGGAACTGGTCACATGATAGTTCATCATTGACTAAGGTTACTCTTAAAACTAAATAAATGTATCGTGTGCAGCTTTTATTCAATTTTTGGTTGTCTTCTCCTAGTGAGGGCTCGGGCTCATGAATAAAGGCAGCATGCCTTAGCCAGTAGGCACGCGATGTACAGGTAAGAGATTTTGTTTAAAAAAAAAAAAAAAGAAACCTTGATCTTACTGTGGACTGAGTTCAACGAACTTCTTATTTGAGAACCGTATGTTGTACACTATCTATCTATCTTTCGTTCGCTCGAAGTATTGTCTATATCAGCAATGTCGTTTCCTGTATGAATTTTACTGTCTTTTGTAATTCTTGCAGTGTTGTACACTAATATTTTAATGATTCCAAATTATTTGCATTAGCTAGGAAATCTTCCTTTTAAAAAAATCACAAAAAAATCTAAGTTGATAAATTAGTTGATGTTTACACATCTTGTAGGGACTGTAACAAGACTCACTCTAAAAATCTACGTCATTTTTTTTTTGCAGAGAGTACGCCAATTCTGGCCCTCACTCTGATATTTGTCTCGTTATTGCCCGCATCTGTCTTTGTTGTCTTTTCTTCGAAGTGGCAGTCCTGGCGACTATTTTTTTAATCACTTCTGAGTTTGTGGCATGTCCAGCTCCAACTTCTGCCCTATATCGCTATGTTCATTTTGTCCATGCTGCACGTGTTGAGTAGCTGTTGGGTACGGTTTTTGATTGATTAAAATATTGTTAGGTTTATTCTCAATATGGTTGTGTAAAAACAACGATAATGTTGATGGCTCAACCTCTGCCCTCTCAAACTTCAGATCTATAAGTCTAGCCGGACGAAGATAGAGTGTGTCAGTCACCGCGCAGATTTAGGGGCAAAGTTAAGAGACACATGTTTATAGATAATATATGAGCACGGACTATGCGACTAGCACACCTTGACACCTTGTGTCATAACATTGTTTCTACCCCTCACTCGTATGATAATTGGTAAAGTTCATATGATCAAAATACTACTAAATAACAATTATATTTTCATTTTGTTTGTTGGTAGTACTTGGCGAATCTCTAAACTGTGTTTACTTTGACAAATATGTTTCGGGGCAACCATAATTTTGCCCCATTCATACCACTCTGAACTCGTGGCCTTTAAATCTTTTACCTTCTTAATTTGGAATTGTTCAAAACTTTTCAAATGTAACGAATTATGTATACATTTAAGAATGTCCGGATAAGGCGATGAAAATGCAAGTTATTAAAAGTTGCCCCCTTTCAACCAGCTTCAAGTGTGGGCAAATAAAAATGCATACAAGGGGACTTAATTCAAAAACTATGCTTCTGCAATGTGCACGTGTCTGTTTTGTGCGAGGAAACAAAATAAAGTTGACATTTGTGATTAATGACCCATTACCAACCTGTGGTGATTTTGAATATGAAAGCAGTGGGGCTTACATAAACATGCGAAGATCACTTGGATTCAGAGATTTTTTATTTCAGGGGAAGGAACTGCTCATCCTAAACGACAACACGGAATGAAAATGAAAGGATGTAATGGTGGAACAAAAGCTGACACAGCGCTGTGTGAACTAATCCGTATTTTTAAATGCTCGCCGTGAATGTGCTCAGAACGACTGAAATGTTGTTTCGATTCTTGGTTTATTCTCCCCCTCGTTAATTAGCTCCGACAGTTACTGTTTCCTCAAAGGATGTATAAACAATCAACCGCCTCTCCCATTATCTTTTCATCGCAGATAATGGATTCGGAAAAATGGGGCGGGAAAAAATAACAACACTAGCGCTTACAATGTCCTTTTATAAAAGAAGTGCGGCCCATCCTTTCATGCCATCGCACTTTCGCGTGTTAAAATTCTATTTACATCGGAAAGGAAGCCTAAAGTTTCCATGGCGACATCCGCCGCCATTGATCAGCGTGACTCGTGCAAACTACCTGGTTCACAGATTTGCCATTAATAGAGATATGACAGCTAGAGAAATACGTTAAGTACAGCCGTGGGGTGAGGCAACTTCGCTTCCAATAAGTGTGATAATGTACTTTGCTTTCTAGTTGATTTAACCAATTACAGAGCACCTTGTTCAGGAATCCAGACATAGGAAAGCTATAAGAATGACAATTGGTAGGAGAGATTTATCTCTACAGCATCTTTACGACACTATCCCGTTTCTGAGATCTGCCGATGTGACTTATAGCACGGTGAAAAAAAGGCATCATGTCCAGTGCAGTCGTCACTATGTGTTCGGGTAGAAGTTGCATCCCCGATAGAAAATCGTGTCCCCTATCTTGGTTAGAACCCTCGTTCTCCTACATAATTTTTTATCACAAGTAATGAAGAAGAAAAAAAGCCCGACGTACCTCAAGTGTTGCGAATAAGATGTTAGTGCTCATTAAAAAAAAAATATTTTAACCATTGGCATATTATTTTTAAATAAAGTGGTCAGTACTATACCAGGTCGCTTTTTTTCCTCCCGAAAAAAAGTACTAATTTAATGAAGCCATGGTTGCAGAGTGAGGTCGCTAGCGCGCCGCTAATCTACCCCCCGTTGACACTCAAATTGTTTATGTGTAATTAAATCTGACAGTGTTTCCAGGAACATAAGTAACAAAATGAACTCTTAGGAATGATGTGTTGGATGGCGCCCCTTCGTTCTCACCAAGCCTTAGAATATTCACGGGGTCGGAACTGTTGGCTCTTAACTTTGGAAGTTGATGTGGCGGTTAAGATGACTTTCCTACTGTCTAGGTTAAAGATAGTGGCAGAAATAGATCTCTTCATTTTAAGTAGGCCCGTGCTGTGTGGACTATCCTAACTCTTTCAGTACGAAGCTTTTTATCAATCCAGCGGTAGAGATTTCACGAACAACATTTTTCATGGTTTTAAATATCAACCTACATGCTTATATTTATCTAACAACTTAATATAGGATATCTGAATGTTTATATTTATCTAACACTTAATATAGGATATCTGAATATTTAGATAATTAAATAAGAAATGATATTTCACCAATATCAAGACAATACAAGGCCTAGAAAAAAATATGACTTTATGACAGTTTACACTAATCAAATTGAGAGTGACGCACTGTGCGGCTAAACGTATATGACCGACATTGGCATGGCGCATGGTGCGTCGAAACGTACGGAAAGAGTTAAAATAAAGATTTGCTCAGCTTTCATCGCGACGGCATTGATTCCATTCCTGAGGTTTTCCAGAGGGTTTGGGTCTGTCTGCCTGGAGAATAAAAGATGTATGCCCAGTGCAGTCGCTATAGGGTGTTCTGATCAAAGAAGTATTTACTTCATCAGGTTGCATGTCCTTTGCAGAAGTTGCGCTAAACGCACCTTGTCTGTCTAGCCAGAGATCTACTTCCTCTGTTGTCTTGTTCAAGGTCTCTTTGATGTCTCGAAACCACCTTCTTCTTGGTCTGTCCATGTCTCGTCTTCCAGGAACCACGCCTTACATTATGGCTACTTCAAGCCGATTGTTTCTTTTGACGTGGCCGTTGTATTTAGCTTAATTACTTATTTATTACACATTTATCTATTATTATTATATTTGCTAAACGGAAAAACAAGGGTTAATCCGGGTCAGTTGCGTTATTCCTGTCACAACGGAAAAACAAGGGTTAATCCGGGTCAGTTGCGTTATTCCTGTCACAACGGAAAAACCTACTCATGCAAATTGTGGAATAAACCGTTCAGCTTCTATGGAATAAACAAAAATAGCAGCCACTTTTACGATCGCCTGTGAGATTCTATCCGTAACGGAGTTATGTCGGAATTCGTTCCCTGGACACTTGTAATCCCCCCCCCCCCCCTTTTCCTCCTTTTTTCCTTCTTTTTAACGAGTCGCGACTCATTCATCCGCTATGCCTTTTAGGTTAAATTAGACTAATTGCCATTTTGAAATGTATAGTTGAAACTGCATTTTCAGTCATTTGTGTCGAAAACCAAGGAATATAAATCATTCTTTCACGACAAAAGGAAATCAAATTACCCGCACATGCATCCTTCTCGAGTCCGCTTTGACCACACCATAACGGTGCAACATACACAAACAAAGCTGTAGCTATTTATATTCAGTAACGAACGGCGCGAACTGCTTAACAAATTAGCTACAAACTTTAAAGAACAGCAAAGGTTAGCGTAGACGAACTTTTAATCGCGATTTAAAGTAACTTGGCCTGAAATAAGGGAGAAATGCAGCATAAAATGTGGCAATCAATATGTCATTAACACATTGGTGGAAAAAAATAATATTCTTGACTTTTATCACAATTAATTGCTTATTTCTCTCTTCTCTCCCCACCCCAATCATTTCGCCTTTCTTCTCCTTGACTCTTTGACTCATTCTTTCCAGTTAACGAATGCGTCTTTCATTCATTTACATACTTTCGTTTCTAACACACGTTTGGAGTCATGTACCTTTTTTTCCTTCAAATTTTAGACTGTTCTAGACAAAAATCTAACCGTTCTTGAAAAATTCACCCGGATTAGTCCATTCTAACAAAACAAATGGGTTTATTTGAACATATAATTCTCGATCTAAACAATGCAGCAAGTCCAGATAGCATAATACTATGGTAGGAACGATCTTGTTCAAAAAAAAAAAGAAAAAAAATATATATGATAATTAGCAGTAATGCAACTCACAGACACAAGGCAGGGGGCACTGATTACATTGTTCAGTACTGGGAAGGGGGTAATGACATAAGAAAACAAATTATAGCGTACACTCTCACTAACACCCACATATACATCAATCCCCTCCACCACCCGTTATTAAATATGTTCCATTCTTTCCATATGTATTTCCTTCAAGCTCATTTGTACTGTATGCGCTTCAGGTAGCATTTATATATGATTAAAATATCCTGTCACCAAAATTCTTACACAAATTACTTGTTTCTTTATCAAGAAACTATACACGTAAACACTACACGCTTAGATGGTCATCATCTCCCACAAACTTCTAAAGCTGATTTCACGGGGATTCTCACATTAATTGCTGAGGAACCGATCTGAAGTGTTATTTCTTCCTACTAAAAATAGATGATTAAAGGTTCTCAAATTTGAACATAACGTCTCGATATTGTTGCTTCTTAAGCTTAAAGAATTGCAGTAATGAGTATGTAGATGAAGCAAAGGTAGATGCGTGGCTTATTATTAGAATGTGACATTTATAGTCACATCATGGCCACAGCAGGCACTGCTTACATTATAGCCACTGTTGGTTTATTATAGAATGTAGCAGTAGAGTACCCCTATAAGCACATCATGGCCATAGCAAGTGCTGCTTACATTATAATCACTATTGTTTTATTTATTATAGAATGTAGTAATAGGTAACACCTACCTTTACAATCACATCATAGCCAACTGTTTACATTACAGCCACTGTTTGTTGATTTATTATAGAATGTAGCAATAGGTAACATCTTCTCTACAATCACATCATGGTCAACTGCTTACATTATAGCCACTGCTGGTTGATTTATTATAGAATGTAGCAATAGGTAACATCTTCCCTACAATCACATCATGGTCAAATGCTTACATTATAGTCACTATTGGAGGATAAAGCAAGCTCCATGTATGCATAATATTATGTGAACCATGCACTTCATTCTACAACATGTGACACAAACAATGGGGGACCAAACACAGGACTAAAACTTCATCACACGAAAAAAAAAATGATTTAAATAAACATATATCATCTCACACATCTCTGGTAAAACTGCAGCAATTGTTTTGTGTCAAAGAGTTTAAAAAGGAGGACAAAAATAAAACCTCCTTTCTTGTACAGCAGCTTAAAAATGACTAAATTGAAATTTTCTGAAGAACTGAACAACATTAAGATAATTTTGTGAAGGTATTACGACAACATGATTACTGCCATTAGGGACTGCAATGTAGAGCTTCCGCTTCTTGTGGGAATATATTTTAAATTTGTCTTTCCTGTTATATACCCATTCTCTCTCTCTTCCCCCCCCCCAAAAAAAAAAAAGCTTCATCAACTATAGAACATGTTTTGAGCCTATGTGTTCTATACGAAAAGTGAATTCCCTACAATTTGACTACATTCCCCTCTGTGATATATAGAACAATGAAGCTATGGATAATAGCCTTGTAGTTCAGTGGACTGATAGCCTTGTAGTTCAGTGGACTGATAGCCTTGTAGTTCAGTGGACTAATAGCCTTGTAGTTCAGTGGACTAATAGCCTTGTAGTTCAGTGGACTGATAGCCTTGTAGTTCAGTGGACTGATAGCCTTCTAGTTCAGTGGACTAATAGCCTTGTAGTTCAGTGGACTAATAGCCTTGTAGTTCAGTGGACTGATAGCCTTGTAGTTCGGTGGACTAATAGCCTTCTAGTTCGGTGGACTAATAGCCTTGTAGTTCAGTGGACTGATAGCCTTGTAGTTCAGTGGAGTAATAGCCTTGTAGTTCAGTGGACTGATAGCCTTGTAGTTCAGTGGACTAATAGCCTTGTAGTTCAGTGGACTGATAGCCTTGTAGTTCAGTGGACTAATAGCCTTGTAGTTCAGTGGACTGATAGCCTTGTAGTTCAGTGGACTGATAGCCTTGTAGTTCAGTGGACTAAAAGCCTTGTAGTTCAGTGGACTGATAGCCTTGTAGTTCAGTGGACTAATAGCCTTGTAGTTCGGTGGACTAATAGCCTTGTAGTTCGGTGGACTAATAGCCTTGTAGTTCAGTGGACTAATAGCCTTGTAGTTCAGTGGACTAATAGCCTTGTAGTTCAGTGGACTAATAGCCTTGTAGTTCAGTGGACTAATAGCCTTGTAGTTCAGTGGACTGATAGCTTTGTAGTTCAGTGGACTAATAGCCTTGTAGTTCAGTGGACTGATAGCTTTGTAGTTCAGTGGACTAATAGCCTTGTAGTTCAGTGGACTAATAGCCTTGTAGTTCAGTGGACTGATAGCCTTGTAGTTCAGTGGACTGATAGCTTTGTAGTTCAGTGGACTAATAGCCTTGTAGTTCAGTGGACTGATAGCTTTGTAGTTCAGTGGACTAATAGCCTTGTAGTTCAGTGGACTGATAGCCTTGTAGTTCAGTGGACTGATAGCCTTGTAGTTCAGTGGACTGATAGCTTTGTAGTTCAGTGGACTAATAGCCTTGTAGTTCAGTGGACTGATAGCTTTGTAGTTCAGTGGACTAATAGCCTTGTAGTTCAGTGGACTGATAGCCTTGTAGTTCAGTGGACTGATAGCTTTGTAGTTCAGTGGACTAATAGCCAACAGTAGGGACAAGTTTAGAAATTTGATAATTATAAAACTATTGTGGTCTAGGAATTTGTAAAATCATTATGAGACATCATCATCTATCTTCAGACCCACGTAAACCTCAACCTTGATGTCTTTAAATCTTTGGACATTAAAGTTAAATCTCTCTTTCCTTAGTTATTTTTATTTTTTAAGATAAATTTATATAGCAATTGTATTATCTGGCCTACGTTATGTAGTCATTTTATTATCTGGACTACTTTATGTAGCAATTGTATTATCTGGACTACTTTATGTAACCATTTTATTATCTGGACTACTTTATGTAACCATTTTATTATCTCGACTACTTTATGTAGCCATTTTATTATCTTGACTACTTTATGTAGCCATTTTATTATCTCGACTACTTTATGTAGCCATTTTATTATCTTGACTACTTTATGTAGCCATTTTATTATCTCGACTACTTTAGACTTCAAACTACAACTATTTGTGTTTTTTATTTTGGTTTGTGTTCATTAGTTTGAACATTGGTGCTATCAGCACGAAACCTAATCACATTTGATCTAATCTATTAAAATAGAATTATTTCATACATTCATTTTTAGAGGTTTAGTACCCTCTGTTGGATTGCTATAGAAGTTAAGATGAAGCAATAAATCCTTTAGATGTTAGTTCTAGGAATGTCTAAAAATATCAAATTAAAAAAAAAAACAAAAAAAAACAAGAAACCTCCTCCTACAACACCTCTCCCCCAACAACAACAACAACAAAATGGTTTTCTTCTGTTAGCAGTTGTTGAATAAACAAGCAGAAAATAAGATACAAGTCAAATATTCTAGTGGGGACCAAAAAAAAGAAAAGAAACAAACTCTGCAAAGTTAATTCTAGCTTGATGTAAAGCTTGTCCATTCAACTTCTAAGAGGTTAAGGCAAAGAAATGCAAATGAATGCATACAAATGTGAAGCTAAAAGTGAGGAAGAATTGAAAAAAAAAGAAAAAGAATTTTTTTCAATTCTCCATTCAACTTCTGCAACATTTATTACCAGAGTTCTATATATATATCTCATATCTGGGAGTTCCATCTATATATTTATGTCTTGGATTAGTTTACTAATTGCCATATTCAACCACACTCAAACCCCAGTAGGAACAATGGGTCCGATTCTCTTTCAGCCTACGACTAAGGGCTTAGGAGATCATTTGTGTTTCAAATGGGGGGGGGGGGGGGGTTGAAGGGAGAAAGTCTAGCTATTTTCTAAGTGAAGAGTTAAATGTTAGCAGTTATATCTGAAAGAAGTTATAAGGGTTCAGTTATTTTCCTAAGTGTAAACATGTTTTTTTTATATAAAGTGAAATAACAATTTATAAACAAATATTTTCCAAATATAGAAATACTGGAAAGTATGTTAAAATTATGTTATCACTTACATGAAAGATATCATGTATTCAAAATGAAGAAACATTTAACTGAAAAAAACATTTTCAAGATTTCAACTTGTCCATTGCAGTACTTTTGCAGAGACTGAGCCAGTCTGATCATACTTTTCCTAAATATGATAAACAGTTCAGCGGTAGTTTAAGGGTTAACATAATTTTAACACATCCTGTATAAGGGTTAACAATTGCAGTTCTCTTGGTGAGACAAAAGGTTTAAGAGTAATAAATTATCATTCATAGAAAAACATCTTTCCTTTTAATCAGTTGTTGTTTTAAAGACCTGTACTGTTGCACAAATACCACAAAAAAAAATTGTCAACATGAACATTAATAATTGCCATAATACTACGTAAACAACAAACAAGCATTAATTGTTATTATTAATTTAAACGATATTCACATCAAAATTATTGTTATCATTAACAGTAATGAACATCAGATACTGACAACCATGAAGCATGATAAGGAAAAGGTAATCGTATATGAGTACCACAGGCAAACAAAAACCAAAAAAATGTCTCATTATTTTCATGTATTGAGCTTTAAAAACTCAATGGCAAAATCCCAGCCATTGTGTTCATCAATACTACAAGGTACTTCAATATATCTTCTTTATCTTCTCAGTGCCGGATTAAGCTAGTCTCGTATATGGAGCATATGTTACAAAGGAGCTCCACATTTTAATAATGAAAAAAAATATCACATACATATTAAAACAGTTTACTTATTGCCTGAGTAGTAGTTTTTAGTTTACTGAGTGGCACTTTCTATTTTCACCTTTGAGCAGCAGTCTAGATTCCAGCTGTATATACCTCTTTGTATTAACGTAACATACATGTTTTTACAAGACAACGTGCATATACGTTACCCCATACTCAATAATTACTATAATAAATAATGTATTTGTTATAAATTCAAGATGTAAACACATTGCTACAATTCCTGTGTTCTGTTACATGAGGACCATTCCATTTTACACTCAAAGTGTCCATTAGCACTGCATCTCTTTCCGGATTTCCTATTTTTCATAAAAGTTAACAGTAGTAAATGCTACAGCAATAAAATAATGACAGGTTTACTGATCCAGAACTGATATATTGAGAGCCTTGGAACTGATATATTGAGTGCATTGAAACTGATGAGTGCATTCAATGAAATCCTTGAAGGTGTGTGCATCTGCATGTGGTTGGGAGAATTGTCAGTAGTTGATATTACTTATTGCAACTAGCAAAATCCGGCACCGCATATTTGTTTATTCACATAGTAAATCTAAATCATACAAACTGAACATAGGGGAGTGGAGGGGGAGGAAGGGGAGGGCTGTAAACATCGAAGAAGATCATAATCGTGGATAATGTAAAAAAAAAAATTAATAAATAATATTAAATAAAAGGACTGAATTTATCAAGCCAATTATTAGTTTTCAAACAGATAGCACTTAATTAAAAAATAAATAAATAAATGAATAAGAAATCTAGAAAACAAAGAGGTTTATTATATAAATGAAGCAGAGAGAAAGAGGGGTGAAAAAAAAAAAACGCTTAGTCCAACATAAAAGACAACAATGAAGACGTAACCAAATTCAATAAAAACACAAAAAAAGTACAGTTAAAAATTAATTGTACACAGCTTATCCTATTAGATGCATGCTGTAAATGGCCTATGAAAGATTCTTTTCTTTGAAAAAATATTTTAGGAAATAAAAATTTGTTTGTATTCATGTCAATGTTTGTTAAAGGGCAGATATTTGTCTATAATTGATTCAGATCCTATTCATTCTTTGTTAAAAAAAGAACATATATATGTTTAAATCATTATCAGATGGCAAACACACCACTCTTGAAGTATCATAGCATGTTTCTACACTCCTCTTGAAGTATCATAGCATGTTTCTACACCCCTCTTGAAGTATCATAGCATGTTTCTACGCCCCTCTTGAAGTATCATAGCATGTTTCTAAACCCCTCTTGAAGTATCATAACATGTTTCTACGCCCCTCTTGAAGTATCATAGCATGTTTCTACACCCCTCTTGAAGTATCATAACATGTTTCTACACCCCCTCTTGAAGTATCATAGCATGTTTCTACACCCCTCTTGAAGTATCATAACATGTTTCTACACCCCTCTTGAAGTATCATAGCATGTTTCTACACTCCTCTTGAAGTATCATAGCATGTTTCTACACTCCTCTTGAAGTATCATAGCATGTTACTACACCCCTTTTGAAGTATCATAGCATGTTTCTACACTCCTCTTGAAGTATCATAGCATGTTACTACACCCCTTTTGAAGTATCATAGCATGTTTCTACACTCCTCTTGAAGTATCATAGCATGTTACTACACCCCTTTTGAAGTATCATAGCATGTTTCTACACTCCTCTTGAAGTATCATAGCATGTTTGTAACTATTTATCTATTGTCCTTTAGAGCCAAAGACACTAGGAGGACAGAAATTCTACTCTCTTTGTGTCTGATGATCTTTGTTATCAAGCATCAGACCTTGCACAGGACCCACATTGTTTCTCTCGCTACACATCCTTGCTCTGGGCGAGTTGTTTAATTTCCGCGAGGGAGCTAATGCCTACTGTTGTTGCCTCTCATCTCAATGTTCTTTTTAGTGTTCCCCTAGGTCTGCCACTTTTTCTCTTACCTCTTGGTTCTCATTTGAGATTCTGCCTTGAGATTCTCATCTTGTCTCTTCCCATCATTGGCCAACAAATGACCACCTTCTTCTCTAGATATAGTAGAATATTTGGTTAAAGAAAAATAGATAAGTTATTTCAATGGTAAAAAAAATGATATAAAAATAAAAGAACTCAATACCCATTGTGACATGTATCCCATATCTCTATCTATCTATCTATCTATTGTCCTTTAGAGCCGAAGACGGCACATAGGGCAGAACCACAATCTCAAAAACAGAAACCTTGCATGCCAAAATGGCACATATTGCAGAGATCACTGCTTCTAAAATTTATGGTCTGTTTCCATAACAATGCTTTTTACAATGACAGCTTGTCAAGCCATCGATCAACCTCCTCAGTCGCCTCTTACGACATGCATGGAAGGTCACAGTGTTTGGGGTTTATTGTAAAGTACACTGCTTAGGTTTTCAGTTTTTAACTCCCTTCCCTATTTGAGAAAGATCCATGACCCTAATTTGGATTTCTTCTTCTCTGTGTTCACCCGATGATAAAGAAATGTGCAAACATCTTCATCATCAGCTCCTAAAAGGATGGTAAGTGAGTGTAGATGCGTTGTGCTGTGGTTTGCAGTAGAACTGTGATATTTGCACCTTTTACCCCAATACATCCAATATCAGCATAGCATTTTTGGTGTAGTCTTCCCTCTCAATCCTTCTTGCTTCTACATGCGATCAAATAGCCATCAACCTGCTCTGTAAATTACTGGTTTAAATCTATTAGTCATCTGCTCTATAAATTCTCTTAATGTGACAACTAAGCTGTTTTATGTGTTGTCAGTAAATGTCAATGTTAAAAGTTTCAGTACATTTAGATAGAGTAGGCTTTAGCATTTTTAGAGGAAATGTTAGATAAGTGATGTCTCATGTTCTTGTTGTCTTTGCATAATGAAAAACTAGTTGAAGTAAGTAACTTGTTGTCTATGTATGATGAAAAACTAGTTGAAGTAAATAACTTGTTGTCTATGTATGATGAAAAACTAGTTGAAGTAAGTAACTTGTTGTCTATGCATGATGAAAAACTAGTTGAAGTAAGTAACTTGTTGTTTATGCATCATGAAAAACTAGTTGAAGTAAGTAATTTGCTGTCTATGAATGATGAAAAACTAGTTGAAGTAAGTAATTTGCTGTCTATGAATGATGAAAAACTAGTTGAAGTAAGTAATTTGCTGTCTATGAATGATGAAAAACTAGTTGAAGTAAGTAATTTGCTGTCTATGCATGATGAAAAACTAGTTGAAGAAAGTAATTTGCTGTCTATGAATGATGAAAAACTAGTTGAAGTAAGTAAATTGCTGTCTATGCATGATGAAAAACTAGTTGAAGTAAGTAATTTGCTGCCTATGCATGATGAAAAACTAGTTGAAGTATGTAACTTGTTGTTTATGCATGATGAAAAACTAGTTGAAGTAAGTAACTTGTTGTTTATGCATGATGAAAAATTAGTTGAAGTGTATAACTTATTGTTTATGCATCATGAAAAATTAGTTGAAGTGTGTAAATTGTTGTTTATGCATGATGAAAAACTAGTTGAAGTGTGTAAATTGTTGTTTATGCATGATGAAAAACTAGTTGAAGTGTATAACTTGTTGTTTATGCATGATGAAAAACTAGTTGAAGTGTATAACTTGTTGTTTATGCATGATGAAAAACTAGTTGAAGTGTGTAAATTGTTGTTTATGCATCATGAAAAACTAGTTGAAGTGTGTAAATTGTTGTTTATGCATGATGAAAAACTAGTTGAAGTGTGTAAATTGGTGTTTATGCATGATGAAAAACTAGTTGAAGTGTGTAAATTGTTGTTTATGCATGATAAAAAACTAGTTGAAGTGTGTAATTGTTGTTTATGCATCATGAAAAACTAGTTGAAGTGTGTAAATTGTTGTTTATGCATGATGAAAAACTAGTTGAAGTGTGTAAATTGTTGTTTATGCAGGATGAAAAACTAGTTGAAGTGTGTAAATTGTTGTTTATGCATGATGAAAAACTAGTTGAAGTGTGTACATTGTTGTTTATGCATGATGAAAAACTAGTTGAAGTGTGTAAATTGTTGTTTATGCATGATGAAAAACTAGTTGAAGTGTGTAAATTGTTGTTTATGCATGATGAAAAACTATTGAAGTGTGTAAATTGTTGTTTATGCATCATGAAAAACTAGTTGAAGTCTGTAAATTGTTGTTTATGCATGATGAAAAACTAGTTGAAGTGTGTAAATTGTTGTTTATGCATGATGAAAAACTAGTTGAAGTGTGTAAATTGTTGTTTATGCATGATGAAAAACTAGTTGAAGTGTGTAAATTGTTGTTTATGCATGATGAAAAACTAGTTGAAGTGTGTAAATTGTTGTTTATGCATGTTGAAAAACTAGTTGAAGTGTGTAAATTGTTGTTTATGCATGATGAAAAACTAGTTGAAGTGTGTAACTTGTTGTTTATGCATGATGAAAAATTAGTTGAAGTGTGTAAATTGTTGTTTATGCATCATGAAAAACTAGTTGAAGTGTGTAACTTGTTGTTTATGCATGATCAATGACTAGTTGATGTAGCTTGTTGTCTATGTCAACTAGCTTTTGATCATACATAGACAACAAGCTACTTTAATGTAACTATGTGTCTATGCATGATGTCCCATTTGTCTAGGTGCAATTATTGGCTGGTTGAAATATGTCTGTTGTTGTCTGTGTGCCATAGACTGGTTGAAATAAATATGTCTATTTTTGTCTGTGTCAGATTGGTTGAAATGTGTCTCTTGTCATCTACTTTTCATAGACTGGTTGAAATGTGTCTCTTGTCATCTATTTTTCATAGACTGGTTGAAATGTGTCTCTTGTCATCTATTTTTCATAAACTGGTTGAAATGTGTTGCTTGTCATCTACTTTTCATAGACTGGTTTAAATGTGTCTCTTGTTGTCATCTACTTTTCATAGACTGGTTGAAATGTGTCTCTTGCTGTCATCTACTTTTCATAGACTTGATGAATTGAATCTTCAACCTTTTTTTTTATGTCTGTCCTTTTGAAAAATTGTAACAGATAGCTCTTATCTATTTCTTGTTATTACTGTTTATTTTAAATATTTTCTTCTTGTTTTTGTTATTTATTATCATTATTTTATTCAATGAGCTTAAATATTGTATTTACCAATACTCAAGCTACAACAATATATCTTTTATCTTCTCAGTGCCATAATAAGCTAGTATTGGTTAAGGAGCATATGTTACTAAGGTGCTCCAAATAGAAAAAAAATAATACCCGTACATACAGTTTACTTATTCAGTCACCTATTATGTTATCTTTATACTACTACTCATTCATCTATAATGTTATTATCTTCTTATTCCTCCATGTTTTAATTTTCTTGCTGCTCTTGCTACTATTATTCCGTCTATGATTTGTATCTCACACTCCTTAACTTCAGCTTTGCCCTCCAGCATTGTCTTTCTCATTGTTTGCTCTTGAAGATTGTATTGTAAATTGTGATAGCGTTTATTATTATAAAGTATATATAGCAGTCCTGTTGTATCAGCTTTTTGCATGGTCAACACACAAATAATAACCTTGTCCCAATCTTTAAAAAAACTAATGCTAGCCTTGTCACAATCTTTTTAAAAACACAATGCTAGCCTTGTCATAATCTTTAAAAAAACTAATGCTAGCCTTGTCACAATCTTTAAAAAAACTAATGCTAGCCTTGTCATAATCTTTAAAAAAAACTAATGCTAGCCTTGTCACAATCTTTTTAAATGATGTCCTAACATCAAGCGCTATACATTTAAATACTATGACGATCATCATTTTCAGGAGGACGTGAACTTCCGGGCAATATGGTGGATAGGCGGTAGGAACCATTGAAGGCTATGTCTTAAATGTGTTCCTTGTTGCAGTTTCCTCATATTCCAAGTCCGACTTGTTGCAGGAGCTACTGAGTTAAGTGGTCTGTGCACACTGTGAGCTGTGTGTTTCATCCGTTTTGATCATGTTCCGATATTCCAATTGTTTACGATGAATGCTGATATCGTATGACAGGGAACAGTTAGCCGTGTTCACTTTCTATGCGGTTTCGCCTTATGTCTTTTGGCGTGTGCTGAGACTGCTATGATGGGGACTACAGTTACCTTTTTTTGTTTGGGAGATGAGTTAGTAATTCGGATGATTCCACTGGCACGCGCGGTTGAGCAATTATGGATTTTAATTCGTTTGCAGTGATACCGGGGCCTTCCATAACCAAATAACCGAATAACCAAATCTTTTTAAAACCATAATGCTAGCCTTGTCACAATCTTTAAAAAAACGAATGCTAGTCTTGTCACAATCTTTTAAAAACCATAATGCTAGCCTTGTCACAATCTTTAAAAAAACTAATGCTAGCCTTGTCACAATCTTTATAAAAACTAATGTTAGACTTTTCACAATCTTTGTAAACATAATGCTAGCCTTATTACAATTTTGTTTGTAGTCACCTTTAGCAACATGCTCTAAGGATGATGAAGTTATGTCAATTCTTACTTGGGATTAACAATAGCAATCTTCAGTGAAAAAGGAGCCAATGCTTTCAGTGTAATTATCACAAAGTGTTTTTTTTTTTTTATCATTTGTTATGCCTTGCGGTGTGCACACTTGCTTTATCATGTCATTAGTGATATCAAAGTCTTTCAAATCTCTCTCAGTCTCTTGCGACAAACTGTCACAGGTTTTAGAAGTTACTGTATTATGATTATTATTTGTACTTATAATTTAAAAAAAAAGGTCTCTTTAGAATGAACTTCCATGTATTTCACACAAGTCTTTTTTTTATTTCAGAAATTGAAGTCTGTCATCTACTGATGATAATTCGTTTTACTCATTGATGAACCACATTTCTACCAATGCCATTTGGGAGCCTAAAAATGTAGTGCAGCATTTAAAACTTGCTAATTATGTCTTATGGTAAAGAAGAAATACTTTATAAGACTTACATATGGAACATGTACAATTAGGTATTGTGGCAGAAAGAGTAAAAACAGAACTTTATGGAGTGTGAAAGGTAGTCTAATAAAAATTAACCTTTGACCTTTCTGGGGCACAACTAATGTTCTTGCAAATAGCCAGCTTCATACACTGTGCCACCATCTCAACATTAAGAATAAGAAAATGGTTTACCAAATTAACAAAACTATATATTGGAAAGTAGTTTACGTTATACAAAAAGAAAAGCACTTAGCAGATGAAAATAACTAATATAATTAAGTACTTTGCAAAAAAAAAAAAAAAAAATCTTCACATGAGAAAGCGTTTTCAAAATCCAGAGGGGGGAAAAAATCCTACATATAAGATAGAATAGTTGTACACTAAAGTCATGATGTCTTATCACTGGTATGGATTTTTATAACAATCATGTATTAAGACTTCTTTATGATTAACATGGAAATGCTTTCACTCCCAATTCCATTGATATCTAACATACATTTCCCATTATACTTCCTATTGCTTTAGAGAAGGGTTTGACTTGTCCTTAACATCTCAACTTTACAAAGTTGGCATTCAGTGAAAGAACAAAAGGCCATGTCTCATTTTCTGGATGGAAAAACCATTTGCCATTTCACAATTTTAACTAGTTCTGGTCATTAACATTTAGATAATTGACATTCAGGTAAATAACATTTTGATAATTAATATTTGTGTAATTAATATTTAGATAATTAATAAATAGGTAATTATTTTGATAATTAATATTTAGGTAATTAATATTTAGGTAATTGTTTAGGTAAATATTTAGGTAATAAATATGAAGGTAATTATTTGCTTAACTAAAGTTGGACACTGCAATTAAGCTGTGGAGTGGTTGTGAGTCAGGTGGTGAGTCAACTAGTCTAATGAGAACAAGGGGTCAGATTTTTAAAATATGATGTTACCTTCTATAAAACTATCTTTCTGTCTCAGTGGCATTTTCCCATTGCATTGCTGGGGACTACCAGATGGACTTATATGACTGGAGAAAAAGGGTCACTTGTCCAGTGCAGTTGCAGTGAGGTGTTCTGGTCTAAGTTTTTATTTAACCCCCGATAGTAAAATTGTTTGACCTTAGTCGGACTCAAACCCACATTCGCCTGACTTGGAGCCCAACAAGGTATCATTTCACTCACCCACATTCCTGGTGTTTTTTTTAAATATTTATTCTAGAAATCGACATCATTATCGTGTTCCATGGCACAATGTCTGTCAACAAATTCAACAAAGATGTGTTTCATCAGTACTGTTGCAGGCATTTTTCCAAGCTTAGAATTGAGTCTGACATAATATTTTCTTCTGTACGTTCCACATAATTTAACAAAGAAAAAATTAAAATAATTAGAAAAAAAAAATTACTGATAAATAAAAATGCTGATTTTTAACAGTTATCATGAAATAAATGAAAGTGGGGGAAAAGAAACTGAATTAGATAGTATTGC
Source organism: Megaustenia siamemsis (assembly GCA_032433765.1). NCBI lineage: Eukaryota > Metazoa > Mollusca > Gastropoda > Stylommatophora > Ariophantidae > Megaustenia > Megaustenia siamemsis. The sequence continues at coordinate 40,871,150 of JAVIAB010000160.1, read as the reverse complement.
TGCTGGATGTAGTGGTCACAAAATTTGTGAAGAATAGTTTCAAGGAATCACATAAAATAATAATAAATATGTTTCTGCTTATAACTTCGTATCCACCCAGGTGCCTCTATATAATCTTAGGAGTAATGATTCACATTAACAGACATATGTGATCTCATATACATTTGCAAATATGTGTCCCTGTTCTAGTTTATTAATTTAGCAGTTTTTATTTTCTTCAATTATATCCTGCTCTGAACATTTATTTTGGGGTGCTGCATCTATTTTTATAAACTATTGCCGCTGTTATCACAGGGTATTTTTTTTTATCTTTCCTGTTTTCAAAACTTTTAAAAAATTGTATAAAACAAATATGGACTACTATATATGAAATCATGTGAAGTATGTTTTAAAAAAAAATAATAAATAAAATAAAATATTACACAGCTTGGCATGAACACTTTTCAGTACCTTTTTTAAAATTTAATTCTCTGGAAAGAAAGAAAAACGTTAAATGCGACACTAGTAATTTTTGTTCCTCCTTTTTTTTACTCTAAATAACTTACTTTTGTTAGAAATGTAACCACCTGCATTGCAGATACTTGCATTAATCTAAGATATAAGGCTAAAGATTAGCCTTATCAATTGGAAATTACCGATATCTCATTAATGTCATTATGTTCTGCAAGCTTAAGAAACACACCGTAAATGGTTGATAATAGAAAAGTGACAATAAAAATTGTTTATAAATATATATTGCTGCTTCTAAGATCCTATTCATGTCAATTAAGTGCGTAAACAGCTCGGGTAATTGATTACACTTTTAATTGGGTACCAAAATTGATAGCATCATTGCTCACTCATCTGTTGACTGGACACAGTGATGATTGACATGAAGAATTTAATTCTTGGTCCAAGGTTGTTTTATTTTCCACATTGTTTCATGCCCAGTTTCCCTATTATTAATGCATGTATTCATGAACCTCCTGTTTCGGATCAATATTTCTCATTATATTATAGCTCTGCAATTATTTGTTAAAAAAGCGGACTAGAAATTAAACATATAATTTTAAAAAATACTCTAAAATTTAAATATCAAAATAATTCCTGAAATTTAAATACCAAAATAATTCCTGACCTATCTTGTGGTAACTATTAAAGTAATGTAGAAAAGAAAATAATTCCTGACCTATCTTGTGGTAAATATTAAAGTAATGTAGAAAAGAAAATAATTCCTGACCTATTTTGTGGTAAATATTAAAGTAATGTAGAAGAGTTACAAGGGACTAGGTGTTCAGTACCACCTGTGAGCATAAAATGAATGTTCCTATATATCACCTGTGAGCATAGAATGAATGGATCTATATCACCTGTGAGCATAGAATGAATGGATCTATATCACCTGTGATAAGACAGCATAGATGCTTATCACCTTTGAGCAGTTACAACACACAACAGAGCAGCACCTAACAGTAGAAGAGAATTGAAAGTGAAGACTTGGCAACTGTTGTTGGCGTTTATAACTCCACTTGTTTTCCTGCTACCACTGCCATGTGTCTCAATGATTTCACTGGAGGGGATGCTTTTGCCACGGCTGTTGTCGTAGATACCTTTCTGGTCTTGGGACTCATGGGACTGTGCTGGGTAGATGGGAGCTTTGCGGCTGACGGAACACATTTCTGGAAACATATGAAAGATATGTTAGACATTTAGATATGAATTTGTTCATATTAATGCATACATAGTGCCAAATAGCTAATTGGATAAAACAAGATAACAGAGTTTTTCTATTCATTGAGGTGGGGGGGGAGGGTGCGGGCCTTTGTGGAATATTGAATATAAAATTTGCTTCCTTCTGCAAATATCTATGAAGTGGTTCTTGCTGTTAATGTCTATAGTTCTTCCTTCTTCATATATCATAGAATTCCTCCTTCTACAAACATATACAGAGTTCCTCCTTCTACAAATATCTATAGAGTTCCTCCTTCTACAATATCTAAATAATTCCTCCTTCTACAAATATCTAAATAATTCCTCCTTCTACAAATATCTATAGAGTTCCTCCTTCTACAAATATCTAAAAAAAATTCCTCCTTCTACAAATATCTAAAAAATTCCTCCTTCTACAAATATCTAAATATAGCACTTTATTGTGTTAATACCAACATTACCCTTTATAAGCTCGCCGATAGCAGTCAAGTATATTTGAATAATACCATTTATTTTACAATTTGTGTGACGCATTAGTTAACCGCATTTCTGATGACGTTTTTCTTCCGAGAGTAGAAATTCACTGCACTGCGACTTTAGAAACACCCTGTAGTTCTTCCTTCTACAAATATCTATTGAGTTCCTCCTTCTACAAATATCTAAATAATTCCTCCTTCTGAAAATATCTATAGAGTTCCTCCTTCTACAAAAATCTAAATAATTCCTCCTTCTACAAATATCTATAGAGTTCCTCCTTCTACAAATACCTAAATAATTCCTCCTTCTACAAATATCTATAGAGTTCCTCCTTCTACAAATATCTATAGAGTTCCTCCTTCTACAAATACCTAAATAATTCCTCCTTCTACAAATATCTATAGAGTTCCTCCTTCTACAAATATCTATAGAGTTCCTCCTTCTACAAATATCTAAATAATTCCTCCTTCTACAAATATCTAAATAATTCCTCCTTCTACAAATGTCTATAGAATTCCTCCTTCTGCAAATATCTAAATAATTCCTCCTTCTGCAAATATTTATAGAGTTTCTCCTTATACAAATATCTAAATAATTCCTCCTTCTGCAAATATCTATAGATTTTACCCTTCTACAAATATCTAAATAGCTTTTCCTTCTACAAATATCTACAGAATTCCTCCTTCGATCGATTTAGCACCCCCACCCCAACTTTAAAGCCAGTAAACACGTAACAAGAGGTGTGTACAAGAAAAGAGGATACAGTTGCCAAGAAAAGAGGATACAGTTGACAAGAAAAGATGATACAGTTGACAAGAAAAGAGGATACAGTTGACAAGAAAAGAGGATACAGTTGACAAGAAAAGAGGATACAGTTGACAAGAAAAGAGGAAACAGTTGACAAGAAAAGAGGATACAGTTGACAAGAAAAGAGGATACAGTTGACAAGAAAAGAGGATACAGTTGACAAGAAAAGAGGATACAGTTGATGATGTGACGACCAGCAATGGCTACCTTGACCCCTTGTTCATGCTGGAGATGCCAAAGTTTGTCTGTCTAGCAAGTAAGACAATACTACGGCTTCTATATCAGGTGATTCTGGCGATGATCGTGTCTGTTGTGTCGCCGTTTGTTTCTAGAGAGCCCTCCAGTCTCTCTCGCCACCCCCCACCCCCACCCATTCCCTTTTATGTCTTTGGCGTGTGCTATGACTGCTATGATGGGGACTGCAGTTGCATTTCTTTGTTTAGATCCTTCATTGAGATGAAATGATGTTAATTCGGATGATTCCACTGGCACAGGCGGTTGAGCAATTATGGATTTTAATTCGTTTGCAGTGATGTCGGGGCCTTCGATAACTATAACAAACTTATTTTGTCACTTACTTGCATCATTGGAGTTATATTAGTGAGTAGAATCATGCTAAGGGATCCGAATATTGTAACCTACTTGTAGCATTGAAGTTATATTAATGAGTAGAATCATGCTAAGGGAGCTGAATATTGTAACCTACTTGTAGCATTGAAGTTATATTAGTGAGTAGAATCATGCTAAGGGATCCGAATATTGTAACCTACTTGTAGCATTGAAGTTATATTAATGAGTAGAATCATGCTAAGGGAGCTGAATATTGTAACCTACTTGTAGCATTGAAGTTATATTAGTGAGTAGAATCATGCTAAGGGATCCGAATATTGTAACCTACTTGTAGCATTGAAGTTATATTAATGAGTAGAATCATGCTAAGGGAGCTGAATATTGTAACCTACTTGTAGCATTGAAGTTATATTAGTGAGTAGAATCATGCTAAGGGAGCTGAATATTGTAACCTACTTGTAGCATTGAAGTTATATTAATGAGTAGAATCATGCTAAGGGAGCTGAATATTGTAACCTACTTGTAGCATTGAAGTTATATTAGTGAGTAGAATCATGCTAAGGGAGCTGAATATTGTAACCTACTTGTAGCATTGAAGTTATATTAGTGAGTAGAATCATGCTAAGGGAACCGAATATTGTAACCTACTTGTAGCATTGAAGTTATATTAGTGAGTGGAATCGTGCAAAGGGAACCGAATATTGTAACCTACTTGTAGCATTGAAGTTATATTAGTGAGTAGAATCATGCTAAGGGAACCGAATATTGTAACCTACTTGTAGCATTGAAGTTGTAATAGCGGACATTTATTTATAGCTATCATCATCATCATCAAGTACCATGTCTTCGGCTATACCTATTAGACTTAATCCTGTGGTTCAGTAGTCTAGACGTCGGCATCAGTACAGGAAGGACCCAGGTTCAAAGCCCATCAGAAGCGGTTGTGATTTTTTTCAAAAATAGGAAAATTAATCTGTGGTTTCTTTATAACGTTACCTCCCCTGATCCCTTGGGTAGTGAGATACAATGACTAGCCCGCTCGGATAACAGCAATAAACAGGCGGCCCCGTATACACTCGCGCACGCTAAAGATCCATTGATAGTTAAAATTTAAAAAAAGTAAAACAATTGTCAGCAAAACCGTGCTACGGAGTTCGTGCATGTGGGTCAGGATTCCCCTCGGAAGTTCTCGAGATTCTCAAAGAAGATATCGGAGCACCTAGGGATTGGTCCGGTGTGTAATGATGAACGCTACAACAAACAAACCTATTAGACCAATGTAGACTTAACGCGTTTGACACAATCAATACCAGCCCACACGTCCACGTCTATATTCTGTCAGCCACTACTCCTGTTTGGTACTACCCAAACTCCCAATTGTAATATTATTCATTTACTGATTCGCCCTTCCTCCTTTATTATTGTGTTTAGCTAACCACTCAAATAAGATGACAGTCGAGAAAGAAAACCTAGCGTGTATGTCGACGACAAGAGGACACTACTTTCAGCGCTAGGTAAATAAGACATTTTCGACTACTCACTGCTGGGCGACTTTAGGATAAAGTCAACGGGCCGACCAAGGACATTGAGTCTCTCATTCCCACAGTTGGGATCTGCTTCCAATTCGTAGCCTTTGGCTGTTACTCTATAAACCTGCAGATGAGAGGAAGAAGACAAATATTATTTTAAAGAGTGATTGATCACATCAGTTCTTCGTTAATGATCATAAATGTTAACTGTGTCCATGAAAGTTAAACTCTAAAAGTAATAATTTTGTTTGTGTTTTTTTTTTCTTTAGTCAAATGTATCCCTCGGTGAATCTGGTGTAAATACGGGAAGGAAAAGAAATTGATATCTCTTCTGCTTTGAAAGAAGCAGATACTTCTTTCCTTCCTCATTTTCCATTCAGCGTCGTGTAGAGATATAATTTGTGGTCTTTTGATCTTCTATTGGCCTCTCCTGCTGTTTTGTTTCATAGTGTTTCTAATGCACCATCAATCCATCTTTTTCGTGGTCGGTCCTTGGGTCTGGTGATCTCGTAGCATTAATTAAAGGCTCATTGTTTTCCTTTACCTTTCATCCTGATCAGGTTCATCATCATCATCAAGTACCGGGCCGGCTGGCGTAGATGATCATGTCTCTCCATAACTTTCGATCACGACAGTTATTTATCATTTCTGTTGTTGACCTTCTGCCAAGCCATTCTCTTAAGCTGTCTGGTATCTTTTCTCTTTGCTTCTCTCTATCTCTTCGTCCCTCAATTTTCCCAATTGTTACAATATATTCCAGTTGTTCCCTTCTCATTACATGGCCAAAAAAGGATGCTTGTTTCTTCCTAATATTCTGATCAAGTTACCAAACAATTTTGTCGAATTCAGCGCCATTGTGCCATTGACGCAGCTGACCTGAATTCACTGGCTCTTGTTTCTCATCGCTGCGGATCACATGACCTGTGTCCAGCTATATCATCTCTATGTATTTGTTTTCAGCGTTCGTTAATTTGCGTCTTGTACCTTAAGGTTCATTCAATTTCATTGAGTTTACGGACCCCGATAGACCACATCAAACTAATTACAAATATGTTTTAATTGCTTCCTTGCCTACTCCAACTAGCACGGTGTTGATCATGCACTTTGTGTGTGTTTTCTGCTTTGATGAAAATAAGTACGTGGATGTACACGTAATCCCTTGCTTGTAACGAGCTCTTTGTTTGCTTGCTTGCGTTCGCCTGATGACTAAAGGAGTACACCTCTTCATCATCCGCCCTTAAAAGGACGTTAAGTGGGCGTGTATGCGTGTTGTTGTGGTTTGCAGTATATCTTTGTTTGCTGACTGTGGTTATCTGTGTCTGGAAACTCCGTTTCGTGTGGTGTTATGGTTCTTACATCATAATTTTAGATACAATTTCAGGCTATCTTTGATAAAATTGAAAGCCCAAGTGGTCTAGTAGTTGGTGAACTGATCAACCGAGGACAACTGGTCGGGTTTGATTTAAGGTAAACTCATGAGTAAATGTCCCCCCCCCCCCCACACTGGGCGTATGGAGAGTTTGGTGTTAGTAGTACTAATGGCGCATTTTTTTGTGGTGTGGTCGGTATTACGCCAAGCCGCCTTTCATTACCATAAAGTATCTGGTACCCGCTTTTAGTGGATGGGTGAGTCCCTGTGTTTTATTGGTCCAATAACAATCAGCCACTATGGGAATTGAAGTTGGTTCCTTCTGATCATAAAGCGAGCGCACTAACAACTCAGCCACCGAAGTTTCCCTTAATTGACTAGACCGGAGCATTGTCTCCAGACATCGAACTAAAACTTTTAACTTTCATTTACCTTGTTGTGCACACGTGGGCAAGGTGACACAAAATATGTCAATCATGGTTGTCCCATACTTCACCAGCTAACATTGGGCCAAAGACTCAACACTGAAATCAAAGTTCTATGGAACGACTGCATAAAACTGCTATATTCATCATCAAGTACCGTGCAGCTGGCGTAGGTGATCATGTCTCTCCATAACTTTAGATCTCGACAGTTATTTATCATGTCCGTTGTTAACCTTCTGCATAGCCATTCACTTAAGCTGTCTGGAATCGTTTCTCATTGCTTCCCTCTATCTCTTCGTCTCTTGATTTTTCCAGTTGTTACAATATATTCCAGCTGTTTCCTTCTCATTACATAGCCAAAAAATTATTGTTTCTTCCTAATATTAGAAATTAGCTCTCTTTTTGCTTTGGCTTCTTTCAGAACATTTTCATTACTCTTCTTAGCTGTCCATGGTATTCTCAATATTCTTCAGTAAAACCACATTTCTACAGCCAACAGTATTTTCTTGTCTGTTTTCCTATTATCAGCGATTCACATCCATATGTTAAGACTGACTCTACATAATATTTAATAACTCTTTTTCTTGTTCCTATTGACAAAAATGGATTGCACAGTATCTTCCTAAATTTTTTTGGAAAGCTGTTTTTGCCTGATCCATTCTGCATCTCACCTCTGTTGTACATCTACCATCTGAGATTAACAATGTTCCTATATATTTAAATTCATTTACCGATTTTAATATCGTTCCACTTGCCTTTTTGTGTACTGAGGTGATGACTTTTTCTTTGTTGTTATCATTACTTCTGTCTTTATGTTATTTGTGGCTGAGTCATTTATTTGTGCTTTTTTCACTATAATATTTAATATTTCTGGTAAAACTGCTATATTATTGTTATATAGCTGTAACGTGCTAGGAAAAATCAAGACAGGTAAGGTAAACTATTTTCGAGTGTGCTGCCTATTAAATGTAACTATTTTGTGCCGAACATGCAATGTAAGCCTTAGGTTAGGTAAGCTATTTTCGAGTGTTTTATGTATTAAGTGGTAGTTATTTTGTGCCAAACATAAGGTTAGGTTAATTAAACTATTTTCGAAAGTTTTGTGTGTTAAGTTTAGTTATTTTGTGCCGAACATAAGGTTAGGTTAGTTAAACTATTTTCGAGTGTTTTATGTATTAAGTGGTAGTTATTTTGTGCCGAACATAAGGTTAGGTTAATTAAACTATTTTCGAAAGTTTTGTGTGTTAAGTTTAGTTATTTTGTGCCGAAAATAAGGTTAGGTTAGGTAAACTATTATCGAGTGTTTTATGTATTAAGTGGTAGTTATTTTGTGTCGAACATAAGGTTAGGTTAGTTAAACTATTTTCGAAAGTTTTGTGTGTAAGTTTAGTTATTTTGTGCCGAACATAACGGTGTAAGCCTTAGAGGCAATGCAGCAGGAGGTCGACGCCTGGGAGTCATGACCCAGGCGAGCCCACCTCCCCTAGAGTGTCAAGAAACTAAAGGGCCGAAACACTTGCTCGACGGGGTCTTCTTCTGATGATCAGATTGCCTCCTGCTGCGAAGCTCTGTACAAAGAGTTTCCTACTACTATATTAATACAATCAAAATGATCCTCACCAGACAGTCCGCAGCTCTCCGCAGATCACCGACACGCCCAGCAATGACGTAGATGCGTTCGTTTTCTGTCCAACTGGCATAACACTGAAGCACATCAGCTGTGTAACAAATATATATATTTAAACAACGTCTTCAGAAAATGCTTGGAGGCTAAGACGAGGTTATGAAGAGCAGTGTTAGGAGGTCAACGTTAGCTGTTTTATCGTGAGTATAAATAAATGATATAGTATAATCAAATATATCAGGAAGTAAACGTTGTATCGTGAGTGTAAATAAATGATATAGAATAATTAAACATATAGACGCGCCTGTGCGCTGCCGGGGCCCGAAAGGGAAGTAAAGAATAGCGGCGCTGTACCCTACCAGGCATGTTCGTAAGAGGCGAGAAAGGAGGGTTAGGCATGGGACTGGCTATCCCATACTGTAAAAAAATAAGCCGAAAAAACTTCACAAACATGAACAAGTCAAAGAAAGATAAAGTAAATCCGTCAACCAGGAAAGAGAAGGGCTCTCTGTCTAAGAGATGTATGACGCAATCCGGAGAAAGCCATAGGGAGTCCGGGTTGCCGACTCACCCTTTGTCTACCAGGAAATCATCCAGAATTGGCACCTGGAATGTTCGTACCCTTAACGAACAGGGAAAAGCGGCACAAGTGGCAGCAGAGATGACCAACTACAAGATAGATATTCTGGGAATGTGTGAAACAAGATGGCTGGGAGCGGAGAGAATAAAATTGAATACAGGGGAGATGATTTTATCATCAGGACACCAGGAACCAGGAGCACAACTAGCGAAGGGGTAGCTATAATGCTATCAAAGAATGCACAGAAGACACTAATAGAATGGGAGGCAGTGGGACCAAGACTGGTGAGAGCAACATTTAGAACAACCAAAAACAAAATAAAATTACACATTATACAATGCTATGCACCAACCAACGATAAAGATGACTCAGTTAAAGATGATTTTTATAAACAGCTACAATGCCAGATGGATGCAAGACGAGCCAAGGATATTATAATCTTGATGGGAGACCTAAATGCTAAGGTAGGATCAGACAACAGAGGCTTCGAAGAGATTATGGGAAAACATGGACTTGGAGATATAAACGAGAATGGAGAGATATTTGTGAATTTCTGCGCCCTTAATCAAATGAGCCTAGGAGGAACAATATTCCAACATAAAAGAATACACAAAGCTACATGGATGTCACCAGATCATAGAACGGAAAACCAAATTGATCACATATGTATTAATAATAAGTTTAAGTCATCCTTACAGGATGTAAAAGTATATAGAGGGGCAGATATAGCTTCTGATCATCATCTTCTGTTAGCCAAACTTAAAATTAAATTAAAAAGGTATACTACAACGAATAAGGGCAGAAAGTATTTCAATGTAGGGTTTCTTAAAGAACAAGGAATTAAAGATAAATTCGCAGTCACAATATCAAACAAATACCAAGTCCTCCAACAACTAGAAAATACAATAAATATAGAAGATCATTGGAAACAGGTAAAAAATATATGGAAAGAGACATGCGAAGAAACACTGGGGAAAAGAGAACGCCAGAATAAGGCATGGATGACAGCAGAGACCCTGGATAAAATTAAAGAAAGAAAGAACAAGAAAGCAGACATAAATAAAAGCAAAACAAGAAGTAATAAAGCCAAGACACAGGAAGCTTACACAGAGGTGAACAAAGAAGTGAGAAGATGCATTAAAAGGGATAAGAGGAAATATATAGATGAATTAGCTAAAGAGGCAGAAGAAGCAGCAAATAAAGGGAATATGAAAGAACTGTACAACAGCACAAAGAAATTAGGTGGAAAATACAAACAGATCAACACCTTTATCAAAGATAAGAAAGGAAATCTGCTTAGTAATATAAGGGAACAAATGGAGAGATGGAAGGAGCACTTTGAAGAACTTTTGAACAGACCCGGCTCAATAATCCTCCAGATATACTACCAGCAGAAGAAGAATTACACGTTAACTGCGGAAAACCAAGCAAAGAAGAAATAATGAAAGCCATCAAACTATTAAAAGATGGTAAAGCCACAGGACCAGATGAAATTCCTTCGGAAGCCATCAAAGCAGATATTATCACCTCTACCAAGATGTTACATAATCTATTGGATAAAATTTGGGAGAGGGAAGAAATACCTAAAGACTGGAGAGAAGGTTATATGATCAAACTACCAAAGAAAGGAAGTTTACAGGAGTGCACAAATTATAGGGAATTATGCTACTATCAGTGCCAGGAAAAATATTAGGCAGAATCATTCTGGAGAGACTAAAAGAGGCTATAGAGAAACACTTGAGAGATGAACAAGCAGGTTTTAGGAAGAACAGATCATGTGCTGATCAAATAACTACTCTACGTATAATAGTTGAACAAAGTTTAGAACTAAAATCCCACTTTATATTGGATTCATAGATTACGAAAAGGCATTTGATAGTTTAGACAGAAGAATGCTTTGGAAGTTGCTGAGTCATTATGGAATCCCCATAAAGTTTATTAACCTGATAAAAACAATGTATGAAGGAACAAAATGTAGTGTGGTGCATGAAGGACAGCTTACAGAAGCATTTGAAATAAGAACAGGAGTAAGGCAAGGATGCCTTCTGTCTCCATTTCTCTTTCTACTGGCCATAGATTGGATTATGAAAATAACTCAAAACAACAGAAATGGGATCCAGTGGTCACTGACCAAACAACTTGATGATTTAGACTTTGCTGATGACATAGCTCTCCTATCACACAGCCACCAACAGATGCAAGATAAAATGAGTATATTAGATGAGAGATCACAACAGCTAGGACTAAAGATTAATAGAGATAAGACCAACATTATGAGAATTAATGCAGTTGGCAATAACCAAATAAAACTAGGAGAAATACCTCTACTAGACGTACAATCTTATATATATCTGGGCAGTAATATAGATAAAGAGGGAGGAACAGAAAACGATACCAAAATAAGGATATCAAAAGCAAGAGGAGCTTTCATTGCACTGGGAAACATATGGAAATCCAAAGAAATTAGGCTAAATACAAAAATACAAATTTTCAACTCCAATGTTAAGTCGGTTCTATTATATGGCTGTGAAACATGGAGAATAACAAAATTGACAATCACGAAGGTACAGACTTCATTAATGGATGCTTGCGCAGAATAAAGGGATGGAAATGGCAGGACAAAGTCACTAACGTGGAATTATGGAAATGTACTGGTCAAATACCAGTGGATAAAGAAATACAGCGAAGACGATGGCGATGGATAGGACACACACTACGGAAACCAACTGAGAGTATTACACAACAGGCCCTTTTTTGGAATCCCCAGGGGAAAAGACAAAGAGGAAGACCAAGGAATTCTTGGAGAAGACAGATTGAAGCAGAGATGAAGATGATGGGGAAGACATGGAATGATCTTAAAAGAATTGCAAAAAACAGAACGACTTGGAAAGTGTTTGTTGAAGACCTATGCTCCACTGGGAGCTAAAAAGGTAGAAGAAGAAGAAACATATAGACGGCAGCCAATTAAAAACAGTGGGGAAATTTAAACACCTAGGAAATCTATTAACAGAAGACAATTCACAAGCAGCAGAAATAGACTCAAGATGAGACAAAGCGTGTCAAATTATCGGACAAATATCATCAATACTATCCGCCAAGGAAATAACACTAGAGGCAAAACGGGCAATCAACTGCGCAATTGTCATAACAAATCTGACCTACCCTTGCCAGACATGGACTCTAGACTCAGGAACAAGAGGGAAAAAACGTACATGGAGATGAAATGTGTAAGACGTAATATTAGAAAGTGGGAACTGAGAAAAAAGCTAGAAGTAATTCCCGCCATAGAATACATATTTTAAAAAATAACATAAAATGATTTGGCCACGTGATAAGACAGAAAGAAAGATAAAACACAACACAACGAGCTCTTAATAAACGTTACGAGAACACCAGACTCTAGTCTTCGACCATGAAAAAAATGTGATGATTAGAAACACTAGGAAACATAACAGCAGCAGAGGCCAACAGAAGAGCAAAAGACCACAAATGAATACCTCCCCTCGACGCTGAAAAACAAATGAGGGTGCGCATAAAGAGAGAAGTATATCGCATTGACTAAACGAACAGAAAAAGAGGCAGGTATCATAAAGATATGATGACATACTTCCAGGCAGAGTGTGTACAGGTAAGCCAAAACATATGTGTATATACATATACACATATATTCAGTGAGAGACCAGATTAAACTATGGAATAGAAGAATAAGATACACTGATTGTTTATTTAGAGTTAGATATATGGATTCGATAAATAAGTTATTTATTCAAATATTAGCACAAGTAAGCACAGTGTAATCATGAACAGCTGCACGAATATCATGTCAATGTGGTATTGCCAGATGGGAGTGCTACGCACGAATCTAAAGAAGACCTGTCAACCAACACATTATCGGTGTCGTTAGTTGAGAGATAACTTAGGAGAAGATCTGAAAACGTAAACACTTGCCGATGTGCAATTAGGATGAAATGTAGACTAAACTAAATGAAACTAAACATACATGTAATGTGGTAACTTATGGGATGTATTGTGACAACTGGAAAAACTGAGGAAAGAAGAGATAAAGGTAAACAGGAGGGAAAGAATTAATTAAATAGTTTAAGAAAATGGCTCTGGTAAGGAAACCAAGGACAAACTTCATAAACAGCAGTAGAGAAGGAAGTTGTGGAGAATCATGATCAACTGTAATGACTGATTTAAAAAAAATATGGTAATGATTAATTACAATAAAAATAGTAATGATTGATTACAATAAAAATGATGATTGATTACAAAAAAATGATAATGGTTGATTACAATAAAAATGATGATTGATTATAATAAAAATAGTAATGATTGATTACAATAAAAATGATAATGATTGATTACAATAAAAATGATGATTGATTACAATAAAAATAGTAATGATTGATTACAATAAAAATGGAAATGATTGATTACAATAAAAATGGTAATGATTGATTACAATAAAATGATAATGATTGATTGCAATAAAAATGATAATGATTGATTGCAATAAAAATTATGATTGATTACAATAAAAATGATAATGATTGATTACAATAAAAATTGTAATGATTGATTACAACAAAAATGATAATGATTGATTGCAATAAAAATAATGATTGATTACAATAAAATAGTAATGATTGATTACAATAAAATGATAATGATTGATTGCAATAAAAATGATGATTGATTACAATAAAAATAGTAATGATTGATTACAATAAAAATGATAATGATTGATTGCAATAAAAATGATGATTGATTACAATAAAAATAGTAATGATTGATTACAATAAAAATGATAATGATTGATTACAATAAAAATGATAAAGATTGATTGCAATAAAATGATAATGATTGATTGCAATAAAAATAATGATTGATTACATTAAAAATAGTAATGATTGATTACAATAAAAATAAACCTACAGGTAAGTGGACCAACAGGTACAAAAGAAGCTTACCTATAAATCATGTCAATTGGTAATACTTTGAAGAAATTAACAGAAATAAGAAGCACACAAACTACACAATGACGTCACATGTCTCACTGATTCTCCACCTGGACACCTGCCTTGACCACGATCTCGGATTCCCGTGAGCAGCCGATGTCGAGCTGACCTGTACAGTCGGAACTTTTCTGTATGTAGCTATAGACACCAGGCATGGGGCAGGCCTTAGTAGGACAGCCGGCCGCTGTGAACAAATACAAAAGTGATGGTCAAGTACAGTAGGTCTGTAAGTAAGGTCTTTGAACATCAATAGAGGTGGCCATTGTTAAACAGGAGAGCATGGTAACATGAGAGGAAAGCAAAGAGAAAAGATACCAGACAGCTTACGAGAATGGCTTGGCAGAAGGTCAACAACAGAAATGATAAATATTGTCGAGATCGAAAGTTGTGGAGAGACATGATCACCTACGCCAGCAGGCCCGGTACTTGATGATGATGGTAAAATATGAGAAGAAGGATAAAACAGTTACTGTATGAATGGTAAATATAACAATGGATAAAAAAGGAGAACAAAGGATAAAACAGGAGAACAATGGATAAAACAGTTATGGAGAGCAATGTAGGATAGGAGAAAAGGGGATTTAAAAAAGCTACGGAACAGTTACGGAATGAGTGGTAAAACATGAGAACAAGGGATAAAACAGTTACGGATAGCCTGGTAAAATAGAACAATGGATAAAACAGGAGAACAAAGGATAAAACAGGAGAACAATGGATAAAACAGTTATGGAGAGCAATGTAGGATAGGAGAAAAGGGGATTTAAAAAAAGCTACGGAGGCATGATAGAACAAGAGAGCAAGGAATGATAAAATTTACGGACAGCATGGTAAAATTTGAAAGTAAGGATAAAACAGATAATAATATAAGACAAGATAAGATAAGATAAGATAAGATAAGATAAATAAGATAAGATAATAGAAAATATAAAACTGTAGACTTTCTAGCAGAAAAATGGTGCATATTCTAAAGGAAAGTGAGTTGCTTAAGTGGAGAGCTCACATGTAAACTTGTACTTTCAGCAGGATATAGTGTCTGGTAATACGATCTTAAAATGGACTTGGTGGTCTAAAGGTAAGACTTCGACCTTTGTACACGAAAGTCCTGGGTCGAATCCTGTCATCAGGCAGTGGGGAGTTTTCCCATCTAAACCGTGGTTTGGTCGTGGCTTTTAAAGCCCTCCCTTGAACTCTCGGAAGTGAGATCCAATGCCGGCTTGGAAATGGCAAGAAACTGGAGTTTAATGTTCGCTCCCGCATGTTAAGAAACCATTGGCGGTTACCAGTCGAAAACAGAAGAACAAAAATGACCGATGTCCGGGCAAAAATTGTTAAGCAAATTGCAAAAATTGCTAGGAAAATCGCAAAAAAATAAGCAAATCGCAATAATTGTTGGGAAAATCGCAAGAATTAAGCAAATCGCAAAAATTGTTAGGAAAATCGCAAAAATTAAGCAATCGCAAAAATTGTTAGGAAAAATTGCAAAAATTAAGCAAATCGCAATAATTGTTAGGAAAATCGCAAAATTTAAGGAAATCGCAAAAATTGTTAGGAAAATCGCAAAAATTTAGCAAATTGCAATATTGTTAAGAAAATCGCAAAAATTAAGCAAATCGCAAAAAAAATGTTAAGCAAATCTATCTACCCGTACTGAATACATATGTTTGGGCATAAAGCGCAGATAATTCTGCTATGCCGTAAACTAGCGGCAGAACGCTTCCGCGTCCATTAACTGATGAACGCTAAAATAGTAGAAGAAAACTTAACTGGTAAACGCAAATAGGATATAGAACTTAACTGATGAACGCTAAATAGGAGAAGAAAACTTAACTGATGAACGCAAATAGGAGAAGAAAACTTAACTGGTGAACGCAAATAGGAAGAAAAACTTAACTGGTGAACGCTAAATAGGAGAAGAAAACTTAACTGGTGAACAAAATAGGAGAAGAAAACTTAACTGGTGAACGCTAAAATAGGAGAAGAAAACTTAACTGATAAACCTAAATAGGAGAAGAAAACTTAACTGGTGAACGCTAAATAGGAGAAGAAAACTTAACTGGTGAACACTAAATAGGAGAAGAAAACTTAACTGGTAAACGCAAATAGGAGAAGAAAACTTAACTGGTAACGCAAATAGGAGAAGAAAACTTAACTGGTGAACGCTAAATAGGAGAAGAAAACTTAACTGATGAACGCTAAAAAGGAAAAAGAAAACTGTAACTGGTGAACGCTAAATAGGAGAAGAAACTTAACTGATAACGCTAAATAGGAGAGAAAACTTAAGTGGTGAACGCTAAATAGGAGAAGAAAACTTAACTGGTGAACACTAAATATGAGAAGAAATCTTAACTGGTGAACGCTAAATAAGAGAAGAAAACTTAACTGGTGAACGCTAAATAGGAGAAGAAAACTTACTGATAAACGCTAAATAGGAGAAGAAAACTTAACTGGTGAACGCTAAATAGGAGAAGAAAACTTAACTGGTGAACACTAAATATGAGAAGAAAACTTAACTGGTGAACGCTAAATAAGAGAAGAAAACTTAACTGGTGAACGCTAAATAAGAGAAGAAAACTTAACTGGTGAACGCTAAATAAGAGAAGAAAACTTAACTGGTGAACGCTAAATAAGAGAAGAAAACTTAACTGGTGAACGCTAAATAGGAGAAGAAAACTTAACTGGTGAACGCTAAATAGAGAAGAAAACTTAACTGGTGAACGCTAAATAAGAGAAGAAAACTTAACAGGTGAACGCTAAATAAGAGAAGAAAACTTAACTGGTGAACGCTAAATAAGAGAAGAAACTTAACTGGTGAACGCTAATAGGAGAAGAAAACTTAACTGGTGAACGCTAAATAAGAGAAGAAAACTTACTGGTGAACGGTAAATAAGAGAAGAAAACTTAACTGTGAACGCTAAATAGGAGAAGAAAACTTAATTGATAAACGCTAATAGGAGAACAAAAGAATGACACCAAACAAGATGGTTCGGTAAGTGTTTACCTATGCTCCGCAGGGAGCTGAAACCGTGGGATAAAGTTAAAAGTGTAACAGCGACATTTAGTGATTGGAACTCTGCACATCGAATATTGTATTATGTGGTTGGCTATTAGGTGGTTGACTATTATGTGGTTTGACTATTATGTGGTTGACTATTATGTGGTTGGCTATTATGTTGTTGACTATTATGTGGTTGACTATTATGTGGTTGACTATTATGTGGTTGGCTATTATGTGGTTGGCTATTATGTGTTGTTGTTTTATGACTATTATGACCGTCAGATTGTGACTGACTATGGAGTATGTTTGTTTGTTTTTTTAAATTTTGATTGAGCTTCAAATAGTCCAACAGTGATACTAGAGTAATAATGGTGGTTGTAAGAGAATAGTATACGTAATTCGGAATAAATAAATATCTGCGACATTTATCATTTACTGAGGTCTGCCCATAGACTTTTTGTAGTGATTGGAGAATAAAGGCCGCATTAACAATGCAGTCGTCACTAGTGTAGTGACAGAATTACCTTTTCACCCGAAGTTAAACAAAGCAAATCCTCAAGTGGAAAAAAACAACAGAAGGAAAAGAGGTCGACCTGGAGAGATACTGAAGAAAAAAAAAAAAGAAAAAAAAGAGCGCTGATAAGAAGCAAGGACATGAGGCATCGACTTCTAAATGAGACTGAAACGCTCACCTATAATAGGGACAAAAGTACACTGCGACCCCTATATGCCGTTTCGTGTCACAGGAATGATAATGATGCTGAATTTGGTTCAATCGAGAATGAAACCTGCGCCCCTCATTGTAAAGCGACAGTTTCCAGTCTGTAGACCAACCCGACCTAATACATAAACACCACTCATATACAGCATCTACATTATTAATAATTCACTTGTCGACATATAGATAACAGTGCATCACTATGTACAAACCAGGAATAATTATGACTCTCAAAAGACAACCGTGTCTCGCCTACACCGATAAACATTCAATTCTTCTTAAACACTTCTACAGGCATATTCTATAAGATGTTTCTCTTTCGTTCTTTATCGCCGTTTAAATCTATTTCCGGCTAATATCTACAATAAACTTCTACTCGTTTCGTCAAATATGCCCTCAAAGCAGTCAATGTTTATTTACTAAATGTCAAGGATATTTATTTCCTTTCTAAACAAATTGTTGAAGGTGGCTAGAAAGCCAATGCTGTAGAGAGATATAGAGAGAGATAGAGAAGAGAGAGAGAGAGAGAGGGATGGGAGAGGGACCAGGAAATAAAGCGGTGCAGGGAAAACGAAATAATGAGCACCAGACGATGAATTAAATCGGCGTCTGTATTTGTGAAGTTTAAATCATCATCATCTACGTCAACGGTTTTCAACTTTTCAACCATTGACATAACTTGTGTTCCATACAAGGAGAACGCCGGTCTGAAACACGGAAACACGTTTTTTTTGTTTCTCCTATTATTGGCTGAAGTAACCACTTGGCCCCTTCCTGTGGCGACTGCACTGGACAAGTTGCTTTTATTTTCATAAACCCCACCCACCCCCTCCCCCTGCTTCTCCTTTCCCGGCAGACTCTATAAATGTAATAATGTTGTAAAGATATCTTTCCGGGTAGAAAAAAGAGTCTGTATTGTCTCAACTGTATAGCTGCTAGTACAATTCTATGTTTATTTTACATGTTCTCTGTAGCTCTACTCGCGGGCCTATATTTTACATGTTCTCTGTAGCTCTATTCGCGGCCCCATATTTTACATGTTCTCTGTAGCTTCTACTCGCGGCCACATATTTTACATGTTCTCTGTAGCTTCTACTCGCGGCCCCATATTTACATGTTCTCTGTAGCTCTACTCGCGGCCACATATTTTACATGTTCTCTGTAACTCTACTCGCGGCCCCATATTTTTCATGTTCTCTGTAGCTCTACTCGCGGCCACATTTTACTTGTTTTCTGTACTTCTCCTCGCGGCCCCATATTTTACATGTTCTCTGCAGCTCTACTCGCTGCCCCATATTTTACGTTCTCTGTAGCTCTACTCGCGGCCCCATATTTTACATGTTCTCTGCAGCCTACTCGCGGCCTCATATTTTACGTTCTCTGTAGCTCTACTCGCGGCCTCATATTTTACATGTTCTCTGTAGCTCTACTCGCGGCCCCATATTTTACATGTTCTCTGCAGCTCTACTCGCGGCCTCATATTTTACATGTTCTCTGTAGCTCTATTCTCGGCCTCATATTTTACATGTTCTCTGCGCCTACTCGCCGCCCATATTTTACATGTTCTCTGCCGCTCTACTCGGGCCCCATATTTTACATGTTCTCTGCAGCTATACTCGCGGCTCCATATTTAGCATGTTATAACATGGAATGATCTTAAAAGAATGGCAAGAAACAGAACGACTTGGAAATGTTTGATGAAGTCCTATGCTCAACGGGGAGCTGAAATGCAGAAGAAGAAATTGTATATGTTAGCTTGTCTACTACTATTAAGATTTTTTCTTCATTATGAATCATTGTACAGGCTGCTAATCTACACAACATCTGTTGGTGCGCACCGAACGTGGTGTAACGTGAGTGTAGGGTTTTCTCATTTGCTACCGAACCCGC
Source organism: Megaustenia siamemsis (assembly GCA_032433765.1). NCBI lineage: Eukaryota > Metazoa > Mollusca > Gastropoda > Stylommatophora > Ariophantidae > Megaustenia > Megaustenia siamemsis. The sequence goes on along the minus strand of JAVIAB010000160.1, from coordinate 40,851,456 downwards.
GAGACTTTAATGGTTTTACCTTTTTTTTAACATTCATTCCTACAGATTTTCCAACCTGGTCAAACATAATTAGAAATATACAAATTCAGTCAGAGACGCACGAAGTATGATCATTTTGAATGTCTATACACTAAATAAGAGCCGCGATAGCTCAGTGGATAGTGAACTGGACTACAAATTACAACAGGTCGAGTTCGTACTTGATTGATGGCTTCCGGGTTCACCCAACCTTAAGTGAGTATCGGATTTTCTTCTGGGAAAGTAAAACGTAATACCGACCACATTACCCCAAAAAATCATGTGTCGAAGGTCTCTACAAATTATGGTAGCTAGACGCCACTTTGCGTGACGAGGCTCTTTATTTTGTACTTTAATGCACTAAATATATAACTACTAAATACAATTCAAACAAGACAAATGAGTTGTTTGTGACATGTTAATACACACACAGTCTACTAAAAGTAATCTTGGAAGGGAAAATACAAGGTAAAAGAGGCAGATGCAGACCAAGATTTACGTGGAAGAGTAATATCAAAAGATGGACAAGTCAGCTATGACAACCTGCACCATCGAAGCAAGAGACAGGGTGGAATGGCGCTCCATGGTAGCTAACTTCGATGCGGAAACGGCACTTAATGGTGATGATAAATACACGAAATAGAATTGAAGTTCGATGCAAACCGGTTATGGAAGTCTGTCAGGCTGCTCTCGTAAGAAAGGTTTGACCTAGTACACTAATGCAAACCAAGTGCTGGTTTGCATGAAAGTCAAGGAAACCAAAGTTTATAGAAGCAGTCTAAAAAATATACAATGAACAGACAAATAATTGCAGTGCTGCGGTAAAGTTGGTAGCAATGAGCAGTGGTGGGGTGTAGCGTACACGCCTACAAAGTTAGGTGACAGCTTTAAAACAGAGGAAGGGCCTCGGTAGCCTTGTTGGGAAACCGCTGGACTGGGCTACCGACGTACGTGCAACCCGTGTAGGATTCCCGCTGGAAGCAGCGTGAGTTGTACTCGTGGTTGGTCAAAAATACCCCCGCGGTCGACCCAGCCGCTGGTAGAAATGTGTACCAGTGTAGTAATCAGGGAAAGCGAGGAATGCCGCCTCGCATCTTGAGTTTTGATGTTTGAAGCTACACTATCCATAAGTCTCCGAACACTTCTGGATAGGCGGCCGAGCACATATAGGTGAAGACTCGCGTGCTAAGACGCGGATTCAAGTCTCGTACTTTACCTTTACTTTTTCAAAAGAGGAAAGAAACAAAATCATGCCCGACTCTTCATCCTACATGTACAACAAAATCATGCCAGACTCTTCATCCTACATGTGCACAAAATCATGCCCGACTCTTCATCTACATGTGCAACAAAATCATGCCAGACTCTTCATCCTACGTGTGCAACAAAATCATGCCAGACTCTTCATCCTACATGTACAACAAATCATGCCCGACTCTTCATCCTACATGTACAACAAAATCATGCCCGACTCTTCATCCTACGTGTGCAACAAAATCATGCCCGACTCTTCATCCTACATGTACAACAAAATCATGCCCGACTCTTCATCCTACATGTACAACAAAATCATGCCAGACTCTTCATCCTACGTGTGCAACAAATCATCCAGACTCTTCATCCTACATGTACAACAAAATCATGCCCGACTCTTCATCCTACGTGTGCAACAAATCATGCCAGACTCTTCATCCTACATGTCCAACAAAATCTGCCCGACTCTTCATCCTACAGTACAACAAATCATGCCCGACTCTTCATCCTACATGTCCAACAAAATCATGCCAGACTCTTCATCTACGTGTGCAACAAAATCATTCAGACTCTTCATCCTACATATGCAACAAAATCATCCAGACTCTTCATCCTACATATGCAACAAAATCATCCCAGACTCTTCATCTACATATGCAACAAAATCATCCCAGACTCTTCATCCTACATATGCAACAAAATCATGCCAGACTCTTCATCCTACATGTGCAACAAAATCATGCCTTCTTCAGCTGTTCGTTGTTTTCTGGAAGAGATCGAAGCATCATGATCTTGTTTCGTTCCTCAATTTGTAAAGCTACCACCAAACTGTGTAGGAGTGTACGTTACACCCCACCACTGACTCCTAAAACATGCACACATGCTGAAGTCTGACGCACTGAGTCGCAGTTCACTACATGAACAAAGTGGTTACACGTAAACGATACCAGTCACCATACTAGTAAGTGCCGAAGATACCAACAGTATCCAAGACTTAGCCTTGACGCTTGGTACAGGTATTAATAATGTAGTCAGTACAACGCCAAGACGCCCTATTAAAAAGAATATATATATATATATATATATATATATATATATATATATATATATATATGTATTTAGCGATTTCATGAAAATTGGTAAATCAAGATAGGGAGAAACTCACCACTAGTAGGAGTCAAACCCCCCCCCCCAACCAACCTCGTTAGTCGATGGGAGCGCTAATTATTTTAACCACCACGGCTTTCAAAATCTTTATAAAATCAGCTTATTACATCACGGCTGCTTTATGAAGTGGGATGCTAAATCTTATTGGCTTTATTTTGTGTGTAACCTTGTGTGCAACTTTGTGTGTAACTTTGTGTGTAACTTTGTGTACAACTGTGCAACTTTGTAACTTTGTGTGCAATTGTGTAACTTTGTGTGCAACTTTGTGTGCAACTTTGTGTACAACTGTGCAACTTTGTAACTTTGTGTGCAATTGTGTAACTTTGTGTGTAACTTTGTAACTTTGTGTACAACTGTGCAACTTTGTAACTTTGTGTGCAATTGTGTAACTTTGTGTGTACTTTGTAACTTTGTGTGCAACTGTGTAACTTTGTGTGCAACTTTGTAACTTTGTGTGCAACTTTGTGTGTAACTTTGTAACATTGTGTGCAACTGTGTAACTTTGTGTGTAACTTTGTGTGTTTGTAACTTTGTTTGTAACTTTGTTTGTAAAAGGAAACAAATTTCCGGAAACAGATACTGTACTCTGACAATGTATAAACCTTAGTTTATTATTAGGGCCGTCATCATCATCATTGCACACCGGATTAATCAGCAATAGGTGCTCCGATATCCCGCCCGAAAATCTCGAGAAAATCCGAGGAAGATCTGGAAATTGTGCACGACCTGATTAACCACGGTGTGGGTGGGTTCTGATGATAATTTTGCTCCGGCAGCGGCCATATTTATGACCTACCCTTTTCTATTTTAACTACCACGGATCTTTAACGTGCGCGAGTGCACACGGACCTCCTGGTTTTTGCAGTTATCCGACACGGCTAGACATCGGAACGTACTACCTATGAGCTCAGGTAAGGTAACGTCATGAAGAAACCACGGATTAATTTTACCTGTTTTTGAACAAAAAATCAAAAAATCACTGCTCTCTCTGGTAGGCTTTGAATCCGGGTCATTCATGTCCTGAAGCCTAAATAAACGTTAGTCCTGAAGCCTAAATAAACGTCAGTACTTAGCTGGACGCCGGTTTTGGTTAGCCGACTGTTCCTACATAGAGCAATATATCAGTTTATAGGTTAGTCCTGAAGCCTAAATAAACGGTACTCCTAGTTAGTCGACCTACGTATCTGATTAAATAGATAAATAATGACTTTTGTGGTCGATGAAAGCAAGAGATCACCGACTGGTTTCTAGGGACTACACACTTCCCCCCCGCACCCACCACCAAAAAAAAGTGCCAATGAACGCTATCGTTTCGATCTCGAGAACCGCCTAATACTCCGTTTTGTCTTTTAAAACCAGCTTTTGTTTTCTCATGACACTTTATATTTCTATTTCAACACTATTTATTATCAGGCGTCTTACTACTCTCAGTTTTAAAACCACTCGTTTCGTATCGTTGGTTGCCGTATGAAGTCTAATGTTGTTTGTGTTTACTTGGCGTTACATCTGTCTGGCCGTCATATATTCCCTAAACACGCGGGACGTGTCAGAATTTCTTTTCTTGTCCTTTTTTTTTTTCAATGGATATGTATGTAGTTAAGTCTCGGTGGCTAGATGATGCGGTCTGCTCGCTTCCTAATTAGAATAATCCGAGTTTGATTCGCTGAAATGGCTATTTTTTTTTCCGGATTGACAATGCTTCAAGGTTCATCCGAACTCTAAAGATGGGTACTAGAGATTGTCCTGGAAACTGAAGACGACCACAACACCCAAAATATTGCGTGTGAAGACAAAATCTGGCCACTACCACCATATCCCCTCCCCCCATACACTTAGCCATTGGTGGAGGGAACATTTACTTTGTATGTGCCAAGTTGGAAAGGGTTGAAAGCCGCTGACCTATATTGACGTGACACATTCCTGGCACTGGTTTCCAGGAGAGGTTTACTAATGTTATGTATAGCCAGGGCGAGTCAACAGCATCTGCCAACGTGGGTGAGCGCTTCTTCTGAATCTGTCTCATCAGTATTTGTTTAATTGAAACACAAATTAAACACTGAGAAAAAATATTAAACACGAACATATATTTGAGTTTACATACTTCAACAAAGGCTATGAGCTGGTTTTGGGTTTTATAATATGCGATCGGTTTTTTTATTTTTTTTTTATCTCTATTTTTCAACGAATACGCTACCGTTGGTTGGGGCTGTAGAAGTTATTACCTGGCTAGAAGGTAATAACACATTGTAGCTGGAGTCTGCTTTATTGTTGAATTTTAGTTCAAGCCCTAGAGATGTTTATGGAATGTGCGGACAACTTCCTTGATTCTGTTAATGTGAGCAATTCTATTCTTAGTAGTATCTTAGTCACGTGATTCATGGAAATTAGAACAACAGCCAAGGCAATCGTGGAAACCACATAATGTGATTTTACAGAAGATTGTTTGGAATACCACGGGCAGCTAAAAAGAATGAGGACGTTCTCAAAGACAAAAAGCAAAATGAACGCTAATTTCCAAAAGGACGCGGTCGTTAATTTGGACCATATTTTGACATGGGAGCAATTAAGTAGAATAGAACGTATGACTGTGAAAAAATGATGGATTAAGAGATAAGGGAAAACAAAGCGAAAGTAATCAAGAAAGTTCAAGAAAATGTTTTATTGTAGAAAATAACAGGATTTATAATCAACTGTAGATAACGAAAGTTGTGGAGAGACATGATCACCTACGTAACAGTACAGTGCATTGTACTTGATAATGATTAGCTATGTACTGTAATCTAAGAAATGTGTGAATGTTTAGTTTAATTGTGTTTTTGATGTTTTATTTGTGATGATTTGTGTGATGTTTTGTTTGTTATATTTTATTTGTGATGTTTTTTAGATGAGATGAGTGCTCTCGGAGGAAATTCTAATCTTGTTCAATTAGCCCCATTCTGGTGGAGATCAAGTAGTTATCTCACACAATAATGATTACAATTGTAACACCAAATCAACAACTCAACGCGGATCAGCCATAATGCATGCAGTCATTTAGAGGTAATTTTGAACTGAGCAATACAACAATGCAACTAGATGATTCAAGTCTTCCCCTATTACTCCCTTTTTGTTGCAAAAATAAAATTATTAATTCAATTCAGGTTACATTATTTTCGGGTGACAACAAATATTCAATTGAAACACCAACAGTACAACTGAACATGGATCAACCATACTGAAGTAATTTACAGGTTGTAATTCTGAAATAAAATTCTGAGGACCCAGGGAGACACTGAGAAGAACATTGATGAGAGAGGCAAGAGCAGCAGGATTCGGCTCCCTCAATGAGGTAGAGCTGCTTGCACAGAATAGAGACAAATGGCGAGATTTGATAAATATCTTTAAAAAAAAAACTGCTAGAACAAAAATTCAGTTAGGAGAAGGTGTATCTTGGTCTACGCCCTATGAGCCGGCTACGGATCGAAAGGTCAATAGAGATATAATTCTGAAATGAGCAACAAACACAACAATGCAACTAAAATGGTACACATCACAGCCGTGATCAGCAAAGAGAGCGCAAGCTTACCTCGACTGTAAATTAAGCAGGTTTAGTAATAGTGGCATTCATGCTTAATGTTTTATCAACAGGGGGCGCTACTATAATTAAGCCATGACGTCAGACATTTATCTAGAGAGTGGTGGTCTAGCGGCTGGTCTTTTACCGTGTTCTATTCAGGTGGACTTGCACTGGATTAGTGCTAAGGGCAGACAGTTTAACACAAAAATTAATTAATTTGTGAGAGAGAAAATATAGAATGGGAATTTTGAGCAGTACATCATGTGGCGACTGTAAAGCGGACAAGGTCTTTTTCTTCAGCTGTCCAGAATCTCTCTCCCCTCCCCCCCCCCCACCACACACACACACATATATATTTCCCGTATCCATATAATGAAATATGCTGTACATTTTTTTTTCTAGACTAAGCACTTTTTTAATAATCTCAAAATGCATTTTAGCCAATATTTTAGAAATCTGGCAGCATTTATGGTCAAGTTAGCCTCATTCATCACACAAAAATGTGAATTTCTTAGCAGGATTAATTTGTGTTAGCGACATTTTAAAAGATGAATCCCCAAGAGAAAAAAGTTTTCAAGCACATAATAATTAGAGACACTTTTCCACCACAAATAATGTAAAATATTAAGCTATAAACTCGAATCCTCTTGAATGTATCATAGGAGAACCAACCATATGGAAGTTAGACTTCAGAAACGAATACAAGACAATGAAGATGTTTGCAAGAATCAATAGAATGGAATGCTGGTCTTTTATTGAAACAGACAAATGCACACAAATATTGTGATGTTAATAAAAGGAATACATGTAAAGTTGAGATCAATTTCCAACATGTTAATTTCAGTATAATATTTCAAACGATTGATTCATCGTCACGTGATTTTTGTGTTAAAATATTTGTGAATTGTGTATGCAAAATGATAGGTTAATGAGTAGAGGGAGATTGTAATACACAGTGGCTACAGTGAGGACGAGAGAGAGATAGACAGAGAGGGTGAATATGACAGAGAATGAAGAAGATACGTGACAGAGTGAAGAAGATACGTGACTAGGAGTGAAGAAGTCTGTTTATTTGTTTCATCACCGAAATATTTTCATCACAGTAATTTTACAAAAAAACATGATCGTTTATCTCAACCAACATCACAAAAACATGATCATTTATCTCAACCAACATCACAAAACATGATCGTTTATCTCAACCAACATCACAAAAACATGATCGTTTATCTCAACCAACATCACAAAAACATGATCGTTTATCTCAACTAACATCACAAAAACATGATCGTTTATCTCAACCAACATCACAAAAACATGATCGTTTATCTCAACCAACATCACAAAAACATGATCGTTTATCTCAACCAACATCAAAAAACAAGATCGTTTATCTCAACCAACGTCACAAAAACGTGATCGTTTATCTCAACTAACATCACAAAAACATGATCGTTTATCTCAATCAACATCACAAAAACATGATCGTTTATCTCAATCAACATCACAAAAACATGATCGTTTATCTCAATCAACATCACAAAAACAGGATCGTTTATCTCAATCAACATCACAAAAACATGATCGTTTATCTCAACCAACATCACAAAACAGGATCGTTTATCTTAATCAACATCACACAAACATGATCGTTTATCTCAACCAACATCACAAAAACATGATCGTTTATCTCAACCAACATCACAAAAACAAGATCGTTTATCTCAACCAACATCACAAAAACATGATCGTTTATCTCAACAAACGTCACAAAAACATGATCGTTTATCTCAACCAACATCACAAAAACATGATCGTTTATCTCAACCAACATCACAAAAACATGATCGTTTATCTCAACCAACATCACAAAAACATGATCGTTTATATCAAACAATATCACAAAAATATGATCGTTTATCTCAACCAACATCACAAAAATAAGATCGTTTATCTCAACCAACATCACAAAAACATGATCGTTTATATCAACCAACATCACAAAAACATGATCGTTTATCTCAACCAACATCACAAAAACAAGATCGTTTATCTCAACCAACATCACAAAAACATGATCGTTTATCTCAACAAACATCACAAAAACATGATCGTTTATCTCAACAAACATCACAAAAACATGATCGTTTATCTCAACCAACATCACAAAAACATGATCGTTTATCTCAATCAACATCACAAAAACTTGATCATTTATTTCAACCAACATCACAAAAACATGATCGTTTATATCAACCAAATCACAAAAACATGATCGTTATCTCAATCGAAAAGAAGGAAGCAGAATATTGTTGCTATTATAATTTAACATACATTCATCAGCTTCAAATGTTTTTTGTCTTATATTTGACTTACAACTAACTCACGTAATTGTGAAGACTAAAGTAAGCATGTAGGGGGTGCGGAAGTAGTGTGCCGATTAGAAGCTTCAAATCACCAGTCACTGACAGGGTTCTGCCTTACATATTTCCCATTCTTAAATACACAACAAAAAGCCTATTAGCACTGCGAAAACATACGTTTGTTTGTAAATTTTATGGAAATTCAAAGTTTCCTGGATCACTCTTTATACTTTCCACACGAACATAATGATGGATACTTGTGTGTTAAACTTTAGAAAGGTAAAGCTGAAAGATGGGTATCGACGACATAGCAACAGTGGGAGAACAATCACGCCTTCTGCTACCAGCACAGAAAATCCCGACAGGTGTCGCTTCAGCATGAACTCCGAGCCGACTGATATAACTAGTTTTTCCAAAAACTTGAACTCTGACCCGCCTCCCCACATTTTAACTGGTGGTTGGGTGGAACACAGGAGCGATTTTGTGTGTGCAAACATCTGGTACTGCAAGTGGAATTTAAACTCGGATCGCCTATTCGTTCCTTGTGTGCTTTTCGCGGGAACACAACCTCGTGTGCCATTTTGACTCGCCGTGCTGGTGCGACATGTGTTGGCTAGTTTCTTGAGAGGAACGGAGCTCCGTTTCTTTATGTTCTGTTACATGTTATGTTCTTGTATACTTTATGTTCTTTTATACATTATGTTCTTTTATGCATTATGTTTTTTTACACTTTATGTTCTTTTACACTTTATGTTCTTTTACACTTTATATTCTGCACACTTTGTTCTTTTACACTTTATTTCCTTTTACAATTTATGTTCTTTTACACTTTATATCCTTTTACACTTTTCTGTTACACTATATGTTCTTTAATAGTAACACTGTGACCTTCCAGGCATGTCGTAAGAGGCTACTAAGGAGGTTGATCGATGGCTTGACAAGCTGTCATTGTAAAAAGTATTGTTATGGAAACAGCGCCATATATTTTAGACAGTGATCTCTGCAATATGTGCCATTTTGGCACACAAGGTTTCTGTTTTTGAGATTGTGGTTCTGCCCTATGTGCCGTCTTCGGCTCGAAAAGACAATAGATAGATAGATAGATAGATAGATATGTTCTTTACACTTTATGTTCTGTACACTTTATATCCTTTTACACTTTATATCCTTTTACACTTTATGTTCTGTACACTTTATGTTCTTTTACACTTTATATCCTTTTACACTTTGTTCTGTTTTACGTGTATGTTCTTTTACGCTAACTAAACACGGCGACCATTGATAGCTCAAGCCGGAAGTGTTCAACAGGGGACGAATCCATCACCGCTAAATGTGAAGCAAGTGCGCTTTTTGATTCGCTGTTGCTCGCTTTTATTTTCTTCTTCTCTTAGACTATCGTAGACTGACTTTACTGTTAGCAATGGCGTAAGGTACTTAAAATGTTCAATACTTTACTCAGCTGTGTCGTGTACCCATTTTTAAGCTTTATGGATTGATTCAAAGAAAACAACGATCAATCGGAGTATATGATGCTCTTTTGTCTCATCATCATCATTATCATCATCATCATCGTCATCATCATCAAGTACCGGGCCTGCTGTGATCATCTCTCTCCACAACTTTCGATCTCAACAGTTATTTATCATTTCTTTTGTTGACCTTCTGCCAAGCCATTCTCTTAAGCTGTCTGGTATTTTTCTCTTTGCTTCCCTATATCTCTTCGTCCCTCAATTTTTCCAGTTGTTACAATATATTTCAGTTGTTCTCTTCTCATTACATGGCCAAGAAATGATGATTGTTTCTTCATAATATTGGAAATTATTATTGTCAGGTCGGATAATTTTACCTGCTACTGTATGCCGTAAACAGTACAACCTGTGGCTGCCCTGCTGCCTTGCAGGTAAGCTCGGGAGAGTAAAAGTCTAAAGGGAGGGAACCCCGAAGTAAAACAACCCCACTGCCTTGTGGGTGAGACTTTTTAGTCAAAGGCTGCAGGAGCCAACCGTAAAAAAAATCCGACGGAAGGCAGCAGAAAACCGCCGTCGTAACTTCTTTGTACAATCATGAATCGCCACAACAATAGAAATCACGACAACAACGTTAAGGGGGATTCCAATGGAAAACACTCGTTCGGTAGGGGACATCATGCGCTACAGGTGATACCCAATCGTCATCTTTTGACTATTGTGAAGAAAAGTAAAATGGTTAAAAACTATGGTTTTTAACTACGCTTGGTCAAGCAGTCGCCACGACGTGTGAGACTCAGAATATTTATTCTGTCTACCGCGGGCTTCGAACACCGTACGTCAGCTTTTCAACCAGCGGGACAGTGGTTTTAGCCGCACGGCCACGCGCTCCCGCCTGTAAAATGGTTTGGCTACCTATTTCGATCACCGCCCAAGGAACTGTGAAGGAAGGAAAAATAATAGGCAGACCGAGAAAGAAATTTGAGGATATCATGAAATGAATAGGCCTCGTGTGTGTTCCGGACTGACTTAGACTGACTGAGTCCCAAGGAATGACTGAAGATAGAGAGACATGAGAAAAGTTAACGAATAATATTGGCCGAGGCCCAGAAACCCACAGGGTTATGGGATGAGGAAGGTGAGAACGAATGTTAGTAACATTAGGGTTTTAGGGGCCTCGGTAGCCTAGTTGGGAAAACCACCCGATTGGGCCACAGACGTTTGGACAACCCGTGTTCGATTCCTGCTGGAAGCAGTGTAAGTTGTACTCGTGGTTGGGCAAAAAATTCCCCCGCGGGTCGACCCAGCCGCTGGCAGAAATGAGTACCAGTGTAGCGCTCTGGGAGGGTGAGGAATGCCGCTTCGCATCGTGAGTTTCGATGCTCGAAACAACACATTCCAGAAGTCTCCAAACACTTATATATAGACGGTCGAGCACATATGGGTGAAAACTCGCGTGCTGAAACGCCAATTCAAGTCTCGTACGTAAACTTTACCTTTGACTTTACCAATGACTTCTAGATCAGTCTGAGGTCCACCACAAAAGCTGCTGTCACAATTTAGTTTCTTTTTTTTTTATTTGCGGTCCAACACCCCCAACACCCCCCCCCCCCCCCCCGCCAAAAAAAATGAATTAAAAAAAAAATAAATAAATAAATAAAATGAAAAAAGCCATCTAAAAAGAGTTGGTTTCTAGTACACGTATTTCAAATCTCGCGGTGGAAACTCTATATTAGCTTCCAGTCAAGACCAACCACGCCCTGATAAGAACGCCTCTGAAAATGACAAGTTCCAGGCAAATTGAATCGACAAAGAGGGGGGGGGGGAAGTCGTCTTGTAAAGTTAAACAGAGCCAACGCTACTTTGTGGATGTGAAACTGAGAATGAATCAACTAGGCAGTGAAATCACTTGCGGCAACAGAAAGGTTATTGCCAGGGTGAGTACTTAGCAAGCCATGAACAGATATGAAACACAAGCATGGAAGTAATACAAGAATCTAGCATTACACGGTCGATGAGAATTGAGACAGAAAGGGAAAAAGAGAAATAGTGAACTCAATTAACGCGTCAAATGGAAAAACAATGTTAAAGAAGGAAAGCTTTAGGGTATAAGAAATAGCTGAAAGAATGCGTGAATAAAAGTAGATACGAAACATGGTGAGCCGCGATAGCTCAGTGGTTAGTGAACTGGACTACAAAGGACAAGGGGTAGGGTTCGATCCCAACCGACGGGTTCCGGGTTCACCCAGCCTTAAATGGGTACCGGATTTTTTTCTGGGAAAGTAAAGCAGCACGGACGTAATACCGACCACATTACGCCAAAAATCATGGGCTGAAGGTCTGTAAAATATTGGGTCACTAACACCATATTTCCCTATACGCCACTTGGCGTGACAGCGGTACTTTACTTTTTACGAAACATGGTGGCTCCCAATATCCAAGAGGCCTTCCGGATATTTAGCTGCAATAATTTTTTTGCATAAAAATTTATTAATTGCAATTATTTTTTTTTAAATAAGAATTTATTAGTTGTAATTATTTTTTCTAAATAGGAATTTATTAATTGCAATTATTTTTTTCTAAATAAGAATTTATATATTGCATTTGTAAAAAAAAATTAAATTAGAATTTATTAGCTGCAGTTATTTTCTTAATACGATTTTATTAATTGCAATTACTTTTTAAAATAAGTATTTATTAATTGTAATTATTTTTAAAATAACAATTTATGAGTTAATACTTTATTAGTCAAAAAAGTAAAGTACCCCCGTCACACCAAGTGGCGTATAGGGAATATAGTGTTAGTGACCATACATTTTACAGACCTTCGACGCATGATTTTTGGAGTAGTGTGGTCGGCATTACGCCAAGGCCGCTTTATTTTCCCAGAAAAAAAAATCTTGTACCCATTAAAGGCTGGGTAAACCGGAAACCGTCGGTTGGGATCGAACCTTACCACTTGTCCTTTATAGTCCAGTTCACTAACCACTGAGCTATCGCGGCTCCCACTATAATACTTTATAAGTTGCAATTATTTTTTTATAAAGAAAATTATAAGAATTTATTAATTGCAATTATTGTTATTTGAAATGCCAGGCGTGTTTCGGTGCATATTTCAGTATAACCAAAAGTGTTGTCTTCGACTAATTGTTGTAACAATCTATTGCGATAGATAACAGGAACTAATATATAGTCTGGGATATATTTTACAAAATCTCCTTCCCAACGTTGTGCTATCAATGTCAGACATGGGCTCCAGACGCAAGAACAATAATAAATATAAGCACTGTCGAGATTAAATGTGTTAAACGAATTACAGGAAACAGCCTGCGAGATAAGATAAAAAATAGTGAAGAACTGGGAAAAAGAATTGAAATAATTCCCACCATAGAGTACGTAAAGAAACAGCAGTTAAAATGGTAAAATGGTTGGCCACGAGATAAGGCAGAAAGATCAAAACACAACAAAACGAGCCTTCAAAAATCGTTACACCAGACTCAAAGGCAGATGATGTAAAAGATGAATTGATTGAATATTAGAAACAGTAGGAAATATAATAGCAGGAGAAGCCAACAGAAGAACAAAAGACCGCAAACTATATCTTCCCTCAGACACTTTAAGACAAACGAGAAAAAAATGTTCAGCGGAAATGTAGAAGGTATTGGTTCCCCTCCACATCTTAAGGTGTAATGGGAATATTCTATTGTAGTCCACACTTTTCCCTGACCAACGATAGATTTTATGTTTTATGTGGTCAGTATCATACTGGGCCGCCACTTTTTTTCCGCAGGAGAAGAGAAAAAAAAACTAGTAGCCATTTTCGGAAGTTGTGCCAACATCGAGGCTGTGCCGATTCGAAGGTAAAAATAGCTGGCCACATCCGGAAATTGAAGCAGGGCCCTCGGTCAGTAGTGAGCGAACTAACTACTCAGCCACATCGGTTCTTTGTTCAATGTGCTTTGGCAGTTCTATTTGGGCACCTATTTCAATGTGATTTGACAGTTCTATTGGGGCACCTATTTCAATGTGATTTGACAGTTCTATTTGGGCACCTATTTCAATGTGATTTGACAGTTCTATTTGGGCACCTATTTCAATGTGCTTTGGCAGTTCTATTTGGGCACCTATTTCAATGTGATTTGGCAGTTCTATTTGGGCACCTATTTCAATGTGATTTGACAGTTCTATTTGGGCACCTATTTCAATGTGATTTGGTAGTTCTATTTGGGCACCTATTTCAATGTGCTTTGACAGTTCTATTTGAGCACCTATTTCAATGTGCTTTGGCAGTTCTATTTGGGCACCTATTTCAATGTGCTTTGGCCGTTCTATTTGGACACCTATTTCAATGTGATTTGGCAGTTCTATTTGGGCACCTATTTCAATGTGATTTGGCAGTTCTATTTGGGCACCTATTTCAATGTGATTTGACAGTTCTATTTGGGCACCTAGTTCAATGTACCGTGACAATTCTATTGGAGCACCTTGTTAAATATGTCGTGACAATTCTAGATCATCATCATCATCATGTGTCATACCGGTTGGCGTAGGCGATCATGTCCTTCCACAATCTTCCATCTACAGTGCATCGTTTCAGTTCTGTTGCTGACTGTTTTCCATGCCATGACACCAAGCTATCCAGTATTTTCTCTCTTTGTCGTCCGCGATCTCTCTTTCCTTTTATTTTGCCAGTTGTAACCAAGTATTCTAACTTTCGTCTTCTCATTACGTGCCCCAAAAATGTTCATTGTTTCTTTCTGATGTTTTTAGGAATACCCGTTTTGTGTTGGCCTATTTGAGAATTTTCTCATTGGTCTTTTTAGCTGTCCATGGAACTTTCAACATTCTTCTGAGAAATCCCATCTCTGTGGCCTCTAATCGTCTTTTCATTTGTTTTTCTACTGTCCATAATTCGCTTCCATATGTCAGATTTGGTTCTATATAGCAATGATGAACTCTCTTTCTCACTTCTTTTGACATAGATTTGTTGCATAAAATGATTTTCATTTTCTGAAATGCTATTTTGGCCTGAGCAATTCTGCTTTTTTATTTCTGTGGTGCATCTCCCATCTGATGTTATTATTGTGCCCAAGTATTTGACGCGTTGCACTTGTTTCAGATATGTCTTGTTTATTTTTATGCTGCATAGTGGTGATGATTGTTTCTTTGATATGACCATTACTAATTCTAGATCAGTACCATGTTAAACGTCAATGACAATTCTATTTGAGGACCTTGTAAACGTGTGACAATTCTATTTGAGGACCTTGTAAACGTGTGACAATTCTATTTGAGGACCGTGTTAAATATCTGTGACAATTCTATTTGAGGACCTTGTAAACGTGTGACAATTCTATTTGAGGACCGTGTTAAATATCTGTGACAATTCTATTTGAGGACCTTGTAAACGTGTGACAATTCTATTTGAGGACCGTGTTAAATATCTGTGACAATTCTATTTGAGGACCTTGTAAACGTGTGACAATTCTATTTGAGGACCGTGTTAAATATCTGTGACAATTCTATTTGAGGACCGTGTTAAACGTCTGTGACAATTCTATTTGAGGACCTTGTAAACGTGTGACAATTCTATTTGAGGACCGTGTTAAATATCTGTGACAATTCTATTTGAGGACCTTGTAAACGTGTGACAATTCTATTTGAGGACCGTGTTAAACGTATGTGACAATTCTATTTGAGAACCTTGTAAACGTGTGACAATTCTATTTGAGGACCGTGTTAAACATCTGTGACAATTCTATTTGAGAACCTTGTAAACGTGTGACAATTCTATTTGAGGACCGTGTTAAACGTCTGTGACAATTCTATTTGAGGACCGTGTTAAACGTCTGTGACAATTCTATTTGAGGACCTTGTAAACGTGTGACAATTCTATTTGATGACCGTGTTAAACGTCTGTGACAATTCTATTTGAGAACCTTGTAAAAGTGTGACAATTCTATTTGAGGACCGTGTTAAACGTCTGTGACAATTCTATTTGAGGACCTTGTAAACGTGTGACAATTCTATTTGAGGACCGTGTTAAACGTCTGTGACAATTTTATTTGAGAACCTTGTAAACGTGTGACAATTCTATTTGAGGACCGTATTAAACGTCTGTGACAATTCTATTTTAGGACCTTATTAAACGTCTGTGACAATTCTACTTGAAGACCATGTTAAACGTCTGTGACAATTCTATTTGATGACCTTATTAAACGTCTGTAACAATTCTATTTGATGACTTTGTGAAACGTCTGTAACAATTCTATTTGATGACCGTGTTAAACGTCTGTGACAATTCTATTTGTGGACCTTGTAAACGTGTGACAATTCTATTTGAGGACCGTGTTAAACGTCTGTGACAATTCTATTTTAGGACCTTATTAAACGTCTGTGACAATTCTATTTGATGACCTTGTTAAACGTCTGTGACAATTCTATTTGAGGACCTTGTTAAATGAGCCGTAACAATCTAGTATTTTATCCCACGCTGCTTATCGATTCTCATCATTCACTGATTGTGACAATTTTACTTTCCCACTTTCCTAGTGACAATTTTATTACCTTGCACAGCGCACAGTGACAATTGTAGTACCTTGCACAGCGCACAGTGACAATTGTAGTACCTTGCACAGCGCACAGTGACGATTCATCACCTGGTTAACTGTGCATTGATCATTTTATAACTGTGTCGCGCCAAACATTTCATTACATCACCTTATTCAAAGTGCAGTGACAAATGCATCGCTGTATTCATTTGCGTGTTAGATTAACCTTTCTGATGTAAGCTGAACAATTCTGATGTAAGCTAAACAATTCTGAGAATTGCTGATGTAGTACGCGACGTAGAAAAAAAAAAAAGCCTAATTGGCTCACAAATGGTTATGAATGCGCAAAGAAATAGAGTCTGCACCGGGCGGATAAACATAATAGCACTGAGGATAGTCAAGAATGTAATTGTTAAGAAACAGGAAGTTTTGACGAAGTATAACCACCTATATTATCTTCCCAACAGTTTGACTGCTACGGCCAGGCGTTTTCTCAGACACTTAAGGCAAGGTGTCGGAAAGGGGGGAAAAAAATGTGACTCGTTCACACAGTAATTCTAGTCCCAAAGCAATTACCCCTCGCTGACATTCATAACAAAAGCTGTTCTTATACGCACAGGAGAGGGAAAAAGACAACATAGTGAGGTTGGCATTAGCAAAGCTTCTGGGAACATAAAAGCAAAGTTTTGTTTTTCCCGTCTAATTCCTAATTATAATTTCCTTTGCGGCGTACAGGGATGAAGACAGCCATCATTCTACTTCGCCTTTGTTATATGGGGCCGCGCAAAGACAATGCTACTACTATTTGATGGCCCTCGAATCAATATCTTCACTCATAACAGGCTCGGCTTCGGGAGATAATCTTTATATTTTGCTCGAGGAAACATCGATACAGAATGAAATAGGGTCATGTCCTAGCTACGTCGTTCTCTCTTCTCGTCTGTTTTCTTCTATTTATTCTTTGTCGTCTTCATCATTGATGTTATAATGCATTCTTTACTTCTACGTTTTAATTTTTTTTTTTTAATTATTATTTTGCATTCTCGCGAGTATTTTCTTTTTTTCTCGGGGAAAAAACAAAACAAACTCCGAACGAAAGAGCGACTACACGTCAACGGTTCTACTTTTTTCTCCTCTCTCAATTTATTGTTCATCAACTTTTCCTTTGATGCTTTTCTCTAATTTTATTTTTGTCATTCTCTTTTTTATTTAATTATTTTATTTTTTCCCCCATCTTTCGTCAATCTGTTGTTTCTTTTTTTTTTTCTTCCTTTCTTTCTTCTTATTTTTTTTTTTTTTTGATAATTTCTTCGCACTCTTCATTTTTTCCATTACTTCATCAATTACTTTCTTGTTATCTTTTCGTTTTTCTCTCTCTCCTCTCCCCCCCCCCCTTTAACTTGTGCAGAGACAGTCCTATATCATAATAATGTAGGGGAGCGAAGTGTTGAAATCTCAATGTACTAAGTTGCAACAGTCGAGAGTTGCGAGGTCAGTTATATAACTGCTTACCTGTTATTATATTACCAATAGTTATCCATGGCTAAAATCATGATCAGTTATATAACTGCTTACCTGTTATTATATTACCAATAGTTATCCATGGCTAATAGCATGATCAGTTATATAACTGATTACCTGTTATTATATTACCAATAGTTATCCATGGCTAAAATCATGATCAGTTATATAACTGCTTACCTGTTATTATATTACCAATAGTTATCCATGGCTAATAGCATGATCAGTTATATAACTGATTACCTTTTTATTATATTACCAATAGTTATCCATGGCTAAAATCATGATCAGTTATATAACTGCTTACCTGTTATTATATTACCAATAGTTATCCATGGCTAATAGCATGATCAGTTATATAACTGATTACCTTTTTATTATATTACCAATAGTTATCCATGGCTAAAATCATGATCAGTTATATAACTGCTTACCTGTTATTATATTACCAATAGTTATCCATGGCTAAAATCATGATCAGTTATATAACTGATTACCTTTTTATTATATTACCAATAGTTATCCATGGCTAAAAGCATGATCAGTTATATAACTGATTACCTGTTATTATATTACCAATAGTTATACATTGAGCAATAACGACAGAGGTTTCAGTCTTGTATAGGTGCGCAATTAGTTATGAATTTAGATGACAGAGGCAAAACTCTATGTGAACTGATATGACTTTAGAACTCTGTGTGTGAATGTATACGACTGTAAAACACCGTCTGTGAACTGAAATGACTGTAAAACACCGTCTGTGAACTGAAATGACTGTAAAACTCTGTATGTGAACTGATACGACTGTAAAACTCTGTATGTGAACTGATATGACTGTAAACTCTGTATGTGAACTGAAATGGCTATAAAACTCTGTATGTGAACTGACATGACTGTAAAACTCTGTATGTGAACTGATATGACTGTAAAACTCTGTATGTGAACTGATATGACTGTAAAATTATGTATGTGAACTGATATGACTGTAAAATTATGTATGTGAACTGATATGACTGTAAAATTATGTATGTGAACTGGTATGACAGTAAAATTATGTATGGGAACTGATATGACTGTAAAATTATGTATGTGAACTGATATGACTGTAAAATTATATATGTGAACTGATATGACTGTAAAACTCTGTATGAGAACTGACATGACTGTAAAACTCTGTATGTGAACTGATATGACTGTAAAACTCTGTATGTGAACTGATATGACTGTAAAACTCTGTATGTGAACTGATATGACTGTAAAACTCCGTATGTGAACTGATATGACTGTAAAATTATGTATGTGAACTGATATGACTGTAAAACTCTGTATATGAACTGATATGACTGTAAAATTATGTATGTGAACTGATATGACTGTAAAACTCTGTATGTGAACCGAAGTGATTGACAAAAGTATCTGCTTCATGTGGGGAACAGATGATCACAGATGGTCATATGTTGTGTGTGTGTGTGTGTTTTTTTTTTTTGCTAAGCGCATCTTTGCAGTTATAATAACAAAGTACTAGTCATGTACCTTTTTTTGTACAAAAAATTGCTAGTTTCTTCAACAAGGCACAAACAAAAGGATGTTTATGTAGTGACCTATGCTTTACGGTCAACAAAATCTGAAGACTGATCTATCCTTTGAGAGGTCTTACTTATCTGACCCACACTATTTATATGTTTCCATTCATTGCCAGGTTCTCTCTGGGTCTCTCTCTCTATTTTTCAATCTCTTTCTATCTCTTCCCTTCCTTTCCCATCCCTCAAAGTGACCAGTTAAAAATAATGTTCTTTGATGGTTCCTGGTTCTTTTCTACACACGTGACCTAATGTATCTGTTTCGCAGTTGTTGGTTCCTTATTGTTTTACTCATCAGTTCCTGGTTCCTTATTTTATTTAGTCGTTCTTAATTTGCATGTTTTGTTTGTCTGTTCTTGGTTCCTTATTTTATTTAGCCGTTCTTTGGTTGCTTATAAAGTTTGCTATTTTCTTGTTCCTTATTTTATTTAGCCGTTTTTTTGTTGCATATATTGCTTATCAGTTCTTGTCGCTTGTTTTATTTAGTAGTTCTTGGTTGCTTTTTTTTTTTTAACAAATTTGTGTTTTCTTGATCTCTTATTTTGTTTATCGATTATAGATTTCTCATTTTGTTTATCGATTATAAATTTCTTATTTTGTTTATCGATTATTGATTTCTTATTTTGTTTATCATTTAAGGTTTGTTATTTTGTTTATCAAGTATAAGTTTCTTATTTTGTTTATCAAGTATAAGTTTCTTATTTTGTTTATCAAGTATAAGTTTCTTATTTTGTTTATCGATTATAGGTTTCTTATTTTGTTGATCAATTATAAATTTCTTATTTTGTTTATCGATTATTGGTTTCTTATTTTGTTTATCGATTAAGGTTTCTTATTTTGTTTATCAATTATAAGTTTCTTATTTTGTTTATCGATTATAGGTTTCTTATTTTGTTTATCAATTATAGGCTTCTTATTTTGTTTATCGATTATATGTTTCTTATTTTGCTTATCGATTATAGGTTTCTTATTTTGTTTATCAATTACAGATTTTTTATTTTGTTTATCTATTATAAATTTCTTATCTTGTTTAGCGATTATTGTTTTCTTATTTGGTTTATCGATTAAAGTTTCATATTTTGCTTATCAATTATAAGTTTCTTATTTTGTTTATCGATTATAGGTTTCTTATTTTGTTTATCAATTATAGGCTTCTTATTTTGTTTATAGATTATTTGTTTCTTATTTTGTTTATCGATTATAGGTTTCTTATTTTGTTTATCGATTATAGGTTTCTTATTCTGTTTATCGATTATAGGTTTCTTATTTTGTCTATCGATTATAGGTTGTTTCTCCATTATTTTGGCATTATTAAAGCATGCCATGTTATAGGCCAAGTATCAACACTATTGAAAAACAAAGCAATAACTACCGAAGCAAAAAGGGAAATATACAAATCAATTTCTCTACCAACTCTGAGTTATCAGTGCCAGAATTGGACGCTGGACTCTAGAACAATAAGAAAGATAACAACCACCGAAATGAAATGTGTCAGAAGAATGACAGGAAACAGCTTAAGGGACAGAGTAAGAAACACTGACCTGAGGAAGAAACTCGACATTGAACAAGCCATGGAATACATGAAGAAACAACAGATAAATTGGTTCGGCCTCATAGCAAGACAAAAAGAACTAATAATGACTCAAAGAACCATAAACAAACGCTACGAAAACGCCAGATTAAGAGGAAGACCGAGAATGAGATGGATAAAGGGAATACTAGAGTCACTAGGAGGGATAACATCAGAAGAGGCCAACAGAAGAGCAAAGAATCGCAGATTGTATCTACCCTCAACGCCAACGGCAATAGAGGAACGATAGAAGAAGCGGAAGGAGAAGAAGATTATAGGTTTATTATTTTGTTAGCAGTTCTTGGTTTCTTGTTTTGTTATCAATTCCTTGATTTCCTATTTTCTTTAGCAATTATAAGTTGTTGTTTTTTTTTGGTTAGCAGCTCTTTGTTACTTTTTTGTTTCGCCAGAACATACCTTTCATTCGGTAAATTGAAAACAAAAAATTTAAAGTTTTCCCATCTGCCTTGCAAGGCACACGGGGAATATGGTGTGAGTGTCCATAGTTGTCCATCATGGCCTGCTCATTTTTGAATGAAGTGGTCAGTATCACGCGAGGCCGCCTTCACTTGCTGGTAAAATTTCTGGTACTAATTCTTTGAGACTGGATTACCCCCCCCCCTACCCTAGCCTCCTCTGTCACTTCTGGGAATTGAATCGGGGCCTTTCTGATCAGGAAGCAAGCGCACTATCTACTCAGCCACCGAGGCTCCCTGGCAAGATTTATCAAGTTTTCGTTTTCTTTCCTCCTCATTATAAACGCTTTTCAAGTACACAGACTTTTCTCACTCGTCCTTATGTTAATTGTTATGTTCTGCAAAAGTTCTATTGCTGTGTTCATATTCTTGTTTGCATCTACAATATTTATGTCTCATGTATATGAAGCATCATTACTAAAGGAAGACAGTACAACGAACATTAGAGACAACTGGTATGTGGTCTAAAAAGGCAGCTACTAAAAAACATCAGAAAGAAGCAATCAACATTTTTCGGGCACATCATGAGAAGAGGAAAGTTGGAATACTTGGTTACAACTGGCAAAATAAAAGGAAAGATAGATCGCGGACGACAAAGAGATAAAATACTGAATAGCTTAGTGTCATGGCATGGAAAACAGTCAACAACAGAACTGACACGATGCACTATATATAGAAGATTGTGGAAGGACATGGTCGCCTACGCCAACCGATATGTCACATGATGATTATGATATGTGGTTTATAAGAAGAATGCTGCGAAGTGTACGGACATCACAAATTACTAATGAAGAATGTTTAAAACGAGCTGGAGAAACAGGAAATATAAAAATAATAAGGAAGAGATAATTTACATTTATTGGGCATATGATGCGAAAGGAAGGCATTGAGAATAACAGGCAGAACGAATGGAAAGAAGA
This sequence comes from Megaustenia siamemsis, assembly GCA_032433765.1. NCBI lineage: Eukaryota > Metazoa > Mollusca > Gastropoda > Stylommatophora > Ariophantidae > Megaustenia > Megaustenia siamemsis. Next base: position 40,829,014 of record JAVIAB010000160.1, on the reverse strand, counting down.
GCAGAGTAAAGCCAAGATAAAAAAAAATAACAGCTTATCCAAATGGCTTAAATAAAAGATTCTTCTTTTTTCCTTCCTCATTTGCCTTTCAGCGTCGAGGGGAGATATAATATGCGGTCTTTTGTTCTTCTGTTCGCCTCTGCTGCTGTTATGTTTCCTAGTGCTTATAATACTCCATCGATCCATGTTTTTCGTGGTCGACCCTTGGGTATGGTATTCCCACAACGTGGATCTCACTTAATAATGAATTATATTTCACTGGTTTCTGAACCATATAGTCTAACTAGTACATTGAGTCCTCAACACGCATTTATTCATAATTGCTTCACAATCCTACTTGCTTCTTTCTTCACTTTCCTTCTCAACTCTACTTGCTTCTTTCTTCACTTTCCTTCTCAACTCTACTTGCTTCTTTCTTCACTTTCCTTCTCAACTCTACTTGCTTCTTTCTGCACTTTCCTTCTCAGCCCTACTTGCTTCTTTCTTCACTTTCCTTCTCAACTCTGCTTGCTTCTTTCTTCACTTTCCTTCTCAACTCTACTTGCTTCTTTCTTCACTTTCCTTCTCAACCCTACTTGCTTTTTTCTTCACTTTCCTTCTCAACTCTACTTGCTTCTTTCTTCACTTTCCTTCTCAACTCTGCTTGCTTCTTTCTTCACTTTCCTGCAGTATATCAAGAACTGTCTTCCCTAGATAAAGCATCGAACCAGGTATACTCATCGTCAGACTAGCAAGCACATGCCTCAACGCCAGAACGCCGCCTCTCTCCTCCTCCTCCCTCAAGCCAAACAAACTACTACTAATAACCCACATACAATTCTACACTTCAAACACCCTTCATATATCACCCACATAATTATAACAGCAATTCTTTCTTTCTTTCCATTTTTACATTCTGTGTTCTTCCATTATAAAAAATCAATTCCTGCCAATTGTGTTGATTTTGTAGAAGAAAGAGCCTTGTTAGTGCTCTTCTTTTAAAACATTCTGTAACATTCTCTGTTAATTTTTATGTTATGCTTTGCCCATCTCAGCAAAGATGGCCATTACTGAACGATTTTTTTGTTAGCGTGCATGTTACTTGAAAGAACCATGTTATAAAACAGAAGAAAATTATAGCACAAAGAAAATTATAATACAAAGATGAGAAGGCTTTCCTTACGCACAGAAAAGATTTGCTTAGGACAGTTTCAACAGCGGATATATATTTTATGTTTGAAATTTGAGAACTATATTTTTGAAATTGTTGTTTGCAAAGTTAAATATTGTAATTAAAATAGCTTTTTTTTAAAAAAAAAGAAACTATGTAAATTTAGATGATGTTCATTTCTCTTTCTTTCTTTCTTTCTTTCTTTCTTTCTTTCTTTCTTTCTTTCTTTCTTCTTTCTTTCTTTCTTTCTTTCTTTCCTTTCTTTCTTTCTTTCTTTCTCTCTTTCTTTCTTTCTTTCTTTCTGTCTCTGTTCATTTGTTTGTTTCTTCTTCCTTTCTTCGTTCGTCGGCTGACTACTAAAAGAAAGGATATCCTTTTCAACATCCGTCCTTAAAAGGGCGTTAATTAGGCGTAGATGTGTTAGCTTGTGGTTTATTTGCGCCTTTCGATCAGCAACATCCGACTTCAGCACGACATTTTTGAGTAACGTGTTGCCTTGCCAATTCGATCCCTACTCGCATGACCAGACTAGACTGGTTGGTCTGTTACAAGAGGCACCAAGAAGGGATGGAGTAGGGTCTGGGTAGTTGTGGTTCACCTGTGAGCCTCTGATAACCTCCAGCTCTGTTGCTGTCAGACGCCTTGCCTTCAGATTTTCATGTAAAAATATATTGATAGTTGACTTGATATTCAAAGAAACACATGAGCATGCTAGCACCAGGGCTGAATGCGGAGAGCGACACATAGCTGACTGCTTGCGCCGGGATCGGCGAACCAAAACTATCTGTCTATATATATATATATATATATATATATATATATATTGACCTTTCGAGCCGTAGCCGGCCCATAGGGCATAGATCCAGATACTCTTTCTCTGATCTAAATTTTTATTCTAGCAGTTTTCAATCCTTTTAAATATATTTTATAAAATCTCGCCATTTGTCTCTGTTCTGTGCAAGAAACTCTATCTCACTGAGGGAGCCAATTCCTGCTGCTCTTGCCTCTCTGATCAATGTTCTTCTCAATGCTTCTCTGAGATGGCCTCTTTTCCTCTTACCTGTTGTTTCTCACATGAGGGATTGCTTTGTTATTCGGTTATTATCTCTCCTAGTCACATGTCCAACACATAACCATTGTCTTTTCTTCATTTTTGAAGATAGTGGTTGATTGGAGTTTTCTCTAACTTCCTCGTTTGTTTTGAGCCAAAAGTATGGAGGAGAATTGGTGGACGAAACCTCGTCCTGGTATGTGCTGTCCACTTGTTACATGAAGCTTTAACTATATCCTTTTTAATTAATTGTTTTTCATGTACATGTATATTGTTTCATTTCTCCTCACATTTAGCTTCACTGCAGCTCAGAGTTTTGATACATTTATGTGCATTTCTTTGCCTTGACCCTACGAACCGAAGCTATCCAGGTTCTACTCCATCTTCTCACGGTGCCCCTTCAAACAGATTAACCAGCCTGGCAAGTGAGTAGGGATCAGCAAGAGGGAACGCCAGCATGAAGTATAAAACGTCATGGTAGGGAATAGGTAAATAATTGCGATGCTGCGGTAAAGCTGGTAGCAAGGAACCAGTGGTGGGGAGTGTTAAACACTCCAAGGTATGAAGACAGCTTTACAAGGGAGGAACACAACACAATACTGACGTTTCGGCCTGTGGCCTTCTTCAGAATACAAGGACAACGAAAACAAACAATGAAACACAATTATCTATAACTACATGAACATAAGAAAGAAGAGGTGGACAGAAAAGAAGGAAGTAGGATGTAGAAAAATGAAAAAAGAAGAAAGCTACATGAGGAGAGGTAGGATAGTAGTAGATAAAACGTCATGCTTTAGTCGGAGGCGTTGAACAGAAATGCGCGGATATCATAGCATGCTGTAAACCATAACATATTGCATTTACGCTCCCTTTACGTCTTTTTAGGAGCAGAACATGTCGAGTTCTCGTCTCGAGTCAACGTAGAAATAATAATAATGAAAAAAACTGATATTCCAAAGGGTTTTATTTATATATGAATATTTTAAATGTTTATATTTGTGTATTTTGGAACAAAGACATTTCAAATATTGTGTTTAAGAAGTTCAATATATTTCAAATATTGTGTTTAAGAAGTTCAATATATTTCAAATATTGTGTTTAAGAAGTTCAATATATTTCAAATATTGTATTTAAGAAGTTTAATATATTTCAAATATTGTGTTTAAGAAGTTCAATATATTTCAAATATTGTGTTTAAGAAGTTTAATATATTTCAAATATTGTGTTTACGAAATTTAATATATTTCAAATATTGTATTTAAGAAGTTCAATATATTTCAAATATTGTGTTTAAGAAGTTCAATATATTTCAAATATTGTGTTTAAGAAGTTCAATATATTTCAAATATTGTGTTTACGAAATTAAATATATTTCAAATATTGTATTTAAGAAGTTCAATATATTTCAAATATTGTATTTAAGAAGTTCAAAATAATTCAATATAATTTTTGAACACTTTTTTGATAACTTTAGATATTTATAACCAATTTTTTTTTTTTTTTAGCAGAATGAAATAATTCAAATCGCTGCTCCAGTTTGAAGTATTTGAACAAGTGTCAAGTAAAAGACAACGATATATTTCAAACTGGTAGTTGCAATCTTAAAATGCTAAATAGTTAATGTAAGTAAATACTCGCGACTAATGCTCAACACATATTTCAAAGTGCTGGAAGCCTACTAATGAAAAAGGGTAAAGAAGATATGTTGAAAGATTTCAGCATTAAAAGAACTGGCTTATAAACACCATTCTACAGGGGAATTAAAATATTATGGACAGGCCATAAGACACAGCGGGCTGGAAAGAACAATAATTGAAGGCATGGTTCCTGGAAAACAGATCAGGAAGATGGTTTCAAAACATCAAGGAGATCTTGCACATGACAACAGAAAAATTGGAGTTTTGGCTATACAAATAGATTCTTTCAGGCGGGCTGTGGTGAGTGCAACGTTCTGCAAATGACATGCCACCTGATGATGATGATGATGATGATAATGATGATGCAAGCCTACCAGCTTCTCTCCTACCCTATACATCGCCTCTAACGAGATTTACAACATTTTGGTGCAGGCTGTAGCGCAGATGGAATATTTGTGTCTTTCAGCTCAGCACTTTCAATTTTTCACGACTTATTTTGGTTACCGGGTTTACCTTCCTTCTTTGCTAAACTTACATTAATCTGGGACTAAGACGAGGGAATATAGCTTTAGGTCTTTGTTAATCTGGTTCGTTTACCCTGATTCAAATAGTCAGATAGGGGGACTTGTTGGTCTCGACGCAAAACGCCAGCCTCGAGACAGAGAGGTTGTGGGTTCAAATCCCGACTGCACCGGTTGGGATTTTTATTTATGGTTTCTCTCTGCGGCAACCACCCCTGGTCTCTGCAGGGCGAATTTAAAGTTTTCCCATCTGCCTTGCAAGGCACACGGGGAATATGGTGTGAGTGTCCATAGTTGTCCATCATGGCCTGCTCATTTTTGAATGAAGTGGTCAGTATCACGCGAGGCCGCCTTCACTTGCTGGTAAATTTCTGGTACTAATTCTTTGAGACTGGATTACCCCCCCCCCCCCCTACCCTAGCCTCCTCTGTCACTTCTGGGAATTGAATCGGGGCCTTTCTGATCAGGAAGCAAGCGCACTATCTACTCAGCCACCGAGGCTCCCTGGCAAGATTTATCAAGTTTTCGTTTTCTTTCCTCCTCATTATAAACGCTTTTCAAGTACACAGACTTTTCTCACTCGTCCTTATGTTAATTGTTATGTTCTGCAAAAGTTCTATTGCTGTGTTCATATTCTTGTTTGCATCTACAATATTTATGTCTCATGTATATGAAGCATCATTACTAAAGGAAGACAGTACAACGAACATTAGAGACAACTGGTATGTGGTCTAAAAAGGCAGCTACTAAAAAACATCAGAAAGAAGCAATCAACATTTTTCGGGCACATCATGAGAAGAGGAAAGTTGGAATACTTGGTTACAACTGGCAAAATAAAAGGAAAGATAGATCGCGGACGACAAAGAGATAAAATACTGAATAGCTTAGTGTCATGGCATGGAAAACAGTCAACAACAGAACTGACACGATGCACTATATATAGAAGATTGTGGAAGGACATGGTCGCCTACGCCAACCGATATGTCACATGATGATTATGATATGTGGTTTATAAGAAGAATGCTGCGAAGTGTACGGACATCACAAATTACTAATGAAGAATGTTTAAAACGAGCTGGAGAAACAGGAAATATAAAAATAATAAGGAAGAGATAATTTACATTTATTGGGCATATGATGCGAAAGGAAGGCATTGAGAATAACAGGCAGAACGAATGGAAAGAAGAGCAGAGTAAAGCCAAGATAAAAAAAAATAACAGCTTATCCAAATGGCTTAAATAAAAGATTCTTCTTTTTTCCTTCCTCATTTGCCTTTCAGCGTCGAGGGGAGATATAATATGCGGTCTTTTGTTCTTCTGTTCGCCTCTGCTGCTGTTATGTTTCCTAGTGCTTATAATACTCCATCGATCCATGTTTTTCGTGGTCGACCCTTGGGTATGGTATTCCCACAACGTGGATCTCACTTAATAATGAATTATATTTCACTGGTTTCTGAACCATATAGTCTAACTAGTACATTGAGTCCTCAACACGCATTTATTCATAATTGCTTCACAATCCTACTTGCTTCTTTCTTCACTTTCCTTCTCAACTCTACTTGCTTCTTTCTTCACTTTCCTTCTCAACTCTACTTGCTTCTTTCTTCACTTTCCTTCTCAACTCTACTTGCTTCTTTCTGCACTTTCCTTCTCAGCCCTACTTGCTTCTTTCTTCACTTTCCTTCTCAACTCTGCTTGCTTCTTTCTTCACTTTCCTTCTCAACTCTACTTGCTTCTTTCTTCACTTTCCTTCTCAACCCTACTTGCTTTTTTCTTCACTTTCCTTCTCAACTCTACTTGCTTCTTTCTTCACTTTCCTTCTCAACTCTGCTTGCTTCTTTCTTCACTTTCCTGCAGTATATCAAGAACTGTCTTCCCTAGATAAAGCATCGAACCAGGTATACTCATCGTCAGACTAGCAAGCACATGCCTCAACGCCAGAACGCCGCCTCTCTCCTCCTCCTCCCTCAAGCCAAACAAACTACTACTAATAACCCACATACAATTCTACACTTCAAACACCCTTCATATATCACCCACATAATTATAACAGCAATTCTTTCTTTCTTTCCATTTTTACATTCTGTGTTCTTCCATTATAAAAATCAATTCCTGCCAATTGTGTTGATTTTGTAGAAGAAAGAGCCTTGTTAGTGCTCTTCTTTTAAAACATTCTGTAACATTCTCTGTTAATTTTTATGTTATGCTTTGCCCATCTCAGCAAAGATGGCCATTACTGAACGATTTTTTTGTTAGCGTGCATGTTACTTGAAAGAACCATGTTATAAAACAGAAGAAAATTATAGCACAAAGAAAATTATAATACAAAGATGAGAAGGCTTTCCTTACGCACAGAAAAGATTTGCTTAGGACAGTTTCAACAGCGGATATATATTTTATGTTTGAAATTTGAGAACTATATTTTTGAAATTGTTGTTTGCAAAGTTAAATATTGTAATTAAAATAGCTTTTTTTTTAAAAAAAAAAAGAAACTATGTAAATTTAGATGATGTTCATTTCTTTTCTTTCTTTCTTTCTTTCTTTCTTTCTTTCTTTCTTTCTTTCTTTCTTTCTTTCTTTCTTTCTTTCTTTCTTTCTTTCTTTCTTTCTTTCTTTCTTTCTTTCTTTCTCTCTTTCTTTCTTTCTTTCTTTCTGTCTCTGTTCATTTGTTTGTTTCTTTCTTCCTTTCTTCGTTCGTCGGCTGACTACTAAAAGAAAGGATATCCTTTTCAACATCCGTCCTTAAAAGGGCGTTAATTAGGCGTAGATGTGTTAGCTTGTGGTTTATTTGCGCCTTTCGATCAGCAACATCCGACTTCAGCACGACATTTTTGAGTAACGTGTTGCCTTGCCAATTCGATCCCTACTCGCATGACCAGACTAGACTGGTTGGTCTGTTACAAGAGGCACCAAGAAGGGATGGAGTAGGGTCTGGGTAGTTGTGGTTCACCTGTGAGCCTCTGATAACCTCCAGCTCTGTTGCTGTCAGACGCCTTGCCTTCAGATTTTCATGTAAAAATATATTGATAGTTGACTTGATATTCAAAGAAACACATGAGCATGCTAGCACCAGGGCTGAATGCGGAGAGCGACACATAGCTGACTGCTTGCGCCGGGATCGGCGAACCAAAACTATCTGTCTATATATATATATATATATATATATATATATATTGACCTTTCGAGCCGTAGCCGGCCCATAGGGCATAGATCCAGATACTCTTTCTCTGATCTAAATTTTTATTCTAGCAGTTTTCAATCCTTTTAAATATATTTTATAAAATCTCGCCATTTGTCTCTGTTCTGTGCAAGAAACTCTATCTCACTGAGGGAGCCAATTCCTGCTGCTCTTGCCTCTCTGATCAATGTTCTTCTCAATGCTTCTCTGAGATGGCCTCTTTTCCTCTTACCTGTTGTTTCTCACATGAGGGATTGCTTTGTTATTCGGTTATTATCTCTCCTAGTCACATGTCCAACACATAACCATTGTCTTTTCTTCATTTTTGAAGATAGTGGTTGATTGGAGTTTTCTCTAACTTCCTCGTTTGTTTTGAGCCAAAAGTATGGAGGAGAATTGGTGGACGAAACCTCGTCCTGGTATGTGCTGTCCACTTGTTACATGAAGCTTTAACTATATCCTTTTTAATTAATTGTTTTTCATGTACATGTATATTGTTTCATTTCTCCTCACATTTAGCTTCACTGCAGCTCAGAGTTTTGATACATTTATGTGCATTTCTTTGCCTTGACCCTACGAACCGAAGCTATCCAGGTTCTACTCCATCTTCTCACGGTGCCCCTTCAAACAGATTAACCAGCCTGGCAAGTGAGTAGGGATCAGCAAGAGGGAACGCCAGCATGAAGTATAAAACGTCATGGTAGGGAATAGGTAAATAATTGCGATGCTGCGGTAAAGCTGGTAGCAAGGAACCAGTGGTGGGGAGTGTTAAACACTCCAAGGTATGAAGACAGCTTTACAAGGGAGGAACACAACACAATACTGACGTTTCGGCCTGTGGCCTTCTTCAGAATACAAGGACAACGAAAACAAACAATGAAACACAATTATCTATAACTACATGAACATAAGAAAGAAGAGGTGGACAGAAAAGAAGGAAGTAGGATGTAGAAAAATGAAAAAAGAAGAAAGCTACATGAGGAGAGGTAGGATAGTAGTAGATAAAACGTCATGCTTTAGTCGGAGGCGTTGAACAGAAATGCGCGGATATCATAGCATGCTGTAAACCATAACATATTGCATTTACGCTCCCTTTACGTCTTTTTAGGAGCAGAACATGTCGAGTTCTCGTCTCGAGTCAACGTAGAAATAATAATAATGAAAAAAACTGATATTCCAAAGGGTTTTATTTATATATGAATATTTTAAATGTTTATATTTGTGTATTTTGGAACAAAGACATTTCAAATATTGTGTTTAAGAAGTTCAATATATTTCAAATATTGTGTTTAAGAAGTTCAATATATTTCAAATATTGTGTTTAAGAAGTTCAATATATTTCAAATATTGTATTTAAGAAGTTTAATATATTTCAAATATTGTGTTTAAGAAGTTCAATATATTTCAAATATTGTGTTTAAGAAGTTTAATATATTTCAAATATTGTGTTTACGAAATTTAATATATTTCAAATATTGTATTTAAGAAGTTCAATATATTTCAAATATTGTGTTTAAGAAGTTCAATATATTTCAAATATTGTGTTTAAGAAGTTCAATATATTTCAAATATTGTGTTTACGAAATTAAATATATTTCAAATATTGTATTTAAGAAGTTCAATATATTTCAAATATTGTATTTAAGAAGTTCAAAATAATTCAATATAATTTTTGAACACTTTTTTGATAACTTTAGATATTTATAACCAATTTTTTTTTTTTTTTTAGCAGAATGAAATAATTCAAATCGCTGCTCCAGTTTGAAGTATTTGAACAAGTGTCAAGTAAAAGACAACGATATATTTCAAACTGGTAGTTGCAATCTTAAAATGCTAAATAGTTAATGTAAGTAAATACTCGCGACTAATGCTCAACACATATTTCAAAGTGCTGGAAGCCTACTAATGAAAAAGGGTAAAGAAGATATGTTGAAAGATTTCAGCATTAAAAAGAACTGGCTTATAAACACCATTCTACAGGGGAATTAAAATATTATGGACAGGCCATAAGACACAGCGGGCTGGAAAGAACAATAATTGAAGGCATGGTTCCTGGAAAACAGATCAGGAAGATGGTTTCAAAACATCAAGGAGATCTTGCACATGACAACAGAAAAATTGGAGTTTTGGCTATACAAATAGATTCTTTCAGGCGGGCTGTGGTGAGTGCAACGTTCTGCAAATGACATGCCACCTGATGATGATGATGATGATGATAATGATGATGCAAGCCTACCAGCTTCTCTCCTACCCTATACATCGCCTCTAACGAGATTTACAACATTTTGGTGCAGGCTGTAGCGCAGATGGAATATTTGTGTCTTTCAGCTCAGCACTTTCAATTTTTCACGACTTATTTTGGTTACCGGGTTTACCTTCCTTCTTTGCTAAACTTACATTAATCTGGGACTAAGACGAGGGAATATAGCTTTAGGTCTTTGTTAATCTGGTTCGTTTACCCTGATTCAAATAGTCAGATAGGGGGACTTGTTGGTCTCGACGCAAAACGCCAGCCTCGAGACAGAGAGGTTGTGGGTTCAAATCCCGACTGCACCGGTTGGGATTTTTATTTATGGTTTCTCTCTGCGGCAACCACCCCTGGTCTCTGCAGGGCGACCCAGCTTGGAACGTCAATTACTCATCGACGGGAAAAAACATGAGTACCTCCGAAGTCTGGGTTATCTGCCTGTGCGGCGAGCGATCCATGTGCACACGGCTGCCAGGAAAAATGAATTAACGCGCAAAATTCAGTTCCTAGTCTCTAGGGACTTCGTCAGAGGTAAAAGCTGGCGAACGAAAAAAAAAAGGTCAGATATGAGATGCTGATTCCTAATAAATCAATTGTTAAACATATGAGGTCCCACTTTTGATTTCGATATTTTTCTATGAAAATAAATAAATTGTTGTCTTATTTTGTTGTCACAAATTATTGTGTACACATTAATGGGGAGGGAACAACTATACATACTCGATACATGTATTTTGAGAGTTGATCAATGAAATGGGATCAAGGCAAAGAAATGCATTAAAGCTGATTATAAAGGAGAAATGAAAATGGTAATCCTTCATTCTGTTCTAGATTATTTAGTTTTATATATATTTTATTAGTTAGATATGTAGTGGATAATTTGTTCCTTCCTATTGAAGGCCTATTGAGCCGAAACGTCGTTCGAATTTATGTCGCCCATTAACTACGTGAAGCTTTAACCACACCATTTTTTTTCTATTTATTAATTTAAAAAAAAATTTCTCCTTTGCAATTAAATTCAACACAAGATGAGACATGCAATGGACTTTGAAAGAGTAGGGTTCTGTATGTGCAGTTTATGTCTGATGTTGGAGAACACGGGACAGGAAATAATGGAAGGGACAGATGGACAGAGAGAGTGAACGACTACGGAGCAACACAGAGAAAAATCGAAGGTGAAAGGATATATACATACATAATGGACGGATGAACATATTAGATTTGATGAACGGAAGACAGACAGATGGACTTAGAGTGAGCGACTACGGAGCAATAGAGAGAGAGAGAGAGAGAAAGAAGGATATATATGATAGACGGATGAACAGATTACATTTAATGGGTGGATGAACGGACGGACGGACAGACAAATAAATGGATAGAAGAATAATGGATGGAGGGTGGATGAATGGATAGATGAATTGATGGGGGGTGGGGGGGGGGGGGTAGAAGAAGCGACAAAAGGCAGGTGGTTAGGTAGGTAAATCCATGAAGGAATAGAAGGAAATAGAGGGGGATTATACGCGAGAGAGAGAGAGAGAGAGAGAGAGAGAGAGAGAGAGAGAGAAACTGAAAGAAGTGGAGACAGTTATAAAGAGAATAAGAGAAAAGTGTTAGAATAAGAGCGTGACATAAAGACAGAAAGAGTGAGACAAAGTGGTAGCTAATGAGAGAGGGAATGGAAAGAAAATAGATGAAGAATATGTGAGCACGAGAGAGAGAGAGAGAGAGAGAGAGAGAGAGAGAGAGAGAGAGATAGAGAGAGATAGGAAAACGGAGGACATTATGTTTCAAGGGAAACAACTTCCCCTGCAATAAGAAGAGGTTCACTCGCTCCCATCGATTTCATGTCTGACGCTAATAGCACGGACATATTGTAGACATCGGCACAGACATGCTAGATGGTGTATTAAAGGTGGCAGTAAAAAGGAACACAGCAGTGGGGTAGCATTATCTCAGACAAGACAGGCAGATGGACGGATGGTCAAACAGGCATATATGCTGAGAGGCAGATTGAAGGAATAAACGGGCATATATAATGGCAGTTAAACATTATTTTGACAGACGACAGGACAAGCAGACAGACGAATGAATGAACAGAATAAATGATGAGTGGAGACACGAAATGAATGAACGGCCAGAGAGATAGAGACAGAAGCAGAGCTGAAACACAATGATTTTTTTTTACATTTTAAAAATTATATCTATGGTAGCATGCTGAGTCTCAAAGGAGTCTTTTTGGTGTCTTTTTGTCACACACTCACGCTACTTAGCGTTTTTATGTATATTCGTCACACACACTCGCTACTTAGCGTTTTTTATGTCTATTCCTCACACACTCGCTATTTAGCGTTTTTTATGTATAGTCCTCGCACACTCGCTAATTAGCGTCTTTAATGTATATTCCTCTCACACTCTCTAATTAGCGTTTTTTATGTCAATTCCTCACACACTCGCTATTTAGCGTTTTTATGTCTATTCGTCATAAACACTCGCTACTTAGAGTTTTTATGTCTATTCGTCACACACACTCGCTACTTAGAGTTTTTATGTCTATTCGTCACACACACACACACTCGCTACTTAGCGTTTTTATGTCTATTCGTCACACACACTCGCTAATTAGCGTTTTCTATGTGTAATTTCGTCTTCTCTGCACGGCAAGGCGGATACATATGCACTTTGGCAATTGTTTGCTACTGCTGCACGCGGTAGTGATGTCCGGTCATAAAAGCGGAAGTGTGACAGGTGGACAGACAGATGGATAAGAGATAAAGATTGACGGACAGGTGGATAAGAGATAAAGATTGACGGATAGGTGGATAAGAGATAAAGATTGACGGACAGATGGATAAGAGATAAAGATTGATGAACACGTGGATAAGAGATAAAGATTGACGGACAGATGGATAAGATATAAAGATTGATGAACAGGTGGATAAGAGATAAAGATTGACGGACAGGTGGATAAGATATAAAGATTGACGGACAGGTGGATAAGAGATAAAGATTGATGGACAGGTGAATAAGAGATAAAGATTGACGGACAGGTGGATAAGATATAAAGATTGACGGACAGATGGATAAGAGATAAAGATTGACGGACAGGTGGATAAGATATAAAGATTGACGGACATGTGGATAAGCGATAAAGATTGATGGAAAGGTGGATAAGAGATAAAGATTGACGGACAGGTGGATAAGATATAATGGTTGATGGAAAGGTGGATAAGATATAATGGTTGATGGAAAGGTGGATAAGATATAATGGTTGATGGAAAGGTGGATAAGATATAATGGTTGATGGAAAGGTGGATAAGATATAATGGTTGATGGAAAGGTGGATAGGAAATAAAGATCATTTGACGCGTGGCATGGAAATAGAAAAAAAAAAATCAACAGTGGAACTCCTGCACATCGCTTGTGATCAAATGTTGGAGAGAAATGACATCTAAAGCCTATCGGCATGAGCCATCAGTGAAATGAAACATAAATATATGAATGATAACTAAATACTACGGTATTCACAGAACAAACATTAAAATATGAGTGAATGTGGAAGGGAAAGCACACTGCTATATGGACGAGAAACCGATACATTCATGGAAATTAACAGTGCATATATGTGTAGTATAAATAAATAAATACGTATATATATATACATAACCACACACACACATATATATATATAAACACATATATATGTATCACTTTCACTTTGTACCATAAACTCATCCAAAAGATAAAATTATTTCATAAATTCACTGCCAGAGTTACATTTTTTTATAACTCACCCACGCTTTCATATTGTACCATAAACTCACCCACGCTTTCATATTGTACCATAAACTCACCCACGCTTTCATATTGTACCATAAACTCACCCACGCTTTCATATTGTACCATAAACTCACCCACGCTTTCATATTGTACCATAAACTCACCCACGCTTTCATATTGTACCGTAAACTCACCAACGCTTTCATATTGTACTATAAACTCACCCACGCTTTCATATTGTACCATAAACTCACCCACGCTTTCATATTGTACTATAAACTCACCCACGCTTTCATAGTGCACCATAAACTCATCAACACTGCCACGTTACACCATAAACTCATCAACACTGTCACGTTGTACCATAAACTCATCAAAACTGTCACGTTGCACCATAAATACATGCACAGTCACTTTGTACCATAAACACATGCATAGTCACGTTGTACCATAAACACATTCACATTGTCACGTTGTACCATAAACACATGCACAGTCACGTTGTACCATAAACATATTCACATTGTCACGTTGTACCATAAATTATATGGCCAGAATTACACCCACGCCACGTTCCTTTCCAAAATAAAAAAAAATCCCGGTACCCATTAAAGTCTGTGTGATCCTGGAAGCCCGTGATAATCATCACTGTCCAACACAGTCACCTCTAGTATAGTGCCGGCGTTTGACAAGCTACTATGGGTTAAAAATTCTTTCGGACGGGTGCGCAGCCATTTGGGTACCAATCTTGCACACTTTTCGCAACTTCTCCTCGTTAGGGGTGATCGGTTAATCCAACAATGTCCAAGAGTGACTTCGCCATCTTGTCTGTGACGTGCCGGTTTACCCATATCACTTTCTCCACGGCTGCAACTTTTGGGATTGCTGGACTTGGGACAGGAGAATCCGCCACGCTAAAGACGTGTTCTTGCGCTCCATTTTTTTTTTTTTGGTTGCGTTCGCCAAGCTTTTACCTCTGACGAAGTTCCTAGAGACTAGAAACTGAATTTTTCGTGTTAATCCGTTTTCCCTGGCAGTCGTGTGCACAGGGGTCCCTCGCCGCACAGGCAGATAAATCCGACTTCGGAGGTACTCATATTTTTTTCCGTCAATGAGTAATTAAAGTTCAAGCCTGGCTTCGCTGCTGTGACCAGGAGTGGCTGCCGCATAGAGAAATCATAAATAAAAATTCCAACTGGTTCAGCCGGGATTTGAATCCACAACCTCTCTGTCTCGAGGCCGGCGTCTTGCCCCAAGATCAACCAGTCCCCCTTTTGCACTTCTGAGTCCTTTCATACACGTGAATACGTCTCATTGCTCCTTTCATACACGTGAATACGTCTCATTGCTCCTTTCATACACGTGAATGCGTCTCATTGTTCCTTTCATACACGTGAATGCGTCTCATTGCTCCTTTCATACACGTGAATGCGTCTCATTGCTCCTTTCATACACGTGAATGCGTCTCATTGCTCCTTTCATACACGTGAATGCGTCTCATTGCTCCTTTCATCCTAATGAATTCTCATCCAATGATGAAACTCTACAGCCTTCGCTAAACTAAAATATCACAGTATTTCTCTTATATTGCTTGGTGCACTCATCTTGTCGAGCTGTTTCTTAAATTTATGTTGTGTGCTTAAAGCATGCAACGCCTGTCTATTTGTAGCTGAAGGTCACCACCTCCACATACTATCTATCTATTGGTGGCTGAAGGTCACCACCCTCACATACTATCAATCTATTGGTAGCTGAAGGTCACCACCTCCACTTACTATCTATCTATTGGTAGCTGAAGGTCACCACCTCCACATACTATCTATCTATTGGTAGCTGAAGGTCACCACCTCCACATGGCCTGGCCCTGTCTAAATATGGTAGGTAGAAGAAAAGACTGAAGAACAAGCTACAACTGTATCAGTTATGTTGACAAGGAACATGTGATGCCAGCCCTTCAGCCTGACTGTGCTGACCCAGCACGAAGTTATCAGGTAAACGCAAAATGTGATCCATGCACAAGCCAATCTCCAGTAAATGATCTCCCTTGACTTGTCAAACCTCTAACGAATCCATCAACACGGCAGACACAGAAAGCTTCGTATTGATCTCATCAATCAACTGAACCCATTGTAATTGTCAATGATGACAATATGGCCTTCATTTCATGGACCAATAACATGAAGACACAAACAAAACACACATTCATTATAATATCCCTGTGCACTTTAATATTATTATACCATTTGATCTATTTATGTTAGAATTAATTTGCAAAGAAGATACCTAGGCCCGTTAAATACATTTTAGTACCGTCACTCGCGTAATTTATTATAATAATTTGTTATAAATATTAACGTTTTCATCGCTCGTTCTATGATATATTTCCTTGTGTGACTACCTGTGAACCCAGGGTGAGAGGAGAAAAGAACAGAGCCACTGTTACTTGCCACGCATCTCGTAAGATGCGACTAAGAAGGTTTGCAGTTATCGCCCGTGCAGTCGAGGAGGACGTGCACGGAGCGACTTACCAACATAATATACTAATGCATTTTGGGAAATGCTGTGACAAGTGGCAGAACGGATATAGGGAATTCCTGACTGCACTGAAACTGGTTCCATGCATAGAATAAAATAAAATAGAAGTGATGGTTTCAAAGTTACCAAAAAAAATGTAAACCGCATTATGTTTTCATAATGGACAATATATATGTCTATATTTATTTATTGGTGTGTTGTTTGTTAAGGCCATCATCACTGCACACCGGAGCTTCCATATCTCCCATGATAAAGTCCGAGGAGAACCCTCACCCACGTGAACGAATTCCGTATCACGCCCTAAGATCTACAATGTGCTCTATGAGTCTTATTTTTCTTTTTCGTTGCTTAAGTGCTTTCCAGAAAATGAGGAAGATACTATGCAATCCATTTTTGACAATAGAAACAAGAAAAAAGAGCTCTTAGATGTTATGTAGAGCCAGTCTTAACATATGCAAGTTAATCATGAACAATTGGACAACCGACAAGAAAATCACGGGAGTGTAGAAATGTGGTTTTGCAGAAGAATGTTGAGAATATCATGGGCAGCTAAGAAGAGTAATGAAAGCGTTCTGAAAGAGGTCAAAGTAAAAAGAGAGCTAATGTTCAATATTAGGAGGAAACAATCATCATTATTTGGCCATGTAATGAGAAGACAACAGCTGAAATATATTGTAACAACTGGAAAAATTGAGGGACGAAGAGATAGAGGGAAGCAAAGAGAAAAGATACCAGACAGTCTAAGAGAATGGCTTGGCAGAAGGTCAACAACAGAAATGATAAATAACCGTCGAGAACAAAAGTTGTGGGGAGACATGATCACCTACGCCAGCAGGTCCATAACTTGATGATGATTATTGTCAAAAATGGATTGCACAGTATTTTCCTAATTTTTTTGAAAGCTGCCTTTGCCTGAGTTATTCTGCAGCGCACCTCTGTTGAACATCCACCATCTGAGGTTAAAACTGTTCCCAAGTATTTCAATGGTTGATGTAATGCTAGATGAGATAGGGAAGCAATAACAGAAAGAATGAGCCTTTCCAAGCCTCCAACCTCCACGTCAAAGAGGTGTGACTAGAGTGCTGCTTTGTAGCCCTAACCATGGATTTAAATATTTCACTCTTCTTCGACCTAACATATGAGTCCCATATTTCACTCTATTACACGTAAGTTGAATATTTCAATCCCCTTCGACATTACATGTAAGTTGAATATTTCAATCCATTTGACATTAAATGTAAGTTCAACATTTCAATCTCCTTTCGACATTACGTGTAATTTCAATATTCTAATCCCCTTCCGACATTACGTATAAGTTCAATATTTCCAATCCCCTTTAACATTACATGTAAGTTCAATGTTCCCAATCTCCTTCAACTTTTCATGTAAGTTCAATATTTCACACCTATTCGATAACATCTAAGTTTACGTCCGAAACAAGTCAGGTGTTGCCACACCCCCAAAACCACTATGGACAACATTTATTACATCACTTATCTCTCCAGCCGCCGTAGTTAATGTACCGGGCTCTTGAAGGTGAGGGTCCTATTCGATTTCTAAATGAGCACTGGAATGGGGAGAGGGGAAGGAAAGAGAGACGGCGCTGACACATAACTAACCATATTCATCATCATCTTCATGTGCCATACCGGTTGGCGTAAGCGATCGTGTCCTTCCACAATCTTCTATCTACAGTGCATCGTATCAATTCTGTTGTTGACTGTTTTCCATGCCATGACACCAAGCTATCCAGTATTTTCTCTTTGTCGTCCGCGATCTCTCTTTCCTTTTACTTTGCCAGTTGTAACCAAGTATGTAACTGTTGTTAAAAGACACAACAGCCTACTAAAAGTAATCTTGGATGGGAAAATAAAAGATAAAAGAGGCAAACCGAGACTAACATGGACGAGTAACATCAAAAGATGGACAAACCAGCCTATGACAACCTGCACCATCAAAGCAAGATACAGAGCAGAATGGCGCTCCATGGTAGCCAACCTTCGTTGCGAAGATGGTACTCCATGATGATGATGAACCAAGTATTCCAACTTTCCTCTTCTCATGATGTGCCCGACAAATGTTGAATGTTGCTTTCTGATGATTTTTAAGAGTTACCTTTTTGTGCTGGCCTCTTTGAGAATTTCATCACTGGTCGTTTTAGCTGTCCAGGGAACTTTCAACATTCTTCTGAGAAATCACATCTCTGTGGCCTCTAACCATATTACATCTACTAAAAATGTGTTGTTGACAAAAGAGGTATATATAATATATGGACACGTAAACAACGTGTTATTTATACTCTAAGAGGCGTGATGTGTTCCTTCCTTCCCTCCCTCCCTCTTACCTTCCTTCTTTCCTCCCTTCCCATCTTATTCTTTCTTTCTTCTCATTGTGAATGAAATAATCACAACGCATGGCCGACTCACTATTAACCATACTGACACCATAACAACCAATAATTCAACAACACACACACAGAACTACACACACACACAGCCACACACATATACACATACATAAACACTGCCGGCACTACTAAATGTCGTGTTTACGTACATGCGTGTTAACAAATATACGTTGTTGTGTTAGTGACCCCGTAACGGTTGAAATACTCACGCAAGATCACTTGTTTCTTGGCACCCAGGAAGTATGTGCTGTTACATGCGTCCTCTATAACTTCAACTGCCTGGCCTGCAATGTAAACATGTAAAAATGTAGAATTATAATGTAAAAATATAAAATTATAATGTAAAAATGTAGAATTATAATGTAAAAATATAAAATTATAATATAAAAATATAAAATTATAATGTAAAAATGTAAAATTATATTGTAAAGATATAAAATTATAATGTAAAAATGTTAAATTATAATGTAAAAATATAAAATTATACTGTAAAAATGTAAAATTATACTGCCAAACTATAGCATTGTAAATGTTATATTTCAACGTAATTAGATAACAAAGCATGCAACTAAATTGCTGATTAAATATTTATATGTACAAATATATAATAATGAAAGTATCCGCACTGAAGACTTGCATGTGGGCCCGCTACAGGCCAAAAGGTCTCAGGCTCAATTCCCGGATGCGGTTGCTTGTTATGTTTTTGTTTTTTTCCCCAACACCGACATGGCTAGTGGTTCACTGAGCCTCTAAAAATGGGTACCAAACATTCTTTCTGTGGAAAGTATGGTAACTTAAAGCCGTCGTCTGTTCAGATCTCTGGTGGTTTTGTGTGTGTGTGAGTGTGTTCTCATTACACACAGACCATGGGAGAAGGGAGGCGCTCAAAGGGCCATGTTCTTAGACTGTTTCAGTAATATTTGCCAAACGTAGATCTTTGCTGGACAGTTTAAGAATAAGAGGACAAGTAAAAGAAATATGGCATAGAAGAATTGATAGAGAACTAAAGTAAAACGACTTCTACAAAGGACAAGAGGTAGGGTTCGATCCCAACCGACGGTTTCCGGTTCACCCAGCCTTTAATGGGTGCCGGATTTTTTTTCTGGAAAAGTAAAGCGGCACGGGCGTAATACCGATCACATTACCCCAAAAATCATGTGCCGAAGGTCTGTAAAATTTATGGTCACTAACACCATATTCCCTATACGCCACTTGGCGTGACGGGGACACTTTACTTTATTTTTACTAAAGTAAAACTGCTTTACATCAGGTGGATTTTTTTCTTTCTGTATTTGCGCTCGTCAGCATTCACCTCTGGCGTATTCCTAGAGACTAGGAACTGAATTGCGTGTTACTCCCTTTTTCTCTGGTAATCGTGTGCCCACGGGTCCATCGCAGCACAGGCAGATAACTCCGACTTCGGAGGTACACATATTCTTCCATCGATGAGTAACTAAGGTTTCAATCCAGGCGTTGCAGTTGAGACCAGGGGTGGTTGCCACAGAGAAAAATCATTAATAAAAATCCCAACTGGACGGGATTTTAACTCACAACCTCTCTGTCTCGAGACCGGCTTCTTGCCTCGAGACCAACGAGTCTTTCAGGGTGGATGAAAGGCTGGGTCAAGACATGCAGCAGTGGAGATCTGTAGTTATGACCTTATGCCTGCCTCAAGACAGACAGCAGTGGAGATCTGTAGTGATGATCTTAATTAAGTCTGACTAAAGACTGATAGCAGTGAAGATATGTAGTAATGACCTTACGCCTGGCTAAAGATGGATAGCAGTGAAGATATGTAGTAATGACCTTACGCCTGGCTAAAGATGGATAGCAGTGAAGATATGTAGTAATGACCTTACGCCTGGCTAAAGATGGATAGCAGTGAAGATATGTAGTAATGACCTTACGCCTGGCTAAAGATGGATAGCAGTGAAGATCTGTAGTGATGATCTTAAGTCTGGCTAAAGAGTCTGGCTAAAGACTAATAGCAGTGAAGATATGTAGTAATGACCTTACACCTGGCTAAAGATGGATAGCAGTGGAGATCTGTAGTGATGATCTTAAGTCTGGCTAAAGACTAATAGCAGTGAAGATATGTAGTAATGACCTTTCGCCTGGCTAAAGACAGAATGCAGTGAAGATCTGTAGTGATGATCTTAAGTCTGGCTAAAGAGTCTGGCTAAAGACTAATAGCAGTGAAGATATGTAGTAATGACCTTACACCTGGCTAAAGATGGATAGCAGTGGAGATCTGTAGTGATGATCTTAAGTCTGGCTAAAGACTAATAGCAGTGAAGATATGTAGTAATGACCTTTCGCCTGGCTAAAGACAGAATGCAGTGAAGATATGTAGTGATGATCTTAAGTCTGGCTAAAGACCGATAGAAGTGAAGATATGTAGTAATGACCTTACGCCTGGCTAAAGACGGATAGCAGAGAAGATCTGTAGTAATGATCTTAAGTCTGGCTAAAGACGGATAGCAGTGAAGATATGTAGTAATGACCTTACGCCTGGCTAAAGACCGATAGAAGTGAAAATCTGTAGCGATGATCTTAAGTCTGGCTATAGACGGATAGCAGTGAAGATATGTAGTAATGACCTTACGCCTGGCTCAAGCAGACAGCATGAGGGATCTCCCATGTAGTGATGGTTTTACATCTGCTTCAAGACAGACAACAGTTGAGATCTTTAGTGATGGCCTTACGTCTGGCTGAAGACATACATCAGCGGAGATCTGTAGTGATGACATAACACCTGGCTCAAACAGACAGCAGGAGGGATCTCCCATGTAGTGATGGTTTACCATCTGCTTCAAGACAGACAACAGTGGAGATCTGTAGTGATGGCCTTACGTCTGGCTAAGACATGCATTACTGGAGATCTGTAGTGATATTTTTACTTCTGGCTGAAGACAGACAACAGTGGAGACCTGTAGTGATGGCCTTGCGTGCCGCAACTTTCAACTGCTGTTTCCTTTCGCCATCATGCTCAACAATACCAACTTCTATATTTCTCCGTCTCCGCCCATCCACTTCACTAACTCTACTCCCTAATCAGACAACATAATTTTGTTTGTATGTATTTTGATCCCCCATCAGGAAAGGGGCTCTTGACGGAAAGGTTGAAAGTTCACTTTTAGTAGTTGTTTGCTTTCTTTTCTGCCTACTTCTTAACCAGGCACGATCCAATTTACCTCAAACTATGAGGTGTAGGTTACTAGTCAATAACTGCTATACTTAAAAAAAAAAGTTGTTTTGTATTTTCATTTATAAAATTATCTTTGGAGGTTAGGCTGAATGGAGAATAAGGTCACAGACAGGATATCTGTCTGAAATGCGCGGACCAGACGGTTTAGTATACACCACAGGTGATTTTTATTAATAATTGATTGCAGAAGGGAGACGAATCCCTTACGCTAGAATGCGAAATAAAGGACGCATGATCAGTTTGGAATTTTATAGTAAAAATGAATTTTAAACGCTCATAAAAGTCTAAAATTTTGCACCTTAAAGTCAAACAGCTGAGGCTGAATTGTCAACAAAAGAAATAAAAGAAGAGCCCCGTCACAGCAAGTGGTGTATAGGGAATATGGTGGTAGTGCCCAGAATTTTTTCAGACTTTCGGCACATGATATTTTTGAGAAATCTGGTCAGTATTACGCCCGCGCCACTTTAATTTCCTGGAAAAATAATCCGGTACCCATTTAAGACTGGGTGAACCTGGAGGCCGTCGATCAGGATCCAACCTGACCTCTTGTCCTTAGTAGTCCAATTCACTAACCACTGAGCTATCGCGGCTTCAAAACGCAAGGAATGGTCAACGGACAAAGCATTACAACATGAATAATCATGTGAATTCGTCATTTTGGTTACTGAAGTTATATTACTACTTTCTCTACATTTCATCATCATCATGTGCCATACCGTTTAACGGAGGCGATCATGTCCCTCCACAATCTTCTATCTACAGTGCATTGTATCAGTTCTGTTGTTGACTGTTTTCCATGCCATGACGCCAAGCTATCCAGTATTTTCTCTCTTTTGCCGTCCGCGATCTATCTTTCCTTTTATTTTGCCAGTTGTAACCAAGTATTCCAACTTTCCTCTTCTCATGATGTGCCAGATAAATGTTGATTGTTTCTTTCTGATTTTTTTTAGGAGTTTCCTTTTCGGTGTTGGCCTCTTTCAGAATGTCCTAATTGGTCTTTTTAGTTGTCCATGGAACTTTCAACATTCTTCTGAAAAATCACATCTCTGTGGTCTCTAATTGTCTTTTCATTTGTTTGTCTACTGTCCATGATTCACTTCCATTGGTCAGAATTGGTTCTATACAGTAAAAAACCGATAAACTTTCTTCATCACTTCTATTTTCATAGACACTACACTTCAACTAATGGGATTTATAAACCCTACTCTTTCAATCCTTTCTTTTTTTTCTTTGGTCAGATTCTGACATTCATGAATATTGTTTCCAACGCAGACTCCGCTGTTTTAGTCGATACAATTATTACTTGATTTCGCTTTGTTATTTGCAGCAAATTAGTTATGCACCACACATGTAGACTTGTAAAGACATTTTCCAACCCTTATACTACATCAAAACCATCTTCCCCCACTTTTTCGTCAGAAGGTACAACAATTTCTTATATTAACGTTGCAGCAAGCACACAAATATGGAGTAAAAACAACAATTATTGTTCATAGATTCGTCACAGCCAACTACATATTTACTAAGGCTCGCAGGCAGAAAATAACACCGGAAAGCCTTCCAAATAGTGTGACGTTTTCAGGTATAGGAGTTGTAGATTGCTGACGTCACTGTATCCACAACCGCCCCAAAACTGATAACGTCACGATAGATGGAGGTTTATTCAGGAACCTCCTCTCAACCCGCAGGCCTTATTAATTCTATTGTTGGTTGTGGATTGGTTCTCAACAGACAAGCGGAAGGGATTAACAAAATAGGAAAGCTTACGACACTGTGGGTTTAAAATATAGCAGATATGATCTCGGAAGTTCTAGAATTGTCTAAGAGGAGATGCAGGAGAAAGGGGTTACTTATGAGTCGCTGGGATTACCGCCGGGATGCATGGATTACATAACGGATGCTGGAAAACATCTCTCGTGTCTTAAAATAGAAACACTGTATTATTCAAGTAGATTGGCCTGTCAGTATTTTGCAGCCAGCTGACCTCAGTCGTCGACCTTGAACTTCAGTAGCCATCGACTACATTGGTAAGTATTTGTTAGACAATATTTGTAGTTTGATGGTCTTATTTATTAAGGAATTATGTTCTCGCCCCCTGGCAACGAAAAGTCGAACTCATCTCGTGAGAGTAGGTCATGGAGCGGTTATTTCAGATCGTTATTTTCTGCGGGACGGTAGAACACGAGGCTTGTGTTTGTGTTTGGGGAAGTGATCGTCGACGGCTGGCGAAACCAACCGGACGGTAATGATAAGTTCATGAAGATACGGAGGTCGAGTTTTGAAACCACGGAGGGTGAGATGGGAGTTTTTGATGCAAGGGGGTGGTGAAGGTGGGTTTTATGAACCACGGGATAGTGAGGGTGGGTTTTTGAAACAACGAGACAGTTTGGGTGAGTTTTTGAAACCACGGGATGGTGAGGGTGGGTTTTAGAAACCACGGGATAGTGAGGGTGGGTTTTATAAACCACGGGATAGTGAGGGTGGGTTTTGAAACCACGGGATAATGCGGGTGGGTTAGTGTGGTTTTTGAAACCACGGGATAGTGAGGGTAGGTTTTTGAAACCACGGGATAGTCAGAGTAGGTTTTTGAAACCACGGGATAATGTGGGTGGGTTAGTGTGGTTTTTGAAACCACGGGTTAGTGAGGGTGGATTTTAGAAACCACGGGATAGTGAGGGTGGGTTTTTGAAACCACAGGAGAATGAGGATGGGTTTTAACTGCCACGGTATAGTTATGTGTATTTGAAACTACGGGATAATAAGGGTGGGGTTTTAAAACCTCGGGATAGTGAGGGTGGGTTTTATGAACCACGGGATATTAAGGGTCGGTCTTTGAAACCACGGGATAGTGAGAATAGGTTTTTTAAACCACGGGATAGTGAGGGTGGGTTTTATAAACCATAGAATAGTGAGAGTGGGTTTTATAAACCACGGAATAGTGAGGGTGGGTTTTATAAACCACAGAATAGTGAGGGTGGGTTTTATAAACCACGGAATAGTGAGGGTGGGTTTAATAAACCACGGAATAGTGAGGGTGGTTTTATAAACCATGGAATAGTAAAGGTTATTTTTTTTTAATCACGGGGTAATGAGGCTGTTTTACAAACCACGGGATAATGAGGGTGCCTTTTTGAAAGCACGGGATAGTACGGGTCGGTTTTATAAACCACGTGATAATTGGTGTTCATGGAACTAAATAGCAGCGAGGATGAGTTTATGAAACTAAAAGGCTGCGAGGATGAGTTTATGCAACTAAAAATGGCAGCGAGGATGAGTTTATGAAACTAAAAGGGCCGCTAGGATGAATTTATGTAACTAAAAGAGGGTAGCAAAGATGAGTTTATGGAACTAAAAGAGGGCCGCGAGGATGATTTTATGTAACTAAAAATTGCAGCGAGGATGAGTTTATGAAACTAAAAGGGCCGCTAGGATGAGTTTATGTAACTAAAAGAGGGCAGCACAGATGAGTTTATGGAACTAAAAGAGGGTCGCTAGGATGAGTTTATCTAACTAAAAGAGGGCCGCGAGGATGAGTTTATGTAACTAAAAGAGGGCAGCACAGATGAGTTTATGGAACTAAAAGAGGGCCGCTAGGATGAGTTTATCTAACTAAAAGAGGGCCGCGAGGATGATGTCTATTAAACTAAAAAAAAAGCGGCGGGGGCCGGGGTGAATTTATAGAACTAAGGATGATTGTGTGAATGCGTCTGTAGAACTACGGAAACATTGATGACAATATTAAAAGGAGAAAGGACGAGTTGATGGTATAAAGGTGGCGACGGGGATACAGTTATTGAATTAATGCAGCGGTGAGCACAAGTAAATGGAACCAACCGAGATGCAGTCTGGGAAATAAGAGAAACGTTTCCGAGCGACTGGCCTAGTGAAACTAATAACTTGGCGGGAAAATGTCGCCTGTCATAATTTTGTTTTCTTCTTTTTGATGTATGGGTCTCTGTGGAATAAAATGAACAGGAATGTATTAAGAAATTATTATTTTTTTTTTAAGCCTGAGGCACAGTTGTAACTGTCGATAAAAGAACAGCAATATTAAACTGCAAATCGTATTTCGTTTCCGTGAACATTTTATTCCGCAATTTATAGCGGCATAATTTATACTTCACTTCAGACGTTTCTTTCATTTATTGACTTCCTGTCGCTTCTGTTGACATAATTATCTGGAGTCGTTAATTATCTGTATAATATATCCGACGTTTAATATAAACGGATGTCATTATGAAGTCAGTACTAAGTGGAATGGCCGTTCTCATGCTGTAGTTACGTCATCTTTTTTTGGCGTATATTTGCCATATAACGTATTGTCTTCTTCTCTGGTTTTTGCATTTTTACAGGATACTGTTAGTTCAATAACATTTTGACAGGATAATGTTAGTTTAATAACATTTTGACAGAATAATGTTAGTTTTGTAACAAGTAACATTTTTACAGGCTAATGTTAGTTTAGTAATAATTTTGACAGGATAATGTTAGTTCAATAACATTTTGACGGGATAATGTTAGTACAGTAACATTGTGACAGGTTAATGTTAGTACAATAACATTTTGACAGGATAATGTTAGTACAGTAACATTGTGACAGGATAATGTTAGTACAATAACATTTTGATAGGATAATGTTAGTTCAATAACATTGTGACAGGATAATGTTAGTTCAACAACATTTTGACAGGATAATGTTAGTACAATAACATTTTGACAGGATAATGTTAGTTCAATAACATTGTGACAGGATAATGTTAGTTCAGTAACATTTTGACAGGATAATGTTAGTTCAATAACCTTTTGACAGGATAATGTTAGTTCAGTAACATTGTGACAGGATAATGTTAGTTCAATTACATTTTGACAGGACAATGTTAGTTCATAACATTTTGACAGGACAATGTTGGTTCAATAACATTTTGACGGGACAATGTTAGTTCAATAACATTTTGACGGGACAATGTTAGTACAATAACATTTTGACAGGACAATGTTAGTTCAGTAACATTTTGACAGGACAATGTTAGTTCAATAACATTTTGACGGGACAATGTTAGTTCAATAACATTGTGACAGGACAATGTTAGTTCAATAACATTGTGACATGATAATGTTAGTTCAATAACATTTTGACGGGACAATTTTAGTTCAATAACATTTTGGCAGGACAATGTTAGTTCAATAACATTTTGACGGGACAATGTTAGTTCAATAACATTTTGTCAGGACAATGTTAGTTCAATAACATTGTGACAGGACAATGTTAGTTCAATAACATTGTGACAGGATAATGTTAGTTCAATAACATTTTGACGGGACAATGTTAGTTCAATAACATTTTGAAGGGACAATGTTAGTTCAATAACATTGTGACAGAACGATGTTAGTTCAATAACATTTTGACGGGACAATGTTAGTTCAGTAACATTTTGACGGGATAATGTTAGTTCAATAACATTTTGATGGGACAATGTTAGTTCAATAACATTTTGACGGGATAATGTTAGTTCAATAACATTTTGACGGGACAATGTTACTTCAGTAACATTTTGACGGGATAATGTTAGTTCAATAACATTTTGAAGGGACAATGTTAGTTCAATAACATTTTGACAGGACAATGTTAGTACAATAACATTTTGACAGGATAATGTTAGTTCAATAACATTTTGACAGGACAATGTTAGTTCAATAACATTGTGACAGGACAATGTTGGTTCAATAACATTTTGACAGGATAATGTTATTTCAATAACATTTTGCAGGATAATGTTAGTTCAATAATATTTTGACAGGACAATGTTAGTTCAATAACATTGTGACAGGACAATGTTAGTTCAATAACATTTTGACAGGATAATGTTAGTTCAATAACGTTGTGACAGGATAATGTTAGTTCAATAACATTTTGACGGGACAATGTTAGTTCAATAACATTGTGACAGGACAATGTTAGTTCAATAACATTGTGACAGGATAATGTTAGTTCAATAACATTTTGACGGGACAATGTTAGTTCAATAACATTGTGACAGGACAATGTTAGTTCAATAACATTTTGTCGGGGCAATGCTAGTTCAGTAACATTTTGACAGGATAATGTTAATTCAGTAACATTTTGACGGGACAATGTTAGTTCAATAACATTTTGACGGGACAATGTTAGTTCATTAACATTTTGACAGGACAATGTTAGTTCAATAACATTTTGACGGGACAATGTTAGTTCAGTAACATTTTTACAGGATAATGTTAGTTCAATAACATTTTGACGGGACAATGTTAGTTCAATAACATTTTTACAGGATAATGTTAGTTCAATAACATTTTGACGGGACAATGTTAGTTCAGTAACATTTTTACAGGATAATGTTAGTTCTGTAACATTTTGACGGGACAATGTTAGTACAGTAACATTTTTACAGGATATTCTTAGTTGAATAACATTTTGAGATGATAGTGCTAATTAAGTAACATTTTGACATAATAATTAATGTTAGTTCAGCAACAGCCCGAGAGACAAGATCAGAAATGAAGAACTGAGAAAACACCTAGGAATAACCCCCGCCATAGCATAAATAAAGAAACAACAGATACATTGGTTTGGCCAAGTTACGAGGCAGAGTGATAAAAACACAACACAACGAGCTCTCAATAAACGTTGCGAGAATACCATAATCAAGGGTAGACCACGAAACAGATGGATCGATGGAATATTAGAAGCACTAGCACGGCCTTTATTAATACTATAGATGTCGGAGGTCTATATTAACATTATAGATGTCGGATAGCTATATTAATACTATAGATGCCAGGTGTCTACAGATGTTGGATATCTGTATTAATACTATAGATGTCGACGGTCTATATTAACACTATAGATGTCGGAGGTCTACATTAATACTATAGATGTCGGAGGTCTATAGATGTCGGAGGTCTAAAGATGTCCGATATCTATATTAATACTATAGATGTCTGAGGTCTATCTAATTAACTCTTAGTTTTCCTGAGGTCTATCTAATTAACTCTTAGTTTTCCTGAGGTCTATCTAATTAACTCTTAGTTTTCCTAATATCTAAAGCCAGGTCGTTGACAGCTATAAGTAACCATATATAGTAACAGTAAAGTAAATAGGTTTCATTCTCTTCAGATGGTCCCAGTTAATATAACATAATAGCGGCAGAAACGAGCAGAAGAACAAAAGACCGCAAATTATAACTCCCCTCGACGCTGAAAGGCAAATGAGAAAGGAAAGTAGAAGAAGAGTAGCTCAGTAACATTGTGATAGGTTAATATAAGTCTAATAGCATTCTGACAAGTAATTCAGTAACAGGTTAATAATGCGAAGCTGCAGTAAAGCTGAATATGAGTTAGTAGTAAGAAGCTTTACGTGACAAGTAGATCAGGATAACGTTCTTTAACACATTTCGATTCTTTTGTGTGTGTGTTAGTTCCTGATGAAGGCCTATTGAGCATTAGTCTGTGTCGTCACTTGTCACGTAAGCTTTACATACTATAATTCAGTAACACTCTGCTAGATCAAAGTTAGTTCATTAACGTTCAGATAAGCATGTAGCGGGCCAATACTATTCTAATAGGCTTCGTTAGTTCATAAACATTATGTCTGATAAACTACTGCTATTCCATTAACTATCATCATCATGTGCCATACCGATTGGCGTAGGCAATAATGTCCTTCCACAATTTTCTATCTACAGTGCATTGTATCAGTTCTGTTGTTGACTGCTTTCCATGCCATGACACTAAGCTATCCAGTATTTTCTCTCTTTTGCCGTCCGCGATCTATCTTTCCTTTTATTTTGCCAGTTGTAACCAAGTATTCCAACTTTCCTCTTCTCATAATGTGCCCGAAAAATGTTGATTGTTTCTTTCTGATGTTTTTAGGAGCTGCATTTTTGTGTTGGCCTCTTTGAGAACTTCCCCATTGGTCTTTTTAGCTGTCCAGGGAACTTTCAACATTCTTCTGAGAAATCCCATCTCTATGGCATCTGATCGTCTTTGCATTTGTTTGTCTACTGCCCATCATTCGCTTCCATAGGTCAGAATTGGTTCTATATAGCACCGATGAACTCTCTTTCTCATTTCTATTGACATAGATTTGTTGCATAAGATATTTTTCATTTTCTGAAATGCTATTTTGTCTTGAGCTATTCTGCTTTTTATTTCCGTGGGGCATCTTCCATCCGATGTTATTATTGTGCCCAAGTATTTGACGCGTTGCACTTGTTTCAGATTTGTCCTGTATATTTTTATGCTGCATGCTGGCGATGATTGTTTCTTCGATATGACCATTACTTCTGTTTTCATTAACTGTAACCACCTAGGTAATCACACATCGCCATCGATTTGACTACCTCGATGGCAATAGCTGTTTTTTCTACCAAATGATCACAAAACTTCTATTTGTCTCACAGACTGACATTATGTGCTAAACCTCTTCCATTTGTTGGTATTCCTTCGATCCACGCAAATCTTCTAAAGTTGTAAATCTTCAGAACTCACTTTTATACTTTTGGTTTACCAGCTTGATAAACAGAGTTGTTTCTCGCGGTGATGTTACGAACTGGCGCTGATGTTAAGAAACAAGAACTCACGCTGATGTTAATAACAACAACCAACGCTGATGTTACATAACAAGAACTCTCGCTGATGTTACATAATAACAAGGACTCTCGCTGATGTTACATAACAAGAACTCTCGGTGATGTTACAAAACAAGAACTCACGTTGATGGTACAAAACAAGAACTCAAGCTGATGGTACAGAACAAGAACTCACGCTGATGGTACAAGACAAGAACTAAAGATGATGGTACAAAACAAGAACTCACGCTGATGGTACAGAACAAGAACTATTGCCGATGTTACAAAACAAGAACTCACGCTGATGGTGAAGAGCAAGAGCTGACGCTTATGTTACGAAGGAAAAAACTCATGTTAGTGTTATGAAACAAGAACACGCTTATTTTACTACACAGGAACTCACCTTGATGTTACGAAACAAGAACTCACGTCGATGTTACGATAGAGAAAACTCACATTAGTATTACAAAACAAGAACTCAAGCTGATGTTACAAAACAACATGACAATAGAAGCGGGAGATCTGACTTGAGACATATTCTGTCAGACTGGCTGTGATAAATGTAACGTTCTGTGGGAGATCTGTCTAGAGACAGGGATTCTTACAGACGGGCTGTGGTGAATGCAACGCTCTGTTGGAGATTTGACTTGATACATAGATTGTTTCAGACAAGCTGTGATGAATGCAACGTTCTGTGGGAGATCTGCCCAGAGACAGACATTTTTTTTCAGACAGGCTGTGACCAATGCTACATTCTGTGGGAGATCAGGTGAACAATAAGAAAAAAAACCTTTATAAGAGATTAAATGTGTCAGACGAATGATAGGAAACAGCCTCTAAGATCAGAAATGAAGAACTGAGAAAAAAAAGTTAGGAATAACCTCGCCATAGAATATATAAAGAAACAACAGATAAAATGGTTTGGCCACGAAACAAGACAGAAAGATCAAAACACAATACAACGAGCCTTCAATAAATGCTGCGAGAACACCAGACCCAAGGGCCTACCACGAAAAAGATGGATCGACTGAATTTTAGAAGCTCTAGGAAACATAGCAGCAGATACGAACAGAAGAGAAAAAGACCGCAAACTATATCTCCCCTCTACGCTGAAAAGAAAATGAGGAAGGAAAGAAGAAGAATCATAGAAATTACAAGCATTTAAAAAACAACTGTAATCATATAAATAAGAGGCCATTTTAGCAACAATTTTATAAGTAGATTATTTTAGCTATAATCATAGCAATAAACCATTTAATTATAATCATAGAAATAGTTGGATATTTTAGCTATAATAATATATATTTTTAAATGCTATTTGTGGACTGATTTCTAAAGGCATTGATCTTTATCAGCTTATTCTCTATATGTTACTTTAGCATCCCGTGAAATTACAATCATTCTTCTGTAAAATCACTTCATGATACCTCTCACGTGTGTATCAATTGTCAATGACTGCCGTCTTTATGACAAGCCCGGTTCAATATAACATCTTCGCAATCTCGACTGTTAACTGTTTCATCTGCCCAGCCTGTCTCTAAAATCAACTAACATAAACACTATACCGGGTACATAGGTTATTATAAAGGGGGATGCTATTTTCTCATGGTCTGGATGTTGTACATTCATTTCATATGGGTGTGGCATTAACTGCCATGTAAATATGGGAGTTGTGTTGAGTGAGAGTTATCTCAACAATTCAAGGTCTCGGCGAATGTGATTACATTGTAGATAGGTAGAAATGACAGCGGCTTACAGACGTAGTTTTAACATACGCCTGGGTTTACGTTGATGTAACTACATAAAGTTAACGACAGTTGGTAAATCTTAGAACCAGATTGTTATTGCGGCAGGGTTCATTTTCCGAGAACTTGGAGTTTGTCAGCCCTAGCGGACTATGAAATACTAAATTAGGTCTTCTATATCAACGATCCTCACCACTGCCGGGGAATACGGTGACCTGCATCTCGTTAACAGTCTGTATTAACCCAATTTAATAATGAGCATCTCCACTGAGAGGTGAAACGGGTTCTTGATCAGCTTTGAATCGCTAACCCAGTCATGACGATCCCCCACTGACCAGATCTAGCTCCCTAGCCTACAGAATGCATTGTTAAATATCTTGCAGTGCACACGAATTCCGTGAAACAAGGTGAGTTGCCGCCTTCTATTGGGGACCAGGTGGATGGCATTTGCCGTTGTTAGCTCCTCACCGCTGCAGGATTTCGATAACACTGTCCACATCCATCTGTAGTTTTACAAAAGCCTACGGGCTGTGATAAAAATCCCAGAATCACCCTAAGGTTATGACGTCAGCTATGCGATCTATATAGACAGTTGACGTCATTTTAATCATAACCGTCCCTTGCTCGCAAAGTTCAAAACGTCAGGAAACTTTGGTGATTTTTTTTTTCCAGTCGCACAGCCTTTATTAATACTATAGATGTCGGAGGTCTATATTAAAACTATAGATGTCGGAGGTCTATATTAAAACTATAGATGTCGGAGGTCTATATTAAAACTATAGATGTCGGAGGTCTATATTAAAACTATAGATGTCGGAGGTCTATATTAATACTATAGATGTCGGAGGTCTATATTAATACTATAGATGTCGGAGGTCTATATTAATACTATAGATGTCGGAGGTCTATATTAATACTATAGATGTCGGAGGTCTATATTAAAACTATAGATGTCGGAGGTCTATATTAATACTATAGATGTCGGAGGTCTATATTAATACTATAGATGTCGGAGGTCTATATTAATACTATAGATGTCGGAGGTCTATATTAATACTATAGATACGCAGGTTTAATTAATTCGACCACGTGCCCTTTGTTGTTATGAAATAAATCAGATATAAATGCAAATACGTTTATGTGCAGAAAATTATATAATAATTTACAATGAGACAATATATGTGTAGATAAATTTTGTCTAACAAAATGTCTTTGTATAGGACCATCGGGACTACACTCAATGCCTATTAGTCTTAATAGTTGTGCTGATAGCATAGGAAGATCTAAGCACGCACCACGATCACCGCAGCTCCGGATCCTGGGTAATTTCAGAAAGATGGTTAATTATTGTGAAGATGGTAAGAACTGAAATTGGTTAGATGGGGGAACAACATCAGATACAACCTCGACTAGGCAGAGACCAAATGAGTGACTACACATATGAATCAATATAAAAGGTTGTTGGAATCTGCCAGAAATGTCCCAACGACCCTCAGACGTATTGGAGCGAAGGTACAGTAGTAAATGATACTATTTAGTCATTAAATTTAGGATTGGCAGCGGCATGAAGCCTACTTATTTAAATTGTCAGCTGCCAGTGATGCTTCTAGGTAGTCAAAGAGAACATGGGACCTCCTTGTTCGGCTCATGTAGGTCAAGGCGCTCGATCTTACTTACCTTGAGGTTAGTGAATCGTGTGAGGTCAACCTCTTTATATCATTGCACCAGCATCTCCTGTAAACCGTGTACCTTCTTCTATCTATCTATTGACCTTTCGAGCCGTAACCGGCCCATAGGGCGTAGACCAAGATACACCTTTTCCCATATGAATTTTTTGTTCTAGCAGTTTTCTTTTAAAGATATTTTATCAAATCTCGCCATCTGTCTCTGTTCTGTGCAAGCAGTTCTATCTCATTGAGGGAGCCGACTCCTGCTGCTCTTGCCTCTCTCATCAATGTTCTTCTCAGTGTCTCCCTGGGTCTTCCTCTTTTTCTTTTACCTGTTGTTTCCCATATGAGGGCTTGCTTTGCTATTCGATTATTATCTCTTCTCATCACATGTCCAACGTATGACCATCGTCTTTTCTTTATTACTGAAGATATTAGTGGTTGATTGGCGATTTCTCTAGGAAAGGATGGATGTACCTTCTTGCTGTGACTCAATTCCTTATTCTAACACTACAGCGTCTCCAGTGAACCGTGTACCTTCTTGCTGTGACTCAATTCCTCATACTTACACTACAGCGTCTCCCGTGAACCGTGTACCTTCTCGCTGTGACTCAATTCCTTATTCTAACACTACAGCGTCTCCAGTGAACCGTGTACCTTCTTGCTGTGACTCAATTCCTCATACTTACACTACAGCGTCTCCCGTGAACCGTGTACCTTCTCGCTGTGACTCAATTCCTTATTCTAACACTACAGCGTCTCCAGTGAACCGTGTACCTTCTTGCTGTGACTCAATTCCTCATACTTACACTACAGCGTCTCCCTTAAACCGTGTACCTTCTCGCTGTGACTCAATTCTTCATTTTACACTACAGTATCTCCCGTGAACCTTGTTGTTGTGAGATCAACTGCAACTCCTACAAACACATACGCGTCTTCCATGTAAGTATATACAATTAAAAAATATAAAATACCTAACAACAAAACAAAATCCATAAAACGAACAAACATAACATAGCTCCTTACCTATGTGAAGCTCCACTACCTTGTCGGCGCGATGGCTGAGTCTCACACAGCGGTAGCTGGATTCACTAGAAATAAAGAAACAAAAGCACACGGACAATGATACATGTATATGCAAATTGCTCGCAATTTTAAATAGCAAATAAAAATAGGAAGCATAGGCCATATAATGTTTGATGGTGTCTGGCGTAGGCGATCGGAATCTTGTTTCGTTTATAGAGTTGGTCTGATTAACAGGGTTGAATTTATCCATGATATGCTGGTAGGCTATCCGGTGTTCTATATACCAGACTAAACTATCTAGTGTAAAAAAAAAAATCTCTGTATTTAAAGTATTTAAAATGTTAACATTAATTTAAAGGTTTTAAAATGTTAATTGTTCATTTAAAGTATAGAAAATGTTAACCTTCCATTAAAGTATTGAAAATATAACATTCATTGGAATTTTTTTTTTATGTTAACAACATCCATTTAAATTTTCATAAATGTTAAACGTCCATTTAAAGTTTTGAAAATGTTAACATTCATTTAAAGTTTTGAAAATGTTAACATTCATTTAAAGTTTCGAAAATGTTAACATTCATTTAAAGTTTCGAAAATGTTAACATTCATTTGAAGTATCAAGAACTTACTTGTGTGAAAAATTATCCAGATTTTTATCTTTTTGTTTAAAACATTTTGTACAAAATATTGCTCAGTTTACATATACTATCTATCTATCTATCGTCCTTTCGAGCCGAAGACGGCACATAGGGCAGAACCACAATTAAAAAAAAAACAGAAACCTTGCTTGCCAAAATGGCACATATTGCAGAGATCGCTGCTTCCAAAACTTATGGCTCTGTTTCCATAACAATACTTTTTACAATGACAGCTTGTCAAGCCATCGATCAACCTCCTTAGTCGCCTCTTACGACATGCCTGGAAGGTCACAGTGTCACTATTCTTTACTTCCCTCATAATGAGGCCCCGGTAACACACAGGAGGTGTGTTATCCTCTCATTATTTGTTTTTTTTTTCTATGACACTAGTGGGAGGACAAATTTACAAGACTAAAAGTGGGGTTTGTGAGTTTCCGGATTAAGAGGATAGTGAGATCATGATTTGACTGAATAAAGAGGATAGTGAGATCATGATTTGACTGAATAAAGAGGATAGTGAGATCATGATTTGACTGAATAAAGAGGATAGTGAGATCATGATTTGACTGAATAAAGAGGATAGTGAGATCATGATTTGACTGAATAAAGAGGATAGTGAGATCATGATTTGACTGAATAAAGAGGATAGTGAGATCATGATTTGACTGAATAAAGAGGATAGTGAGATCATGATTTGACTGAACAAAGAGGATAGTGAGATCATGATTTGACTGAACAAAGAGGATAGTGAGATCATGATTTGACTGAATAAAGAGGATAGTGAGATCATGATTTGACTGAACAAAGAGGATAGTGAGATCATGATTTGACTGAATAAAGAGGATAGTGAGATCATGATTTGACTGAATAAAGAGGATAGTGAGATCATGATTTGACTGAATAAAGAGGATAGTGAGATCATGATTTGACTGAATAAAGAGGATAGTGAGATCATGATTTGACTGAACAAAGAGGATAGTGAGATCATGATTTGACTGAATAAAGAGGATAGTGAGATCATGATTTGACTGAATAAAGAGGATAGTCAGAGGACGCTTTTACTGAGCTAAGGGAACGATTTTTACAGGTATAAAAAAGTGCAACAAGAGAAAGATATTTTTAATGAAATAAAGATTTTAGTGAGAGGAAGATATTGCTGAACTTACATTAAATCTTCTAGGTAGGAAGAGGAACGTTTTACTGAAATAAAGGTTTTAGTGAGAGGATGGAACATTTTACTGAAATAAAGATTTCATTGAGAGGAAGATTTTACTAAAATTAAATTTTTAGTGTGATGAGAAGAGATAATAACCGAATAGCAAAGCAAGCCCTCATATGGGAAACAACAGGTAAGAGGAAAAGAGGAAGACCCAGAGAGACACTGAGAGGAACATTGATGAGAGAGGCAAGAGCAGCAGGATTCGGCTCCCTCAATGAGATAGAGCTGCTTGCACAGAACAGAGACAAATGGCGAGATTTGATAAAATATCTTTAAAAGAATTGAAAACTGCTAGAACAAAAATTCAGATAAGAGAGGGAGTATCTTGGTCTACGCCCTATGGGCCGGCTACGGCTCGAAAGGTCAATAGATAGATAGAAATCTTTTAGGGCGATAAACATTTTACTAAAATTAAATCTTGCATGGAGAGGAACATTTTACTGAAATAAAGATTTTAGTGAGAGGAAAATTTTACTAAAATTAAATCTATTAGAGAGAGGAACATTTTACTGACATAAAGATTTTAGTGAGAGGAAGATTTTACTGACATAAAGATTTTAGTGAGAGGAAGATTTTACTGACATAAAGATTTCAGTGAGAGGAAGATTTTATTGAAATAAAGATTTCAGTGAGATGAAGATTTTACTAAAATTAAATCTATTAGAGAGAGGAACATTTTACTGACATAAAGATTTTAGTGAGAGGAAGATCTTACTGACATAAAGATTTTAGTGAGAGGAAGATTTTACTAAAATTAAATCTATTAGAGAGAGGAACATTTTACTGACATAAAGATTTTAGTGAGAGGAAGATTTTACTAAAATTAAATCTTTTAGAGAGAGGAATATTTTATTGACATAAAGATTTCAGTGAAAGGAAGATTTTACTAAAATTAAATCTTGTAGTTGGAGAAATAATTTACTTAAAATAAAAATTGTAGTTGAATTAGTAGACGAATGCTCATTGTATGTAGTAGACTAATTTCCAAACAAGATCTTCACAACATTGTAAAGTTTATTTCATACATTTTTATAAATGCTCACAATCTATCATCTCTCTAATTTCTCACAGCTGGACTGACCCAGGAGAGACTGATGCCCAGACCGCACCATCTTGAACCTATGCACCTATTTCTCTGCTTGCACACTTTCTACAATATTCTGGTTCACTACTACATTACTATTACATTACTATTACATTACTTCCCCCTCTTTTTAGTTTTCCAACGAGTAACGTTGAAAACTCCTTATGTGGGCAGATGGTGCTCGTAAGCCTGGGAGGGCCGACCATCTTAGGGCAGAATCCCCCTACAGAAAAGACAATCTGCTGCCTTGCAGGAAGATTGGGGACAATCAAAGGCTAAGGAAAGCAAACGAATAAAATGATGGCTGAAATCGGATGCACTGGGCCACTGGCGCAGAACACAGTGCAACGTTTTAACAAGTAATCAATCAGACTGGATCTAACAGACTCTAATTAGAGAGTCTGGAATCATACTCTGATTGAGTCTTGATCGCAGAGAGAGAGAGAGAGAGAGAGAGAGAGAAATAATTGTAGTGAGAGAAAGATTTTACTAAAATAAAGAGTGTAGTTACCCTAGAGTTTGAGAACTTTAATACTCCCGTGTTGTGTTATTATTACTATTATCGCTGTTTGTTTTGATCAACATTATTTAAAAGCACTTACCATTTATCATCAGTGACGTGAGCCAAAACTTCCACTGTTTTTCTCTGGCCTACATCAACACGGCTCACGTCTCTAGAACAAGTGACCCTTAACCTTGTCTCATGTTTAGTTTCCGGGTCATCAATTTCGACAAAGGGGTCTAAGATGTCTATGACCCGGAAGATATCCAACCGGCTGTTGAAGACGAACTTCTGACGTCCGCTGACGTCACGCCACTCGGTACTGGAGGCCAGGAATTCCGGAAAGTGGCAAGATTGTTGTGGCATCTTTTCTTGGTCTGTGAATTAAAGTTCAAAATGGGCTTGACTCACGCAAGCTACATTAAACAATGTAAACAGTTTTAGGTTAAAGTATGAGTATGTTGACATAACTTAGTCATTTTAGCTTCTAAATAATCGAAACATCAAAGCACTGGAAAATATGTAATGTATATTCATTCTCATCATGAAGTTACCGTACCTGCTGGCGTAGATGATCATGTCTCTCCACAACTTTCGATCTCGACAGTTATTAATCATTTCCGTTGTTGACCTTCTGCCAAGCCATTCTCTTAAGCTGTCGGGTATGTTTTCTCTTTGCTTCCCTCTATCTCTTCGTCGCTCGATTTTTCCAGTTGTTACAATATATTCCAGTTGTTCCCTTCTCATTACATGGCCAAAAAATGATGATTGTTTCTTCCTAATATGGGAAATTATCTCTCTCTTTTTTACTTTTGCCTCTTTCAGAATTTTTTCATTACTCTACTTAGCTGTCCTTGGTGTTCTCAGCATTCTTTTGTAAAACCACATTTCTACAACATATATATATATATAATTTTCATTCTAGTTTCTACATAATCAAAATATCAAAGCATTAAAAAATATGTATATTCTTTCTAGCTTCTAAATATGAAACATTTGAAAATGTGTATTGCATTTCTCATCATCATCATGTACCGTACCGGTTGGCGTTGGCGATCATGTCCTTCCACAATCTTCTATTCAAAGTGCATCGTATGAGTTCTGTTGTTGATTGTTTTCCACGCCATGACACCAAGCTATCCAGTATTTTCTCTCTTTGTCGTCTGCGATTTCTTTCCTTTTATTTTGCCAGTTGTATCCAAGTATTCCAACTTTCCTCTTCTCCTGATGTGCCCAAAAAATGTTGATTGCTTCTTTCTGATGTTTTTTTTTTAAGATCTCCCTTTTTGTGTTGGCCTCTTTGAGAATTTTCTCATTTGCATTTCTAGCTTCACTAAATACCAAACATTTGAAAATGTGTACTGTATTTCTAGCTTCACTAAATACCAAACATTTGAAAATGTGTACTGTATTTCTAGTTTCACTAAATATCAAACATATGAAAATGTGTACTGTATTTCCAGCTTCACAAAATA
The DNA here is from genome assembly GCA_032433765.1 of Megaustenia siamemsis. NCBI lineage: Eukaryota > Metazoa > Mollusca > Gastropoda > Stylommatophora > Ariophantidae > Megaustenia > Megaustenia siamemsis. The sequence goes on along the minus strand of JAVIAB010000160.1, from coordinate 40,789,341 downwards.
TCAAACATTTGAAAATGCCTGTAGTCTTTCTACGTTCTGAATGTGAAACACTTGAAAATATGTCAGTTTTTCTAGCCTCTAATTATCGAACCATATATATATATATATATATATATATATATATATATATATATATATATATGATTTCTAGCTTTTCTCAATATATAAACATTTGCATATACATGTGTAATCTTTCTAGCCTCAAAATACATACGCATAGCTGAAGATTTGTAGATTTTCTTGCTACTAGGTATCCAAATGTATATATTTCAAAATGTGTTTAACTTTACTCTAACTACAAATCTCACAAATTCTACTAAACATTATTTATTACAGTGCCATGACCATGTATAAAATGGCAGGGACACTATTTGTTTATTGCAGTATATAAAAAAAAGTAAAGAGCCCCGTTACGCCAAGTGGCTTATAGGGAATATGGTGTTAGTGACCATACATTTTACAGACCCTCGGCATATGATTTTTGGGGTAATGTGGTCGGTATTACGCCCGTGCCGCTTTACTTTCACAGAAAAAAATCCGGTACTTATTAAAGGCTGGGTGAACCTGGAAGCCGTCGGTAGGACTCGAACCCTACCTCTTGTCCTTTGTAGTCCAGTTCACTAACCACTGAGCTATCGCGGCTCACTTGTTGCAGTATACTTTATATAAATTACATTGCTCTGCTATAATGTTACTTGCTACAAATTAGTATCTACTTGTTGCGTTATCTTGCTAATATAAAACTTTTCTGAATTTATTCCTTTTCTATAGCTGAGATATATAGAACAGCTCATTTCATTTATCCCTTTTCTATAGCTGAGATATGTAGAACAGCTCATTTCATTTATTCCTTTTCTATAGCTGAGAGATATAGAACAACTCATTTCATTTACTCCTTTTCTATAGCTGAGAGATATAGAACAGCTCATTTCATTTATTCCTTTTCTATAGCTGAGAGATATAGAACAGCTCATTTTATTTATTTATATACCTGTAAGATATAGAACAGCTCATTTCATTTATTTCTTTTCTACAGCTGTGAGATATAGGACAGCTAATTAAATTTATTCCTTTTCTATAAATTTGAGATATATAGAACATAACACATCTCATTAGTAGCTTTAATCTTTTAGGTTCTTATAATTTTTGTATCTTTAGCTCGTCAGTGTCTATGTTTGACTGTGACAATTAATAAATCTTCCACTTACACTTCACTATATATATATATATAATAATATAATTAATATATATTATATATTATATATATTATATATATATTTATATATATATTATTAACTAATATATATATATATTCTACTTACTATGATGTAGACTGTAGACATTCATGCCCAGACTTGGTGTCTGAAGACCCTGGCATGTGGCATCAGCCGTCATGGACATGTAGCCCTCTTTGCCGTACAATGTGTACATCTGGAGACACAAGAATCAGATCGTTTGATTGGAAAGAAATACTTCATCAACGCCGCACAGTTGTTTAAATGTAGTCAAAAGTAATGGCATTATAGATGTCTTCTCAGTTCATTTATTCCTAATCTATAGGTGTGAGATATAGAACAACTTATTTAATGTATTCCTTTTCTATAGTTGTGAGATATAAAACAACTTATTTAATGTATTCCTTTTCTATAGTTGTGAGATATAGAACAACTTATTTAATGTATTGCTTTTCTATAGGTGTGAGATATAGAACAACTTATTTAATGTATTGCTTTTCTATAGGTGTGAGATATAGAACAACTTATTTAATGTATTGCTTTTCTATAGGTGTGAGATATAGAACAACTTATTTAATGTATTGCTTTTCTATAGGTGTGAGATATAGAACAACTTATTTAATGTATTGCTTTTCTATAGGTGTGAGATATAGAACAACTTATTTAATGTATTCCTTTTCTATAGGTGTGAGATATAGAACAACTTATTTAATGTATTCCTTTTCTATAAGTGTGAGATATAGAACAACTTATTTAATGTATTCCTTTTCTATAGGTGTGAGATATAGAACAACTTATTTAATGTATTCCTTTTCTATAGGTGTGAGATATAGAACACCTTATTTAATGTATTGCTTTTCTTTAGGTGTGAGATATAGAACAATATATTTAATTTATTCCTTTTCTATAGGTGTGAAATTTAGAACAATATATTTAATTTATTCCTTTTCTATAAGTGTGAGATATAGAACAGCTCGTTTAATTTATTCCTTTTTTATACGTGTGAGATACAGAACAGCTCACTTCATTTATTCCTTTTCTTTAGGTGTGAGATATAGAATAGCTCATTTCATTTATTCCCTTTCCATAGTTGTGAAATATAGAACAGCTCATTTCATTTATTCCTTTTCTATAGGTGTGAGATATAGAACAGCTCATTTCATTTATTCCTTTTCTACAGCTGAGAGGTATAGAATAGCTCATTTCATTTATTCCCTTTCCACAGTTGTGAGATATAGAACAGCTCATTTCATTTATCCCTTTTCTATAGCTGAGAGATATAGAACAGCTCATTTCATTTATTCCTTTTCTATAGCTGAGAGATATAGAACAGCTCATTTCATTTATTCCTTTTCTATAGCTGAGAGATATAGAACAGCTCATTTCATTTATTCGTTTTCTATAGCTGAGAGATATAGAACAGTTCATTTCATTTATTCATTTTCCATAGCTGAGATATATAGAATGGCTCATTTCATTTATTCCTTTTCTATAGCTGAGAGATATAGAACAGCTCATTTCATGTATTCCTTTTCTATAGCTGAGAGATATAGAACAGCTCATTTTATTTATTTATATACCTGTGAGATATAGAACAGCTCATTTCATTTATTTCTTTTCTACAGCTGTGATATATAGGACAGCTAATTAAATTTATTCCTTTTCTATAAATTTGAGATATATAGAACATAACACATCTCATTAGTAGCTTTGATCCTTTAGGTTCTTATAATTTTTGTATCTTTACCTCGTCAGTGTCTATGTTTGACTGTGACAATTAAATGTTTGAAGAAAAAAACTGAGGCCTATACAAAGCAGTTTTCTTGTGAGATTAATCTCAGTGTTTACCACATGTTTACTTAAAATTGGAATGAATTATGGGAAATCAAACGTTTGGTTTTCTTGAATTTAATAAAACACAACATACGTGTCCTTTCTTTCTCTCCCATACATAAATATACTCTCTCACACATTTACTCGTACTATTTATCTCTATCTCTCTCTCTCTCTCTCATACACACGCACACACACACTGACTCTTCTTTGTCCCTCGCACAGACACATTCGCTCTCATTCGCATATACACATACACACACTCGCTCTCCTTTTCTCCCTCACACATACACACTCGCTCTCTCTTTCTTTTTAAAATACACACACACACTCTTTTCCCTCTTAAACACATTCTTGCGCTCTCTTTCTCACATACATACTCGTCCTCTCTTTCACGCAAACACTCACTTTCTCTTTCTCGTTAACACATATGCACATACACACACACTGTCTCTGTCTGTCCCTCTCTCTCTCTCTCTTACACACACTCTCTTTCTTTCTTTTTTTCTCTCTCTCTCTATATCTCACTCACAACAAACAAAAAAAAAAACCCATGTCCTGCGGGCAATGACTCGTCATTGTTTTACTTGCCAACTTTACACTCATTTATCATAGACCCTCGTCACGTCCTCGTGTTATAAGAACTGTGTGTTATACTGTTTACGCGTCCATCAGCACAATTAGTGCCGACGTGGTCGGTACCAAGGCAGGCCGCCCAAGTTTAAACCTTCAGTACCCATTTTCAGTGTCTAGATAAACGGAAAGTTAACAATATGACTTTGCTGAACTTAAACTACGCCATTTTGTGACACCGCAAATTGAACTGCGACACTTTGCGACGCCGTAATTGTTCTAATAATTATGTTTGTTCTTGTTGTATACTTATAAGTTGACCAAATAATTCGAGTTCAATTTCCAAATACGGCAAATATTTATTTATTTATATGCGAACACACACAGCTTCTGGGTCCACCCAGCCTCTGAAAATGCGTGGCGGATATTTTCTTCGGAAAAACGGGACGGCCTGGCGTGATACTTACCACATCACTGGTAAACGTGTCGATGATCATTGAAGGAAAATGCGTGTACACTAACGCCATACTCTCCGCGTACCCCGACTGAGGCAACGAGTTACCAGTTTACCTTTTTTTTTTTTTTTTTTTTTTTTTTTTCACTGCGTTTGCTTAATACAATTTTTCTTCAAATATAATCATATTATTTTTTCTTTTGTCAAGATCTTCCAGAGAATCAGAATATTGCTTTTTTTTTTCTTCTTTTGGCCTACCAGCTCATAAATTTATTAATTCGCTTAAAGAGTTTAGGTCTACTTAGACCATAGATTATTCATTCTAATATATAGATATTTAGATCTACTTAGACCGTAGATTATTCATTCTAATATATAGATATTTAGATCTACTTAGACCATAGATTATTCATTGTAATACATGTATATAGATATTTAGATCTACTTAGACCATAGATTATTCATTCTAATACATGTATATAGATATTTAGATCTACTTAGACCATAGATTATTCATTCTAATATATAGATATTTAGATCTACTTAGACCATAGATTATTCATTCTAATATATAGATATTTAGATCTACTTAGACCATAGATGGATTCATTCACTAAAATAATTTTTATTTACGTCTATTACGGTAAAACAATGTTTATTTAGGTCTACTTAGTCCATAGATTCATACGTACAGTAAAACAGTTTTTATTTAGGTCTATTTAAATTTTGTTTTAAATATCTATCTTTACGACACCATTGCATTTACTAGTACCATTGGTGGTGTATGTCGGGGGGCAACTATAGAACCAGAGGGATAAAGGCCGCTTGGTCTAGCAGTCGCCACGACGTGTGAGACTGGATTTTTATTTCACCCCAGATAGAAAAAATCCTTTCTGTCTACCGCGGGCTTCGAACACCGTAGGAACAGTGGTTTTAACCGCACGGCCACGTGCACCTCCTAATAATTTAGACCTAATATCATCATCATCATTGATTGCCGTCTCCGCATCGAAGGTTAACTACCATTGAGCGCCATTCCACTCTGTCTCTTGCTTTTATGGTGCAGGTTGTCATAGGCTGACCTGTCCATCTTTTGATATTATTCTTCCATGTTAGTCTTGGTCTGCCTCTGGCTCTTTTATTTTGTATTTTTCCCTCCAATATTACTTTTAGTAGGTTGTTGTTTCTTTTAACATGGCGCAAAAATTTCATTTATCTTGTTTTTTTTTTTTTTTTTTGTTTAGTAGTTCTCTTTTCATTTTTAGTTGTTTTAAAACTTCATCGCTTGTTTTCTTTTCTTTCCATCCAATTTAACCTATTCTTCTATAAATTCACATTTCAAAAGCTACAATTTTCTGTTCTGTTTTCTTGTCTAATGTTCATGTTTCTGCACCATACAGGAATATTGAGAAGATGTAACATTTTGCTTTTCTTAGTTTTAGCCCTCGTGTTATTTGTCTTGATGTTAATATATTTTTCATGACATTAAAATTACTTTTCGCCATATTTATTCTTTTGTTTATTTCAGTTTTTTTTCCATCATTGGTTATAGTATGTCCTAGGTAGTTGTAGCAGACCTACTATATATATATATATATATATATATATATATATATATATATATATATATATATATATATATATTTAAATCTACTTAGACCATAGATTGATTCATTCACTAAAATAGTTTTTTTTTTTTTACGTCTATTACGGTAATGGTAACAACAAAGAAAAAGACATCACCTCAGTGCAAAATAAAGACAAGTGGAACAATATTAAATCAGGTAAATGAATTTAAATATTTGGGAACTTTGTTAACCTCAGACAGAAGATGTGCAAAAGAGGTGAGATGCAGAATGGCTCAGGCAAAAGCAGTTTTCCCAAAAATGAGGAAGATACTATGCAATCCATTTTTGACAATAGAAACAAGAAAAAGAGTTCTTAAATGTTATGTAGAGCCAGTCTTAACATAGGGATGCGAATCATGGACAATAGGACAACAGACAAGAAAAATCACTGCAGTCTGTAGAAATGTGGTTTTAGAGAAGAATGTTGAGAGTACCATGGACAGCTAAGAAGAGTAATGAAGATGTTCTGAGAGAGGTCAAAGCAAAAAGAGAGCTAATTTCCAATATTAGGAAGAAAGAATCATCATTTTTTGGCCATGTAATGAGAAGAGAACAGCTGGAGTATATTGTAACAACTGGACAAATTGAGTGACGAAGAGATAGAGGGAAGCAAAGAGAAAAAATAACAGACAGCTTAAGAGAATGGCTTGGCAGAAGGTCAACAACAGAAATGATAAATAACTGCCGAAATCGAAAGTTGTGGAGAGACATGATCACCTACGCCAGTAGGCCCGGTACTTGATGATGATGATGATGATTACGGTAAAACAGTTTTTATTTAGGTCTACTTAGTTCATAAAATGATTCATTCAGTAAAACAGTTTTTATTTACGTCTACTTAGTTCATAAAATGATTCATTCAGTAAAACAGTTTTTATTTAGGTCTACTTAGTTCATAAAACAATTCATTCAGTAAAACAGTTTTTATTTAGGCTACTTAGTTCATAAAATGATTCATTCAGTAAAACAGTTTTTATTTACGTCTATTACGGTAAAACAGTTTTCAAATAATCTAAACTATTTCCTTTGCCTAATCTTTTATCAAAGGTTTCATATATTTTTCATGAAAGCCATTATCTAGGGATGAGAGTAATCATTATTTTCTATATTATTTTCTCATAATTACAATTATTCAACAAGAAAAATTATTAAACTCTAGCATTCATTTTTTTTTAGTAATTAATCCATTTTGCTCGTTTGTTTTAAAAATGGAGATTTAGTATTCTTATTTCTTTATTCATATTATAACTCAACCCTTTCCTTCCTTCTTTGTCTTCTTCTTTGTTATACTTTTTTATTAAAAAAAAAATGTTATCATTATGAACATTAGCAGGCTCCATTTTTAGCACGTTTTTTTTTCTTTCTTGTATTTTCACCGACTTCAAGCTTCTAAGCCTCATTATTTTGAACATTCTCTCCCTTTCTCACTCTCTCTCTCTCTATCTCTCTCATTTTTCATTGTTCTTACTAGCCACCCACAGATATTCTATTCCTGGTTCTTTTACATTCATTTCTGTTGGTTTTTTTTGTGTGTGTGTCTATCCATCTCTATGAGTTGGACATCTAAACAGCATGTACGAATTAGCTTTGTTAATTAGCGTTAGTATAATGGACGTGATTTTCGTGCAACTCTCTAGTTCCATCGAATAAACTTTATAATCAATGATGTCTTTCAGCAACCAAATGGAGAGCGGATCCAACTAAATAGGCTAACGTGTGACGTTGAACAGACATGATATATGCCACTGTCGGATGTAATCATTTTGTGAAGTATTTAGACAAAAATTGTGTCCGTGTCACTGCCTGTTGTAATCATTTTGTGAAGGGATATTTAGATAACAAAATGGCTATATGTCACAATTCTCTAACCACAGTACATCAATTCTGTTGTTTACTGTTTTCCGTGCCATGACACCAAGCTATTCAGTATCCTCGCTCTTAGCCGTCCGCGATCTCTCGTTCCCTGTATTTTGCCAGTTGTAACCAAGTATTCCAACGTTTCTCATCTCATGATGTGCCGAAAAAATGTCGACTGTTTATTTCTGATATTTCTTATGAGCTATTTTTTATTTTGTTTTGGCCTTTTGTGTTGAAAATTGCCTCGTTGCTCCCTTTTAGCTGTCCCAGGAGACTCTCAACATTCTTCTAAGAAATCGCATGTGAAGGGATATTTATACAAGTTGTGTATATGTCTAACACTGCCTGTTGTAATCATCGTGTGTGGTAATATATGTCACTATATGTCGCAATAATTTTGTGAAGGAATATCTAGATTAGAAAATGTTTATATACCACTGTATGTTGTAGTTATTTCGTGATTGGATATTTGAATTAAAAATGTATATCACTGGCTATTGTAATAATTTAGTGAATGATTATGTACATTTTAAAAATTCTAAATGTTTGTTGTTGTTGTCTTTTATCTTTAAACGTAGATGTATTCATAATTTATATTATAACGTAAGAAGGGAGGTGCCTTGGCATCGCCATGTCTGCTTTCTTTGGTCTTAGACAGAGTGACGTGGTCAACACGCCATGTAGTGCTTTCTGGGACGACAAAACACGGCGCTTTGTCTGTGATGACCACTCTCAGGGTTTCTCGGGTCTGATTTAACAATTCCTCTGTTTCTAATTCAATCAACCACGGTTGTCATTGGTCTGCCCTTCTCTTTCCCTTCGGGTTCATTGTATGACAGTTCTTGTGTTTTTTTCCCCAGCAACATGGCAAATTATGTGTACACCAGAGAGAGGCTGGTTTCAGTGCTTTTATACCTCACTGTTATTAATTCAACAGGAGAGAGGCTGGTTCAGTGCTTTTATAATACCTCACTGTTATTAATTCAACAGGAGAGAGGCTGGTTTCTAGTGCTTTTATAATACCTCACTGTTATTAATTCAACAGGAGAGAGGCTGGTTCTAGTGCTTTTATAATACCTCACTGTTATTAATTCAACAGGAGAGAGGCTGGTTCTAGTGCTTTTATAATACATCACTGTTATTAA